>CM069454.1:49446140-49510686 GCA_035610835.1 Ophiura sarsii
GGGAAAGAAGGGTGCCTGGAGCCTATTGGGGCTAGGAGACCGATATGAGAGTGAGATGGGCTCCTCTAGACCTCCGAAATGGGAAGCGAGAAGCGAAGGTATGGCTCCAGACTAAAGCTAGAGCTGCCCAGTCGCCCCTAACACCTCCTTTCCAAAGGTGAGGGATGGGTGGGTGGGTTAATAACCCACCAGAAACTAGAGAACGTTCCGTTTTCTCGGCATTGTTGTTCTCGGTATTACGTGTATTGTAGTGTCTACAGTGAGTGTGAAATACGTGTAAACTATACATAACATAACACACAAAATATTTAATGAGTCAGTGTGACTCAGATAAATGGGTCTTTAGTTTGTCTCTGTAGTGACACATTAGCCTTCTAACCGAGTCATTTGACACAATGGTAGTGAGTAATCTGACACAGTTCCAGTGATTTAATTGACTCGCATCAAATAGAACTGTGTCAGAAGACTCAGTTAGTAGTATATAATGAGTCAATAGATTTGTCTATGTAGTGACACACTTTCATGCCCAAAATGCGTCATAAGACTCAACTTAAAGATATGCAGGTCATTTGACTCACTTGATTGTAGGTGAGTAAGTGGTCTCATTTTCTTAGTCGTAATTTAGTATCTTTGAACAATGTTCAATCCACCAAACCTATAGAAATAATTGACGGATGTTTTTGTGATCTTATTTACAACATCAAACTTGTAATGTATGATATCATGATAGTACACAGCATGCTAACTAAGCGTTGATGCGTACAGGTGCAAAATTCGGCAGGACAGCACATTTGTCGTCTGGTTGTCGAACAATATGAAAAGTATCTATTATTAAAATTGGCAGCTTATACTACAAGTTTGATGTTGTAAATAAGATCACAAAAACATCGGTCACTATTTCTATAGGTTTGGTGGATTGAATATTGTTAAAAGATACCTGAATTACGACTAAGAAAATGAGACCATTACTCACTCTACAACCCGCTCTCCCACTTTCGCTTCGAGAAATTTGTAAAAAAACATGCGTGACCTGCAGCCTCGCTTTCGACTTCGTTGACTCATTTCAGAAATGCTCCCGAGTCAAAAGTCGTAATTGACTCATCTTGCCATCTATTTAGAGTCAACTTACTCCTTCTGAAATGAGTCATTGTGATCTTGACTCGTTGTCGTCAGTTTAATGAATCAATGATGACTCAGTTCTTTTAAAAAAATGAGTCAGATACCCAATGACTCATGCCAAAACACCTGAAATGAATCACCTGACTCAGAAATTATTTTGTGTGAACCCTATACTACACCATTACGGCAACTGTGCGGAAAAAGTGTTTCTATAACCCGGCGGCGTGCAGGTTTTTTGGCTACAAAACGGACCCATGCTATATAACGAGACGAATATACTCGCCGAGTGTCGACTGGGAGCCGTGGTGTAGTGGCTAGGATCTGGGCCCTGATGCTGGAGGTCCGTGGTTCAAATTCCGGGGGGATCGGGGTGACCTTTCTGGTGAATTTTGGGTGTCGGAAAAAAATTCTGTTGCCGTGCGGTGAAATAGAGTTAGGGTTATACAGTAAAAAAAAAAATCATTCCAAATGTGGTAATTTTCATCATATATAACCCTAACTCTACTACACCATACGGCAACTGTGCGGAATAAGTGTTTCTATAACCCGGCGTGCAGATTTTTTGGCTACAAAACGGACCCATGCTATATAACGAGACGAATATACTCGCCGAGTGTCGACTGGGAGCCGTGGTGTTAGTGGCTAGGATCTGGGCCCTGATGCTGGAGGTCCGTGGTTCAAATCCCGGGGGATCGGGGTGACCTTTCTGGTGAATTTTGGGTGTCGGAAAAAAATTCTGTTGCCGTGTGGTGAAATAGAGTTATGGTTATTCCGCACTGCGTGGCATCACGGGTTATTAAAAGGTGGTGTGCTAGGGCTTAGACGGGACTTGACCCGCCTGACACATCTAAAATAACTCAACTTAACTCTTTATAATGAACTACCAATAAGCCCCGTGTAGTATTTTTAAACATTAGGATATAATAATGTAACGATGACTAGGTGGGTTGTACAAGTAAATAAATTAGATGGCTTACTTGTCATGTTAAAGAAGAAAAAATCTTCTTTTGGGGCAACATAAGTAAGTTATCAGTACAGTGAGAAAAAGTAATAATCATTATTTTTGTGTAAGCTGGTGATTCTACGTGGTTTTCGGGTTTTTAGTGAACTTATGACCTACAAAGAAAACATCACAGATATAATGTATATATAGCTGTAGTACCGGTACTTTAAATTGTAATAGCTTTTAATGGTATTAAAAGCAATATAAATTTTTTCAAATTTGTACACATATATTTTTCTCTCTCTTATAATAAAGTTTAACTATCAGGAAAGACTTTCCTAAACTCTATTTTGACTGAATTTTCTGTTAACAAACCATCAGCACATTTCTAAAATATCATAATGGAAATCTGCTTCCATTTAAGGAATTTTTCAACATATTTTGTTTGATTTTCATCGTAAAGCATTCCCTAGTGATGTGTTAACTACTTGTGTACAGTTGCGACTGTAACTGGAAACACTGTAAACAGTGTTGGTTGGTTAAACGGTGGGACATCGGTGTCTAACCATGGAATTCTAAGTTATGAATGAAAAAAAACCATTCAGAAAATAAACTGTCCTGGTACCAGGACAACTTATTTCAAAATCTCATTTTAAAGTAATTAGGAAACCTATCGCTCCGTAACTGATAAGATATATTTTTGTTTCATGGTAACAAATTGCATTTCTAAGGAAAAGTCACAGATAGAGGGCATCCCATAAAAAGATCTCATAATATACCTTTAAAGACTTTTAAAACTTAAAGGGGCATTGAGAGATACGTATGGGAGTGCGCCCTCAATTATCCTGGAAATCAGTTTTTTTGCATCAAAGTAATACTTACGCATAATACTAACTACCATCTGAAACAGTTTACCAACATTCGCCGTTTATCAGTATAAAATTTCATGATTTTCTTAGTTTCGATATCATCATATCGAATATCGAAACTCAGGTGCTGAATTCGGAAGTTTATGCATCGTTTTACTCACTGACTTCCTCGGCAAATCTCGACCCGGGAGTGCCGTTATTTGCTTATTTTGGCATGAAGGCGATGTCGGAATTGTATGACATTTTGAATTTAGGCTATGTTAATGATTATCTTTACGTTATTTATCTCTCAATGCCCCTTTAACTTATTTTTAATAATAATTGATATTTTTGTTTGTATCTTCTACGATAGGAGAATGCAGATTTGAACTATATTTTGTATTGTTTAGTATATCAAAAGTTCACAAAACTAAGGTTCGCATTTCTGATCACATCCATCCTGTGGTCCAATAAGCTAAATCGATGATTGTCTTTTTTAAAGACTCTTCTTGTTTATACACAACACCGTTCGGGATTCCCCAGAGCGTGGGGGTAATCCCGTAACGACGTCATTTTGTTTTTATAATCATGTTACGTCTCATCCATAAAAGGGAGAGTTTGATAAAGCCTGTTCCTAGTAAGGTATTGCATTTACAATTTGCATTCCCTTAATATATTAATATGGTTTTATCTAACTTTGTTTTAGCTTCTAAGCTTCAATAAAAAGGTATTTGGGGGATTTAACCCGCCGTACACATGATCTGGCAATCTAATAAACATCAAACGTATACATACCTAGATCAGGAAAACCCATATACGTTGGTGGGCATGGCAGATAGTGAAACATGCAAAATAGTAAAATACCATATGTTGAACCAAAGAGTTATTATAGCTATAGTAACTCCTTGGATGAACAATACCATGAATACCACCGGATGACTTGTTGTACTAAAACTTACCTCAGACACGACTATGATAGTCAAATCTTTGAAATCGTAGGCCGGCTGTAGCAATTTCCCCCCAGTCCTTTTCCTCCAGCCTTTGTCTTGAGTCCTAGTGTTAGGATTGCATGATTTGCGTACTTGGAAGTTATACTATGTCGCCATTATCATGATTATTATGACCAACGAGAACGACGTGTGACTATTAATACAGTAATACAGATACTGCACCTCTGCTCTGCAATATATGTAGTGGTAGCGGAACGCTAGGATTCCCCGAATCAATCAGCTGTGGATATTTATAGATGATGATGTCACCTATGTCATTAGACGACGAAACGATGCCACGCAGTATAGTAGTGCGATGGTGGTAGAAATCGCATATTTTTGGCGGCGAACCATCTAGCTTGCTGAAAAAAAACACGCATCCTAATGCGATTTATTCCGTTGAGCGCCCTCAAACGGAATAAATCGCAATAACTATTAGTTTAAGGTTGTAGGATATCCAATTTATAGTTTTAGCTTGTTTTTACCTCCCCGACCACCAACCCCCTGAGTGTTTTGGCATACCATTATATATCAATATGATTTCCAAGGTGTCATATCTATTTATATTTTTGAGATATCGACCGTGCTGTATTATGGGAGTTACTAATTTTCAGCAGCCAGGTGCCCTTTTTCAGATCGCTCGCGATCTATACCCCTTTGGCTATAGTAGTAGCCATGACCCTATCGTTATCAATTATAGGCTGTTTGAGTGCGATAGATATGTGGTTCAATATACCTATGAATAACAGTCGTAAAATCTTATCTCACACCACTAAGGCATTACTCAAACATACATGTATGGTATAACCTGGCCTGACCCATATAATAATGGTTTGGAATGCCTAATATACCTGTGAATTTCAACACATGTGTTTTGGTTTCACAAACACAGAATTTGATTGTACACAGATCTGTGGTTCTATAACCTATGAATACCAGTCGTAAAATCTTATCTCACACCACCAAGGCATTACTCAAACATGTATGGTATAACCACAACCTGGCCTGACCCATATAATAATGGTTTGGAATGCCTTTATACCTGTGAATTTCAACACATGTGTTTTGGTTTCACAAACACAGAATTTGATTGTACAGTTATTTTAAAAGGAACTACAAAATATAAGCATACACTAGGTGACTATTTAAGTTAAATCTGGTTTGAGAAGAGAAAATGGTATGTATATACTATATACTATTTTGAATTGACAAGGTCACAGGTCCACTTTTAAATTGTCTTGGGGACAAAGCTGCATCCCCATCCCCAGTTCTTGGCCGGGCATTGCACCACCTCCGCCCCCCCCCCCCCCCCCCCCCCCCCCCCACACACACTCACTAGCTAAATAATTAATTCAAGTGGACCCAGAAAAATAATGTAAGGCACAAGAGAACCGATTATACTTGTTTTCAGATTGGTGATTCAACCCTGTGTGGCAAATGAGATTGGTTCAAGACTATTTTTTGCTCATGTCCGAAGGCTGACAACAACATTTTTAACTTATTTGTTGGAAGTGGCTCTAAATTTTTTTTTTCCCCATCTTTTTTAACTTTCATTTCATCGTATAGGCTTTTTAAGCCTGGCCCGAGCATTTTGCTTGAGCCTGGTCCCTTCAGGACCCAAGCGTGTGTCCGTACGGACCGACCGTGTAAACACCCCCCCCCCCCCCCCCCCCTATAGACCATGTTACGATTTTTTTTTAAATCAAATAACAGGGCCACGGTTAATACCTACCACTTCTTTAATACAAAATATCAATCTTGATTGAATCAAAATAAGCTGAATTTGTAAGCTTATGTTAAACATTCAAAACAAAATAATTATTGTAGGCCTATATCTTTCTTTCTTAAAAAAAAATCACTTCACAAATACTTTACTCAATTTTTCACCCACAACTCGCTCCACAACTCATTTCACAACCCTCCCTACAACTCTCTGCTCATCAACTCTCCCCTTCACAACTCACAATTTAGCCATCCCGTTTGAGTGGTTTGAGGAGCAGAAATCTGAACATGCCGTTCTATTTACAAAACGATGACTCATTTTGGGATTTACCGAGATTGCGTGATATTTGATTGCACAATCAATGCAAAAAGTTCTAGCCAAATAGGATTGCATGGCACACTACTTAGTGGCCAGTAACATCATGTTTTTGCTCTTAGTATGCTCACAATAGCACTCCCCGTGTTTTTTGTTTTTGCGTCAAGAGGAAAGAAAGACTAATTACATTTACTCATTTTTGCGACGTTTTTTCTTGTTAAAGGTTATATTATTTTCTGTGGGTCTAGGTATTCAAACTTAAATGTAAGGGACAAAAATGTATTTACTATTCTGAGAATTTGAAGATCTCCCCGTAAGCATTGCCGTGTTTAAAAATGATGGCACACACTCTACAATGTTCAGATACTAAATAAACAACAACATGCATTTACTTTGTGATTGTGAATTTATTAGTAAATTTATTTACGTTCTATAACAACACAATGATAATAAAACAATTGTACATCAGATAACTTATTTTATCTATTGCGTACACAATTTACTTTATTTCATCATTCTTTATTCAATCATATAAAAATACAATAAAGTTGATCAAAAGAAATGTAACCCCAGGACACGATGTTGACCGGCCAATTACCAGCACAACAGCTGACTCACCATTTAGCCATCCCGTTTGAGTGGTTTGAGGAGCAGAAATCTGAACATGCCGTTCTATTTACAAAACGATGACTCATTTTGGGATTTACCGAGATTGCGTGATATTTGATTGCACAATCAATGGAAAAAGTTCTAGCTAAATAGGATTGCATGGCACACTACTTAGTGGCCAGTAACATCATGTTTTTGCTGTTAGTGTGCTCACAATATTAGCACTCCCCGTGTTTTTTGTTTTTGCGTCAAGAGGGAAGAAAGACGAATTACATTTACTCATTTTTGCGACGTTTTTTCTTGTTAAAGGTTATATTATTTTCTGTGGGTCTAGGTATTCAAACTTAAATGTAACAGACAAAAATGTATTTACTATTCTGAGAATTTGAAGATCTCCCCGTAAGCATTGCCGTGTTTAAAAATGATGGCACACACTCTACAATGTTCAGATACTAAATAAACAACAACATGCATTTACTTTGTGATTGTGAATTTATTAGTATTTAGTAAATATATTTACGTTCTATAACAACACAATGATAATAAAACAATTGTACATCAGATAAATTATTTTATCTATTGCGTACACAATTTACTTTATTTCATCATTCTTTATTCAATCATATAAAAGTACAATAAAGTTGATCAAAAGAAATGTAACCCCAGGACACGATGTTGACCGGTCAATGACTAGCAAAACAGTTGACTCACCATTTAGCCATCCCGTTTGAGTGGTTTGAGGAGCAGAAATCTGAACATGCCGTTCTATTTACAAAACGATGACTCATTTTGGGATTTACCGAGATTGCGTGATATTTGATTTGTGCAATCAATGCAAAAAGTTCTAGCCAAATAGGATTGCATGGCACACTACTTAGTGGCCAGTAACATCATGTTTTTGCTCTTAGTATGCTCACAATATTAGCCCTCCCCGTGTTTTTTGTTTTAGTTTGCGTCAAGATGGAAGAAAGACGAATTACATTTACTCATTTTTGCGACGGTTTTTTCTTGTTAAAGGTTATATTATTTTCTGTGGATCTAGGTATTCAAACTTAAATGTAAGGGACAAAAATGTATTTACTATTCTGAGAATTTGAAGATCTCCCCGTAAGCATTGCCGTGTTTAAAAATGATGGCACAAACTCTACAATGTTCAGATACTAAATAAACAACAACATGCATTTACTTTGTGATTGTGAATTTATTAGTAAATATATTTACGTTCTATAACAACACAATGATAATAAAACAATTGTACATCAGATCACTTATTTTATCTATTGCGTACACAATTTATTTTATTTCATCATTCTTTATTCAATCATATAAAAATACAATAAATTTGACCAAAATGACCAGCACAACAGTTGACTCACCATTTAGCCATCCCGTTTGAGTGGTTTGAAGAGCAGAAATCTGAACATGCCGTTCTATTTACAAAACGATGACTCATTTTGGGATTTACCGAGATTGCGTGATATTTGATTGCACAATCAATGCAAAAAGTTCTAGCCAAATAGGATTGCATGGCACACTACTTAGTGGCCAGTAACATCATGTTTTTGCTGTTAGTATGCTCACAATAGCACTCCCCGTGTTTTTTGTTTTTTGCGTCAAGAGGAAAGAAAGACGAATTACATTTACTCATTTTTGCGACGTTTTTTCTTGTTAAAGGTTATATTATTTTCTGTGGGTCTAGGTATTCAAACTTCAATGTAAGGGACAAAATGTATTTACTGTTCTGAGAATTTGAAGATCTCCCCGTAGGCATTGCAGTGTTTAAAAATGATGGCACCCACTCTAAAATGTTCAGATACTAAATAAACAACAATATGCATTTACTTTGTGATTGTGAATTTATTAGTAAATATATTTACGTTCTATAACAACACAATGATAATAAAACAATTGTACATCAGATAACTTATTTTATCTATTGCCTACACAATTTACTTTATTTCATCATTCTTTATTCAATCATATAAAAATACAATAAAGTTGATCAAAAGAAATGTAACCCCAGGACACGATGTTGACCGGTCAATGACCAGCACAACAGTTGACTCACCATTTAGCCATCCCGTTTGAGTGGTTTGAAGAGCAGAAATCTGAACATGCCGTTCTATTTACAAAACGATGACTCATTTTGGGATTTACCGAGATTGCGTGATATTTGATTGCACAATCAATGGAAAAAGTTCTAGCCAAATAGGATTGCATGGCACACTACTTAGTGGCCAGTAACATCATGTTTTTGCTGTTAGTATGCTCACAATAGCACTCCCCGTGTTTTTTGTTTTTGCGTCAAGAGGAAAGAAAGACTAATTACATTTACTCATTTTTGCGACGTTTTTTCTTGTTAAAGGTTATATTATTTTCTGTGGGTCTAGGTATTCAAACTTAAATGTAAGGGACAAAAATGTATTTACTATTCTGAGAATTTGAAGATCTCCCCGTAAGCATTGCCGTGTTTAAAAATGATGGCACACACTCTACAATGTTCATATACTAAATAAACAACAACATGCATTTACTTTGTGATTGTGAATTTATTAGTAAATTTATTTACGTTCTATAACAACACAATGATAATAAAACAATTGTACATCAGATAACTTATTTTATCTATTGCGTACACAATTTACTTTATTTCATCATTCTTTATTCAATCATATAAAAATACAATAAAGTTGATCAAAAGAAATGTAACCCCAGGACACGATGTTGACCGGCCAATTACCAGCACAACAGCTGACTCACCATTTAGCCATCCCGTTTGAGTGGTTTGAGGAGCAGAAATCTGAACATGCCGTTCTATTTACAAAACGATGACTCATTTTGGGATTTACCGAGATTGCGTGATATTTGATTGCACAATCAATGGAAAAAGTTCTAGCTAAATAGGATTGCATGGCACACTACTTAGTGGCCAGTAACATCATGTTTTTGCTGTTAGTGTGCTCACAATATTAGCACTCCCCGTGTTTTTTGTTTTTGCGTCAGGAGGGAAGAAAGACGAATTACATTTACTCATTTTTGCGACGTTTTTTCTTGTTAAAGGTTATATTATTTTCTGTGGGTCTAGGTATTCAAACTTAAATGTAACAGACAAAAATGTATTTACTATTCTGAGAATTTGAAGATCTCCTCGTAAGCATTGCCGTGTTTAAAAATGATGGCACACACTCTACAATGTTCAGATACTAAATAAACAACAACATGCATTTACTTTGTGATTGTGAATTTATTAGTATTTAGTAAATATATTTACGTTCTATAACAACACAATGATAATAAAACAATTGTACATCAGATAAATTATTTTATCTATTGCGTACACAATTTACTTTATTTCATCATTCTTTATTCAATCATATAAAAGTACAATAAAGTTGATCAAAAGAAATGTAACCCCAGGACACGATGTTGACCGGTCAATGACTAGCAAAACAGTTGACTCACCATTTAGCCATCCCGTTTGAGTGGTTTGAGGAGCAGAAATCTGAACATGCCGTTCTATTTACAAAACGATGACTCATTTTGGGATTTACCGAGATTGCGTGATATTTGATTGCACAATCAATGGAAAAAGTTCTAGCCAAATAGGATTGCATGGCACACTACTTAGTGGCCAGTAACATCATGTTTTTGCTCTTAGTATGCTCACAATATTAGCACTCCCCGTGTTTTTTGTTTTTGCGTCAAGAGGGAAGAAAGACGAATTACATTTACTCATTTTTGCGACGGTTTTTTCTTGTTAAAGGTTATATTATTTTCTGTGGATCTAGGTATTCAAACTTAAATGTAAGGGACAAAAATGTATTTACTATTCTGAGAATTTGAAGATCTCCCCGTAAGCATTGCCGTGTTTAAAAATGATGGCACAAACTCTACAATGTTCAGATACTAAATAAACAACAACATGCATTTACTTTGTGATTGTGAATTTATTAGTAAATATATTTACGTTCTATAACAACACAATGATAATAAAACAATTGTACATCAGATCACTTATTTTATCTATTGCGTACACAATTTATTTTATTTCATCATTCTTTATTCAATCATATAAAAATACAATAAATTTGACCAAAATGACCAGCACAACAGTTGACTCACCATTTAGCCATCCCGTTTGAGTGGTTTGAAGAGCAGAAATCTGAACATGCCGTTCTATTTACAAAACGATGACTCATTTTGGGATTTACCGAGATTGCGTGATATTTGTGTCGCGGTTACTAATAATATGGTGGTTACGGGAATGTTATGTCCAGCGATCTTGACCGTAGGGGTGAAACTCGAAGAGATAAAGACAGGAAACAATGATGAACTTTTACGACGAATACTTTATATTTTATTTGAAGAACTTGCACGATGACTACTTTTATTTAATACACAATAACAAATGCTGCGATGGATAACATAAACTCGATGATAAACTTTAACTTGAAGATAGAATTGTAATTACTAAAAATACTGAAGGTGGAATCTAACTGATGAACTTGTTGCAACGATGACCTGATCGAAAGTGTTTAAACTCTCTTTACAATTATATAACTGCTGGGTGATTTAAAATAGCAGTTGCCTAGTAACTTGGTAAACACTTTTATACACAACTAAAATTAGACTCTGCTACATAAACGAATACATCACTTATGCACAATACACAATATAGCTTTATACTTAATGGACTGGTGGAAGAGATCATGATGGTCAAAGTGAAGTGGACAGACCAGTTGATTGGCTTTACACTTTCAAGTACAATTCCCAGAACGCATCAATAGAACTAAATTTCAAGGATTAGGATTAAGGGTTAATAGGCCAAACTTAACAATACAATTATGACATGGTATGGTACACTCACACACTTGAATTTCAATAGAACTCTTAAGTAGGAATAAACTATCTACCCCTGCATTTGTATAAACTTGGAACATTAATGTGGCAATATAAGAAATATGGATTGATGTGAATAAATATGATGGAATAGAATAAAATAATACTGAACATGAATTAATGATATGGAAGTAACTATTACATACACCCCTCCTTTGCTGAAATGTCGTCCCCGACATTTAGTTACAAAAGTGACGAGTCAAAACAAAGTGAATTAATTACCCTATAAAAGTAACTATTAAACAATAAAACCAGATAAAAAATATGCCAAACATACAGATAATTTACATCTGTATTTTCAATTATGTCAGATAAATGACACATCCAAACGATATAATTATAAAGCAGTCTACATCCATACAAATATTAATTTTAAGCAATGAGTAATTCAGGTGATCAATCCAAATTACACTTGATTAAAATAAATATGATGGCCACAACACGCTCTATGATTAGTGTATAGAAGAGTGCACTACACTAAATGGGGTATCCCCTAACCTTAAGGGCGGTGTTTAAAGCTAGAATCGGAAAATATGCATGGCAAAATCCTCAATTAAAAAAACTTGACGGTAATACAATTGCGTAAATGCCTATGATTTTTGATTAATTATGATTAATGGGACATCACCTACGTGACACCCTGACTATAAACTGTGAATATCATCTAGATAAATTTTGAGAGATCTTTCAAATTTGTGTTTTTTACTGGAAACATTGACGATTACGGCGGCATTTCCAAGCTCGTCAGAGAGGTAGTCAACTCCATGGGCGTATTTTGAAAAATCGAGCAGGTTCACCTACCTATTTTTTTCACTTTTTGGTGAGAAAATGTGATCATCTTTCAGAAAAAATCACTCTACAAGGTCCAATTTCGCAATTTAGTGGTCTAACACAGAGTTTTATATCAGTGTTTTTGTACACATCCCTATGGAGCTCTATTTAGTAGTGTGACCCCTTAAGGGAATTCGGCCATATTTGACCCTTGACCCCATTATTAAGTAAAATTAGGTCAGATATCAGCTGTTTTGAATTTTATTCGAGACAAATATTGTAAAACAAGGATTTTTCGACCAGAATGAGATTGTTTCGATCCAATTGTTGCCTTAATTTGACCTATTTTGACGTGTTTTGTAAGTAAGCCTATTGGAAACTGTAATTCTATGCTATTTAGAGAGAAAAGGATGATTTTTAAACAAACCGCTGCCTTTCATCTCATCTGACCGGACAATGTCGGATCAAATGCAGCAGTCCTGCACAGTTTTAAAATTAAAATTTTAAGTTTTAAAATGTCAAGTAAGCACTTTATGGGGTACATGGGGGGGGGGGGGGGGGGGGGGTGATACGGATCATAAAAGTAACTTACTATGAAGCCTTGAGTAAAATTTGGCCACATTTGAAATATCTATGAAGTAAGCTTATTTTTTATTTTTTATTATTCCATGCATATGATGGATAGAGTAGGCTTAAGCTTATGTTGTGTTACTAAGTTAAGCTCAAGTTGTAAAACTATTTTAAGATGTGAGGGTCACATCCATGAAGGTATTGTGTATAATGCCTGCATTCTGGAGGCAAAACCATTTAACAGGTAAGTTAAATGATAAACAAAGTCTGACCTGATTAAGTGTACATCTGCTGTTATTTTGTAGATTAATTCATCAAATTTGAACATTGGTGGGGAAAGTCACCAACGTTATCATTTTGGAATCTATTTTGATTATTTTTGTACAACAACACAGTGCATGTACCCTACCCCTGTCAGTAAAAACACACCTAGACATTCAATACAACAAGAATTTCTTTAAAAAGGATGAACGCTGTCCTGACAAGTATTTCTTTTAAAAAGGATTGTAGCTGTCCTCACAAAATGTAATATTGCTATGTTAATTTTGCCATCTTCAGTAGATAGCAGGTATCCATACATGACAAATTCCACTCATAAATAATTATAACAACATGGAAATATCATTAAAATGATCACAAAATGTTCAAAAGGATTCAAGGTAACTATTCCAATACATTTCAAGTACATTCAGCACAATATCAATTTCCTTAAGAGTGCACTACACTAAATGGGGTATCCCCTAACCTTAAGGGCGGTGTTTAAAGCTAGAATCGGAAAATATGCATGGCAAAATCCTCAATTAAAAAAACTTGACGGTAATACAATTGCGTAAATGCCTATGATTTTTGATTAATTATGATTAATGGGACATCACCTACGTGACACCCTGACTATAAACTGTGAATATCATCTAGATAAATTTTGAGAGATCTTTCAAATTTGTGTTTTTTACTGGAAACATTGACGATTACGGCGGCATTTCCAAGCTCGTCAGAGAGGTAGTCAACTCCATGGGCGTATTTTGAAAAATCGAGCAGGTTCACCTACCTATTTTTTTCACTTTTTGGTGAGAAAATGTGATCATCTTTCAGAAAAAATCACTCTACAAGGTCCAATTTCGCAATTTAGTGGTCTAACACAGAGTTTTATATCAGTGTTTTTGTACACATCCCTATGGAGCTCTATTTAGTAGTGTGACCCCAGAAACATGGGGATTACAATAAATATAGCTACTTGTAAATAACTATGCTCAACCAATTATTCAACCATTCATGCAACTACTCAACCAATCTCAAGTGCAATAAAGTAAATTTGGAATAAGAGTCAAACCTAAAACCCTTGACTCTTGACATCTCTAAACACAATAGTCATACAATTATAACAAGTGACCAATAATTTGAATGGTCAAACAGGGATAAACTCTGGATCATGCAGCCAAACAATCAAAAAGTCAATAACCCTATTTTATATAGAAATGAATGCACTTGAAATAAGTAAAATAGATGATACATGTCAATCAATGTGTCAAAAGCAACTTCAGAGGTAGAGCTTTAAAACTTAGAACTACAAATAAAGTTTGAAAATGTCTGATATATTTGCATGCTCAAAATCAAACTATTTGGTTATCTATCAAACTAAATCTTGGCCAAGATATATACATTTATACAAAAGTCAAAATCGGTAGGTCAAAATAGGCAAAATAGTCCAAATCGGTAATGTCACAAGAACGGGTAAGTCTCATACCAGAGAAGATGTCGCGACTCATTTCTCTGGTAATTCATTGGCAAATAAATCATATAAAAAATAAAACTTGAATTTGTAATTTGCGAATATCTAACATGCAAGAAAATAACCTCACCCATCAAAGTTACAAACGGCAATTAAATAAATGCAATATTAACAAATAAGTTCAAAGTTATAACTTTAGCAATGACACAACACATGTATGCAAATTAACACTCATGTCAATTAGAAGTGGATAACTTCAGCGTGCCAAAACATCAAAATAACTCAATGGTTAATTTGGAATACATGGATATTTTTAATCCATGATAACACAAAGTTTGTCAAACATAAAAATATTGACTTGACGTTATACATGTACTGTAAAACATCTTAAGATCCAATGTCCGATCAAAGCATGGGGAAGTCCTTTGGGAAGGTTAAATCCTAACAATGATTTAAAACATGATATCAACAATAACTATAATGAAAGAATCTCTAACTTTCAAAGAAACATGCCATTTCTTGGTTATTATATTTAAAAATACCAAGCATAGCAGTCAAAGCTTGATTTGGGCTACATTCAATTCAATGCAATGTATAAGAATATGATATGCGCTCAAAAACATTACGCATGACTTGGTCAATCGATCCAAGATCAGAGGCAACTACAATACATACAATTACAAATACCGTCATAAACATTCTAATGAAAATAGCTTCATGGTTTGACAAGTTTTACATACCAAATTTATTCATAACTGTTGATTGATCTGCCATAATTTACAAATAGTCATGTGTATGACTTTATAACAGCTAGATTTTGTTATTTAACCATTTTTGAATAGCGATGAAATTTAAAAGTTTTGTCTTATATTATATTGATCATTTGGATAGATCGATATATGCGATTGAATTTATGTTGTTTACATGCATCCGCATATTTATAATTTGTTGATGATAGAGATGCATTTCCTACCAAAGGAATTGTTTATGTTTTGACATTAAGATCATACACCAAAAGAAGGGTCTATTTGTACATAAATGTGTCAATTCATAATCATATCTTTATTAATCAATATACTGTGTTTTGAATGTTTTGCTAGATCATTTCACAAAGTACTCTGTGGCAGTACCAACAAAGAATCAACTCGCACGTACCACAGCTAAGGCAATTTGGGACCACTTCATCATCCACTACGGCTTTCCACGGCGATTGCACTCAGATCAGGGCCGAAATTTTGAGGGCAAGGTAATCGCTAGTCTGTGTGAGTTCGCCAACATCGCCAAGACGCGAACTACACCCTACCATCCGCAAGGGAACGGTCAATGCGAACGGTTCAACCGCACACTCCTCGACATGCTAGGTACTCTCGCTCCTGATCAGAAGGCCGACTGGAAAATGTATGTGGGCCCACTAGTACATGCGTACAATGTCACCCGACATGATACTACCGGCTATTCACCCTATTTCTTGATGTTTGGCCGACATCCTCGCCTACCCATCGATCTCTATCTTGGGCTGAAACCAACGGACAACACTTCCAGAGTGCAGTCGTCAAAATATGTTGACCAGCTCCGAGACCGACTCATCTATGCGTACGAACGAACAACAAGACAGGCTACGAAGGCGGGTCAGGCAAATAAGCAACGATATGACCAGAAAGCTAGGGAGAATGCTCTTCTCCCTAAGGATCGTGTGCTGGTGCGCAAGACAGGCATCCAGGGCAAGCATAAGATTGCAGACCGTTGGGAACAAGAGGTCCATATTGTGATCCGGAGAGTTAACCAGGATATCCCGGTATATGAAGTGAGACCGGAAAGCAATGTGGGTCGAACTCGGATCTTACATCGCAACATGTTACTTCCCTGTAACCATTTGCCGATGTCAGAGCACCTTGAGGAGAGTAATGGTGAAATTGCAACTCCTGAGGCTCCAACACCTGTCCCAATTATTGAGGAACAAACGAACGAAGAAGGTCAGAAGAAAGCACCAACTCCGGAAGCTTTAACACCTGTCCCAATTATTGAGGAGCAAACCAATGAAGAGGGTCAGATGGAAGAACCAACTCCTGACGCCACGCCAGAATCCATCCCATTGATTAAGAAGCAGGCAACCCGGAAGAGGGACAAGGAAACGCCTTCTTCACCACTAAAGGCAAAGCCGACGCCAAAGGCCAGATCAATCCCTGTTGTTATGCCTCGCCGTTCTCGTCGTCTCCAAGGACATGAACCTATACATGACGAGGAAGATGATGACGAAGAAAGTTACGGCCACATGTTTGTTCGGCAGACAAATTATCACCTGCCTACCAAACTTCACAAACTATTCGACGGGTTACCAAAAGTGAATTGCCTTTGGTAAGGTAAATGTCGGGACGACATTTTTTGGCAGCAGGGGTGAGTGTGATAGTCTCAATCTGCAGCAGCACCCCTCCCCCTGGCCTGGAAGATAGCCCTTGGTGTTCATACATGAAACCCCAATCCTTCCCTATTAACATAACAATTAATCTCAAGTGCATCTTTCCCCAATAACAATACATCTCTGTCCTGGTCAAGTTTGTGTCTGTGCACTACACCTCCAGTACACAACCGGGCTTGACCATACACTTCCTTCTCCCTGATTTTTATACAGGTAAGCCAAACCATTCATTTATTTTGTTATCACATTTTGATTTCCTTTTTTAAAGAGATTGCACTATCCAAAACAAGACAATTATTTGAAGTGCACTCTTTAGTTTTATTAACAGATTTCTAGTTTGATTCATTTTTGGAAATTAAGTTTCTGTTATGATTTTGAACATGTGCTGGTTAAGAAATGATTTAGTTGTTTCTTTGTCTGGAGCATGCAACTTTTTGGAACCATTTTTACACTGTGAATAGTTATACTTTGAGATGGTATTTATATGATTATGTATTGTACTAACATTGTTTAGATCTGCAAGTACATTTGGTATCATTTTGGAATGAACAAATTGTTTTGTTGGCTTTTTGGTTTATAATAAGTTTGTGACTTTGATACAAACTTATGCCAACATTTTTTGACCACCAAATCTAAATCTAGTTTAGGACCATTGCTGCCAGTAAATACCACAATCTTTTGGCAGATTGATTTAATAAATATATTGTACATGCAGGTCATTTTGTGTAGCTAAGATTGTGACACTTTTATAGTACAGAATCGGATTATTTGCTCGATGTCGCCTTGGAGCAAATTCAAGCACTTAACAAATGCTTGGAAAGGCGGGGGACATAATATTTAAAACTTGTTATTCTGTCATAAATAAAAGTGTCACCCAAATGTATACTAATACCATTTTATATGTTAGGCCATTGAGTTATTGTGGAAGTTTCTTTTAGAAAACACAACTTTGCGTAACTCAGTTCAATGGGCTGCAAATGGGCCACTTGAGAATGAAATTGCTTGACCATCCAATTGTTTAATTGATCACCTAGCTACATGTATAGATCAATGAACTTGTTATTGATTATTATTGTTAGTGAATTATTTTGGACTTTTGGTGTTTATAATTAATAACATCAAACCAAATTGATCCTGGATTTGAGTGCTCTATAAAGTACTCAGTCAGTGTTTACTATGGTAAAGTTAAATAACTTTATTATTGATTCCACATGCATTTGAGTGAGTTGAGACTTTCATTATATTAGGTTTTGAATTAACTACAAATCATACAAACTTATGATTTATTGTATTGGTATATTTTGACTTCATGATTGCTAATGTGTTATATGTTGGTAGCCAATGTGAATCAAATTTAGGTGAGCATGTCATATTGATTATTGATCGATACAGTTTGTTGTTCAACCAGTGACTTGGACATGCATGTTTTTATAATCATGTTGTTGTAACGATAGGATGTTTTGAGAAAAGACCAAAGGAAATATTGGTCACCGTAATTAATGTAGGCCCAAATTCTTTTAACAAAGACATTGGCTATTCTCATGTTTATCATTTATGATATGTCTGTAGTGAGATTTGGTTTATACGCTCGAATGAATCTCACGGCGAGCAGAAAATATCGTATTGTGTATTCGCCCTGTGCGATATTTATTCAATTGTTGGTGATGGGTTAAACTTGTGATACTATTGTTGTGTATATAGTTTTGTTTTGTGCGTTAGTATTACAAGTTCTATTTTCAAATTTCAGTTTGTCATAATTTGAACCTTTGGGATTTAATACTTTTGTTGATTTTTGGACATATCTAATTCCAAATTGCTTTAGTGGATACGTTGCCTAATTTTAATCACATTCTGTCATTCTAATTTTATCTTTCTGGTTCCTTTGTAAGCATATCCACTTCATCCAAATTATTCTAGGATCAGATTATTATTGAGTTCATTTATGAGGTTTTTGAGTTTAGACCTATAAACATAAGGGTCTGTGTAATACTGATGCACATACATTATAATTAAACATTTATGCCATTGTGTCTGTGCACTACACCTCCAGTACACAACCGGGCTTGACCATACACTTCCTTCTCCCTGATTTTTATACAGCTATTGGTCAAGCTCGAGAATCACCGCAAATAAATATTTACTACGGAACAAGAAAAAGGTCTGCCTTCGTGTTATGTGTCCCCGACTTATTAAGCTATATAGAACTAAATCGTCCCCACGGCTTTGTTTGGAACACTATTACTAATAATATGGTGGTTACGGGAATGTTATGTCCAGCGATCTTGACCGTAGGGGTGAAACTCGAAGAGATAAAGACAGGAAACAATGATGAACTTTTACGACGAATACTTTATATTTTATTTGAAGAACTTGCACGATGACTACTTTTATTTAATACACAATAACAAATGCTGCGATGGATAACATAAACTCGATGATAAACTTTAACTTGAAGATAGAATTGTAATTACTAAAAATACTGAAGGTGGAATCTAACTGATGAACTTGTTGCAACGATGACCTGATCGAAAGTGTTTAAACTCTCTTTACAATTATATAACTGCTGGGTGATTTAAAATAGCAGTTGCCTAGTAACTTGGTAAACACTTTTAAACACAACTAAAATTAGACTCTGCTACATAAACGAATACATCACTTATGCACAATACACAATATAGCTTTATACTTAATGGACTGGTGAAAGAGATCATGATGGTCAAAGTGAAGTGGACAGACCAGTTGATTGGCTTTACACTTTCAAGTACAATTCCCAGAACGCATCAATAGAACTAAATTTCAAGGATTAGGATTAAGGGTTAATAGGCCAAACTTAACAATACAATTATGACATGGTATGGTACACTCACACACTTGAATTTCAATAGAACTCTTAAGTAGGAATAAACTATCTACCCCTGCATTTGTATAAACTTGGAACATTAATGTGGCAATATAAGAAATATGGATTGATGTGAATAAATATGATGGAATAGAATAAAATAATACTGAACATGAATTAATGATATGGAAGTAACTATTACATTTGATTGCACAATCAATGCAAAAAGTTCTAGCCAAATAGGATTGCATGGCACACTACTTAGTGGCCAGTAACATCATGTTTTTGCTGTTAGTATGCTCACAATAGCACTCCCCATGTTTTTTGTTTTTTGCGTCAAGAGGAAAGAAAGACGAATTACATTTACTCATTTTTGCGACGTTTTTTCTTGTTAAAGGTTATATTATTTTCTGTGGGTCTAGGTATTCAAACTTCAATGTAAGGGACAAAATGTATTGACTATTCTGAGAATTTGAAGATCTCCCCGTAAGCATTGCCGTGTTTAAAAATGATGGCACACACTCTATAATGTTCAGATACTAAATAAACAACAACAGGCATTTACTTTGTGATTGTGAATTTATTAGTAAATATATTTACGTTCTATAACAACACAATGATAATAAAACAATTGTACATCAGATAACTTATTTTATCTATTGCGTACACAATTTATTTTATATCATCATTCTTTATTCAATCATATAAAAATACAATAAAGTTGACCAAAAGAAATGTAACCCCAGGACACGATGTTGACCGGTCAATGACCAGCACAACAGTTGACTCACCATTTAGCCATCCCGTTTGAGTGGTTTGAGGAGCAGAAATCTGAACATGCCGTTCTATTTACAAAACGATGACTCATTTTGGGATTTACCGAGATTGCGTGATATTTGATTGCACAATCAATGGAAAAAGTTCTAGCCAAATAGGATTGCATGGCACACTATTTAGTGGCCAGTAACATCATGTTTTTGCTGTTAGTATGCTCACAATATTAGCACTCCCCGTGTTTTTTGTTTTTGCGTCAAGAGGGAAGAAAGACGAATTACATTTACTCATTTTTGCGACGTTTTTTCTTGTTAAAGGTTATATTATTTTCTGTAGGTCTAGGTATTCAAACTTAAATGTAAGGGACAAAAATGTATTTACTATTCTGAGAATTTGAAGATCTCCCCGTAAGCATTGCCGTGTTTAAAAATGATGGCACACACTCTACAATGTTCAGATACTAAATAAACAACAACATGCATTTACTTTGTGATTGTGAATTTATTAGTAAATATATTTACGTTCTATAACAACACAATGATAATAAAACAATTGTACATCAGATAACTTATTTTATCTATTGCGTACACAATTTATTTTATTTCATCATTCTTTATTCAATCATATAAAAATACAATAAAGTTGACCAAAAGAAATGTAACCCCAGGACACGATGTTGACCGGTCAATGACCAGCACAACAGTTGACTCACCATTTAGCCATCCCGTTTGAGTGGTTTGAGGAGCAGAAATCTGAACATGCCGTTCTATTTACAAAGCGATGACTCAATTTGGGATTTACCGAGATTGCGTGATATTTGAATGCACAATCAATGGAAAAAGTTCTAGCCAAATAGGATTGCATGGCACACTACTTAGTGGCCAGTAACATCCGTTGCTATTTCCACATCGTGAGCAGCAGCGCGAGTCGTGATTGGACGGGCACGCCACGAGCGATTGCGCATGCTTGCTGAACTGAGCAAAGCAAGCCACCGAGCTTGGGCCTTCATTCCGGTCACGATTTGTTCAGGTAAGCAAGTGTGTATTATTTGGCGTATATTTTTGTTCCTTTGTTCTATTTTCGGACCCAGATAGCAAGATGCCGCGATTGAAGCAACATGAACGTGGTAGACTGATTGGGTTAATTGAAGCAGGTCTGTCTGTTACTGAAACTGCACGCCGTCTTGGGGTACAACGTTCCGTCGTTCGGAAATGGATCGCCAGACCAAATGATCTTGGAGACTTACCGCGGAGTGGAAGGCCTAGAGTTACGTCGGCAAACCAGGATGCTTCCATAATTAATAAAGCAACAACTAACAGAAGCATAACAGGTAAGAGTGTCATCTTTTTGTTGTAAGCTGTAAAACTTTGAAACTCAGTCCAATCAATGTCTTTTCGAAACTTAATCAAAATATTGTATCAATTTTTAATATCACAATCTGTTTATGTTTTTCATTTCTTTCTTTTTTATCGTTACAGCTAAGGCTATTCGTAAGCGACTTCATAGAAGAAGAGGACAGCTTCCTGGTCAGATATGTCCACAGACGGTGAGGAATAGGCTACACTTTGTCAATCTAAGGGCAAGACGGAAACGACGAAATCCGCGTCTTTTAGAACGCCATAAACGGGAACGGTTGAGATTTGCGAGACGACATTCTCGATGGACACGTCAAATGTGGTCAAACGTGCTTTTTACTGATGAGAGCAAGATATCGTTGAGGTGGATTAATGGGTCGGTGCGTGTATGGAGAGAAAGCGGTGAAGCGCTTGATCCGGAATGCGTTGAGGGAGTTGAATCATTTGGAGGTAGCAGTGTCATGATATGGGGCGGAATAAGCGCTGATGGTAGAACGGACATTGTCTTTGTGGGAGGTGGCCTCACCGGTCAACGGTATGTTGACAATATCTTAAGACCCCATGTGCGTCTTTACAATGCACCTATTGGGCAGGACTTCTTGCTAATGGATGACAATGCTCCTCCACACCGGGCTGTAGTCACCAATGCATACTTAGAAGAGGAGGCAATTGAGAGAATGCTATGGCCAGCCAGATCACCAGACCTGAACCCCCTTGAGAATCTATGGGCACATCTTAAGATTCAGGTTAGCAAACATGTCCGTCCTAACACCACACTTGCTGAATTAGAGCGTATCATCCAACGTGAGTGGAACATAATTGATCAGAACTTCATCAGGAATCTGATAAACTCTATGCGTAGTCGGTGTTATGCTACCATTAGAGCCCGTGGAGGTCCAACAAAATACTAAACTACGAAACTTGAACAAAAGAGCTAGAGAAACTCTCTTTTTTTATGAGAAGGGCTACGTTTTCCAAGGATTGCGCTAGAAAGACATTGTTTTTTATCTTTTTACCTTGAATTCATTTGGTGCTAATAATTTTATTGATACTCTTGCAATATTTTATGATAATTTTATGTTTTTATACTGTCAATATCCGGAATCGTCTGGACATTTTAAAACTGATGAATAAAAACATTCAAAAGTAAACATTATGCCGGGTTTATCTTGTTATTTTTGTTATAAAATTATAGCTCAGTTTGATATGTCTTCTTATAACATTATTAACAATTGCACAATTGTTGATGCATACGCAGCTTGGATAGTCGGCCGATTGATCAATTCGACACACACACGCTTAACCTGTGATACTCTCCCCGTGTTGAAAGCAAAATGTTAAAATGAAAATCGTACCCGACCTTACATTTTTAAATGTAGCGGTTCTCGACTGTGTTTAGCTTCTTTGGTAGTATTCCACTCCCTTCATCTCGACGCATAATTCATTACTACCGGAATTCTGCAATTCGCTTGTTGAGCATTTAGTGGCCTTGGTAGGTTTAGGTTGTATCCCGTAAAACCAACCCGAAAAAATATAAACCATCGGAGTTAAATCCGAACGAATTAAATATAAATGACGAAAACCCCTTGAAATATAACGCGCGAAGAAAAGAACGAACATAGTTCGTGATTCACCCAAAGGTCACAGTGAGGGCACGGTAGACGGTAGGTAGATGCGTAAACTTTCACCCACGCGGGATGTATGGGTGCCGTTTTGTTTTGGTCCGTCCTATGGGAAAACGCTGATATCGGCTTACCTCTAATGGTCACGTCACGTCAGCGAGGGGTGGTTGTGGTGTGAGTATGGGGTGATGTATCTCTGTTTTTGAGTGCGGTTCCAAATAGTAATTTAAGCGGTTCTCGACATTATTTGGCTTCTTTATTACCATTCCACCCTACCCATCTCGGCGCATAAATCATTTTTTGCGTATTTCCTCGCTTTTTGCGTGTGGTTCTGTGTTTCAAATGTAGCGGTTCTCGACTGTGTTTAGCTTCTTTGGTAGTATTCCATTCCCTTCATCTCGACGCATAATTCATTACTTCCGGAATTCTGCAATTCGCTTGTTGAGCGGTTAGTGGCCTTGGTAGGTTTAGGTTGTATCCCGTAGGGAGTAAATAGCCGCGGACGCGCTCACTCTTCCGGCTCGGGCACATACGCCCTGCGCCTGGGGGCATCGGTCACGGTTCTCGTACTTTCTTGACAAGACTCTTGAATTGAATTCTTTGGGCCACGACAGGCAGCCAGTGAAGAGATTGAAGGAGGGGAGAAGCATGAGAACGTTTGGGTTGTTTTAAGATCAGACGAGCACATTGTTCTGCAGTTTCTGAAGACGGGCAAGATCCTTCCTGTCAATGCCATTCATGAGAGAATTACAATAGTCGAGCCTAGATAAAATGAGGGCACGGACGATGTTGTGACAAGTGTCAAAATCAAGATACTTCCTGATGCGATTCAGATTACGAATTTGCCAGTTGATGGAGCAGGAGCTGAGAGATAGGTAAGGTGAGCAGTCATCTTCATGCAGCAATCGAAAATAACGCCAAGGTTTCTAATAGACGAAGATGGTAACATTTGCTGCTCAGGAAGATTGAGAGAAAGATGTTGAGGATTCTGGGCGTGATGAGCAGAGGAAGCTATGAAGAACTCAGTTTTGTCCTGATTGAGTTTAAATCTGTTATGAAGCATCCATGTCTGCAACTCACTGACACATTGACTGAGCTTAAACAATGCACAAGCAGCATCCCCAGGGCAAGGGCAGTCAGGATTAAAGGTGGTGTAGATCTGGACATCATCCGCATACTTATGATATTTGAGACCATGGCTTAGGATGATTTGACCAACCCTCCGTGTGTAACACGTGAAGGCCTGAGGGCCAATGACTGAACCCTGTGGAACACCATTTGTTCTGCTACATAAATACGATTGGAAACCAGGTGTGAACATCAGTTAAGCCAATGTCGGGTCAAAGGTAAATTACGGGTCAATGGTCACAGATCGAAGGTCACTTCGTGGGATCAAAGGTCACTTCCGGTAAGGGCAAAGATCATAGGTCACTTCCGGTTTGAGGTCAGAGGTCAACTTTTCGCAGGGGCACTCCTACACTGCTACTAATGTATCCGTTTTAATAAAAGAGCATTTTATATAATAGTCCGTACTATTTGATGAAACATCGATCTTGTCCGAACTCGTCTTACCGTTTCGTAATACCTACGACTTGTTTCGACGAGCTCAAGGACTATTCCTACGTCATTCTAGCGTCATTTCCGGTTTTGTTCGAATGTAGGGTCAAAGATCACTTCCGGGTCAATGGACACCGGTCAAAGGTGGGATCAAATGTCACTTCCGGTAAGGTCATGGGTCACTCCCGGTTTGAGGTCAGCGGTCAAATGTTCGTAGGGGCACTCCTACACTGCCACTGCTACTAATGTATATCGTTTTAAGCAAGAGCATTTTATTTAAATAGTCCGTACTATTTGATGAATCATCGATCATGTCCGAACTCGTCTTACCGTTGCGTAATACCTACGACTTGTTTCGACGATCTCAAGGACGATGTCTACGTCATTCTAGCGTCACTTCCGGTTTGGTTCGAATGTCGGGTCAAAGGTCACCTACGGGTCAATGGTCAATGGTCACTTCCGGTAAGGGCAAAGGTCACGGGTCCTTAATTCAATTTATTTTATTTTATTTAATCTCTAGCGTCAATCGTATTTAATTTTAATAATCGTATTTAAGGAAGACGTAATTAAATTCTAACCATAAATTTCACCGAGCAATTTCAACCGTTTTTAACTAGCGTTTACGTTAGCTTTAAACTAAAAAACAAACGCCAAGAAACGCAATAAATACTTCGCCTGCCGTAAATTAAATGCGAAAATTAACCGTGGAATCGTAATGTAATTTTTCGACGAAAGAAACTCGCTCGAGTTAATCGTGTATGCCCCTTTAAACCAACCTAAAAATATATAAGCCATCGGAGTTCATTCCGAACGAATTGAATGTAAATGACGAAAAAACCCTCGAAATATAACGCGCGTACAAAAGAACGAACCTAGTTCGTGATTCACCCAAAGGTCACAGCGAGGGCACGGTAGACGGTAGGTAGATGCGTAAACTTTCACCTAAGCCAGTCAGTAGGGAGGTCACGCTGCATGTCATATTTTGTTATACGCAAGAAAACAATGGAGTATCAGTGACTGCAATATTTGCTAGATATAGCTTCGGAAAATGGTCTATTTGGGCATCTCAAAAACTGAGAAACGTGCTAAAAATCAGGTAGAATTTTAGAGGAGGGTCAATAACATCTGCAGATCGGTAAAATGTATAGTATTAAACACGTTTTGTGACCAAATTTATGGTCGTAAAATGTTGGAAAATTCACGTTTTGAAAATCTGTGGTCTTCGAAATTACAGGAATCCTAACTCATTCTAAACCTCACCAAATCATGAAATGAACCCTCGTCTACAAAAAATTCCGTGTACGTATTGCTATATCTGCTTGGAGATAGCGAAGACCACGGAAACTTCATAGCTTCATACCACCGAATGAAATCCGCCATTAGGCGCCATAGACATTACATGGCGAACATCGTACAGATTTGCACTGCAGTCCTCTGTGTAGGGAGTTTTGACAATAGCAAGGTCGTTCGACTATTGTGTTTGTGCATGTTTGTGACTACTGACCCCGTTTAACAATCTTCATAGCTTTTATATAGGGCTTGGGTGACCTAACTATTGACTGCGGGATGTATTGGGTGCCGTTTTGTTTTGGTCCGTCCTATTGGAAAACGCTGATATCGGCTTACCTCTAATGGTCACGTCACGTCAGCGAGGGGTAGTTGTGGTGTGAGTATGGGGTGATGTATCTCTGTTTTTCGGTGCGGTTTCAAATATTAATTTAAGCGGTTCTCGACATTATTTGGCTTCTTTATTACCATTCCACCTCACCCATGTCGGCGCATAATTCATTTTTTGCGTATTTCCTCGCTTTTTGCGTGCGCTTCTGTTTTTTTAATTTAGCGGGTCTCGACTGTGTTTAGCTTCTTTGGTAGTATTCCACTCCCTTCATCTCGACGCATAATTCATTACTACCGGAATTCTGCAATTCGCTTGTTTTTAAGCGGTTAGTGGCCTTGGTATGTTTAGGTTGTATCCCGTAGGGAGTAAATAGGTACATTGGTCCAAATTTATTCAAAACATCACCCAAACAAGTATCCACATCTATAAGGCTTATCTCTAATGGTCACGTCACGTCACGTCACGTCACGTCACGTCACGTCACGTCAAGTGATGTGGATAAGTATAAGTATATAAGAGTTTAGGGCAAGCGTGTGCAACCTGCGGCCCGCGAAGCAATCCTAAAATTCCCACTTGATGCGGCCCGTTTTAACCGGAACTCCCAAAGTTACACAAATGGCGGATTGATTTAGTGGTGTGCTCCCTTATAATTAGTACGACACGCACTGCATTTAGTAAATATAACTTGAGGCGTGATTGTGTGTTGAAATCCCTGGTTAAAATAGCACTTGCAGCAGAAACAGCGAGTAAAAAGAGGAAATTGCACGAAGAAAAGCGGGTATTCAATGAGCAATGGACTGCAGATTATTTCTTCATTGAACAAAACAGTGCGTCCCTATGCCTCATTTGTCTTCCTATAAGCTTCCCCTCCCCTATTACCCCTCCTCCGGACGTGTTTTGAAATGTTTGACAATCACTGCGGCCCGTGAATGGATCTCAAAATCTCAATGAGGCCCGGTAGTAGAAAAGGTTGCACATGCTTGGTTGTCATAGCCAGTCTCGCTGCTCTGCGTCTCTCCTCAAGGGTTGGCCATGCAAGCTGTCCTACACTGGATGTTCTCTGGTATTTATTTAGTGTGAACCTTGCAGCCCGACGTTGGATCTTTTCAAGCTTTGCAGATTGAGCAGCTGAATCTGGATCCCACACTGTGCTGCCGTATTCCAGAAGTGGCCGGACGAGTGATTTGTAGGCTTTATCCTTTATGGTTTGGTCTTACGTCTCCATGCCTTATTTATATGGTGTCTTTTCCCTGCTTCAAAGAGTGCAATCTGATGCGGCATTACGATTCCTAAGCTTCCCTTCCCCCTATTACCCCTCCTCCGGACGTGTTTCGGAATGTTTGATATCACTGCGGCCCGCGAATGGATCTCAAAATCACAATGTGGCCCGGGTGGTAGAAAAGGTTGCACATGCTTGGTGTAGTGCATGCAATTCACAAATACACAAACCATTACAACTAGGATGTCTGCTATCTACAGTAGATAGCACCCATATACTATTGCATTCATCACTTAGATATAACCCAATATTATTGCTTTCTTCAGTAGATAAACACCCGGCGTTACATTTCTATCTTCAGTAGATAGTACCCATTTACTATATTCAGAAGATAACCGTATGTTATGGTTTTATACCACCAAACCAGTTCCCTATTGCTTTGTATGGTTAAGAGGTCAAGTTCGTGTGAATTTTTTTTAACCTTTAGAGCAAACTGTGGTTTATTCAAATCGGTTTTTTTTATTGAAGATCTAGATGTCTCCTGCTTAAAAGCAATCACTTTTGTGTGTGGGGGAGGGAGGGGGTGGGGGGTAACCGGCATTTTTTCTCCCGCTACAGGCCAATGTTATCTATCTAGGGAAGACAGGCTGCCTATATCCTAAGATCCGTGGTTTTAGCTCTAAATTGGTGGAAACTGAAATCGTGTAAAATGTTACCATTCATAAAAAAAAAACCTAGAGATTTTGGTCCTAACGTGGAGGAAATAACCTACAAATGCCAAATTATGAAACATTTAGGTACATTTACAGCCCTGTTTACCTTTTCTAGGATGTTAAATTTAGACTTATGATGGAGTCTATTTTAAGTTAAAACAGATATTGCCAAAATGCAAAATGTTATTTGGTGGTGTGTACTCTTATATTGCTATCGTAAGTAGATAGTATACTAATAAACTACATTGCTATCTTCAGATATCATACCTTGCTATCTTCAGTAGATAGCATTCATGAATTATTACATTGATATCTTCACCTGAGCATGCTATCCATATAAACAGCACCGTGCGTGAATTTACACCTATTTGTTAGTGTTATTGGTGTGCAACAGTTTTTAAACTTAGTCGGGATAGGAGAGTAAACGACATATTTACAAAAAATAAAAAATAAATTTTTTTTTTTCAAAGATATGGACCAACCCGTTATAGTCCAGGGGTAGCACTGGCTCAAAAATGTGAGGAGTCCCATTAAATTTTTCAGGACCCTTTAAGGACTGCAAAAACTAAATTTAAGGGGTCCCCCAGAAATATAAGGGGTCCTGAAGTTTGAGCCTTTGAAAATGGTCAAAAACGATTTAGAGAAATTAGAGGTCACAAACTAACTCATGATTTGGTTAGGGGATAGGGGTTAACTATCTCGGGTGAACTTCAGGGTCGCAAGAAATTTTTAGTGAACGCGTAACTCATACACTTATGTCGTGTCCATGTTAATCAGTAGAAGATACTTATAGAATGTTTTTGAAATCGCTTGAAACTTTTGCGGAAGCAATTCGGAAGCGATTTAATGTGTTAAAAACTTTTAAAAATACAGGATTTGCATTATATTTATCGTTACGGACATTAACAAATTTACAATGTAGGAGATTGACAATTTTCAGAATGTCTTAAGGTTTCCACGTCCATACATTGTCAGATTTAAGGGGTCCCTTCATTTTCGATTGGGACCCGTTAGTGAAGTTCAATATGTAAACTTACGCGTCCCACAAGAAAATGAGGGACGCGCAAGAACGCGACCCTTGCGTTAGACCCCTAATTATCGTCCTTGCATGGGCGGGCCTCGAACTGGAGCTAGAGTAATTCGTCTATCATGTGCACCAATGTGTAGGAAGACTGCCTTATGCACTCGTAAAAAATAACACATTTCCATGATAGCCAACTAAATTATTATACACCAACTACAATTTATGTTTTTAGTCACCCCTTTTTGTATCAAATGACCACGAAAGTGACACAAAACACGTAAACAAATGACTTGGTGTAATTGACCCTAAAAAGGGGCTTTCTTTTTATAAAGTCTTTTTTATTTTTTTTATTTTATTCAAATGAAGAGTGATCGATTGATATTATACACACAAAGTTTATCGATCCTAGACCAATATTGTTTTAAGTGCATGGTTCAGTGGCAATTAAAATGGAAATTTAAGCCATAGGCCTATCATGGCTTGTTAAGGGGGAATCATTGATTGTTAAGTAAGTGACCTGCCATATGATATTTATATGCAGTTCAATGAGTCTAGCACTAGAGATCTTGTATTGACGGTGAATCAATTGCAAGACATTTTTTTAAAGTATCTTAAATACAAGTTAACCTCATTTAAAAAAGACCATCTAGATCTTGGCATAAATTTCACAGCATTTAACGTGGGTTTTCTTCAGGATCCTCAACTGAGATAACAACCCGAAACCACAAACAAATTAAACTAGACATGGACTGTGATCGGAGATCACGAATATTAGTCGAGTGTGTTACATGTTAACCCCTTCGAGTGTAAATGGAGTAAATAAATACAGTTGAACCCCTAGTGACCTTTTCTTGACCTCTGACCCAAAACTTGTAATTGACTTTTTTGCTTGGCTGATCAATGCGCACAAGAACAAGGTAGTCCCGTCAAAATCGGAGCATGTTTTAAGATTTTCACCTGTAAAGTTCAATGACCTCTAGTGACCCCATGTGACATGTCACTTTTAGTGGAGAAGGACCCTATATGAACATGGATGAGAGGAATCTTTTGACTTATTCTGACCATCATAGGTCATTTCCTCTCGGACAAGTAGCATTTTGAGTGAATGGAGTGAAAATTTACATTTTGACCCCTAGTGACCCCAAATATTTTTTGATTTTAAAAACCGAACTATTGTACATGCGTACGGTCAAAAGGAATATGTTGACCAATTCTGACGATCATAGGTCATTTCACTAAATTGCAAATGCGTTTTTAGTGAAAATCACGTTTTGACCCCTTGTGACCTTTTTTTTGACCTCTGACCCAAAACTTGTAATTGACTTTTTTGCTTGGCTGATTAATGCGCACAAGAAAAAAGTAGTCCCGTCAAAATCGAAGCATGTCTTAAGATTTTCACCTGTATAGTTCAATGACCTCTAGTGACCTCTTGTGACATGTCACTTTTAGTGGAGAAGGACCCTATATGGACATGGATAAGAGGAATCTTTTGACTAATTCTGACAACCATAGGTCATTATCTCTTGGACAAGTAGTATTTTGAGTGCGAGGAGTGAAAATATACATTTTGACCCCTAGTGACCTTTTTTTGACCTTTGATCTTAACGGTATTATTGACTTTTGTTCTTGTCTCATCAATGCCCACAAAATAAAAGAAACCCGGTCAAAATCGGAGCATGCGTTATATTTTCCCCCTGTAAAGTTCAATGACCCCTAGTGACCCTGTTTGACATGTCACTTTTAGTGTGGAAGGACCCTATATGAACATTGATCCAAGGAATCTTTTGACCAATTCTGAGTATCATCAGTCATTTTCCCTCGGACAAGTAGGGTTTTGAGTGAATGGAGTAAAATTTACATTTTGACCCCTAGTGACCCCAAATGATTTTTAATTTTAAAAACCGTTCTTTTGTACATGCGTACGGTCAAAAGGAATATGTGGACAAATTTTGACGATCCTAGGTCATTTCACTAAATTGGAAATGCGTTTTAAGTGAAAATCACGTTTTGACCCCTAGTGACCCCTGTGTGACCTTTGACCCCTTATGCTTTACAACCTGAGTAGTGGTGCACATAAGGGTTCTTATGACTAAATATGGTCAAAATCGGGTTAATGGTTACGGAGCTATAGGTCCCATGACAGGAGAAAGAAGAACTAGACATGACCTGTGATCGGAGATCACGAATATTAGTCGGGTGTGTTACATGTTAACCCCTTCGAGTGGTAAATGGAGTAAATAAATACAGTTGAACCCCTAGTGACCTTTTCTTGACCTCTGACCCAAAACTTGTAATTGACTTTTTTGCTTGGCTGATCAATGCGCACAAGAAAAAGGTAGTCGTGTCAAAATCGGAGCATGTTTTAAGATTTTCACCTGTAAAGTTCAATGACCTCTAGTGACCCCGTGTGACATGTCACTTTTAGTGGAGAAGGACCCTATATGAACATGGATGAGAGGAACCTTTTGACTAATTCTGACAATCATAGGTCATTTCCTCTCGGACAAGTAGCATTTTGAGTGAATGGAGTGAAAATTTACATTTTGACCCCTAGTGACCCCAAATATTTTTTGATTTTAAAAACCGAACTATTGTACATGCGTACGGTCAAAAGGAATATGTTGACCAATTCTGACGATCCTAGGTCATTTCACTAAATTGCAAATGCGTTTTTAGTGAAAATCACGTTTTGACCCCTAGTGACCTTTTCTTGACCTCTGACCCAAAACTTGTAATTGACTTTTTTTGCTTGGCTGATCAATGCGCACAAGAAAAAAGTAGTCTTGTTAAAATCGGAGCATGTCTTAAGATTTTCACCTGTATAGTTCAATGACCTCTAGTGACCTCGTGTAACATGTCACTTTTAGTGGAGAAGGACCCTATATGGACATGGATAAGAGGAATCTTTTGACCAATTCTGACAATCATAGGTCATTATCTCTTGGACAAGTAGTATTTTGAGTGCGAGGAGTAAAAATGTACATTTTGACCCCTAGTGACCTTTTATTGACCTTTGATCTTAACGGTATGGTTGACTTTTGTTCTTGTCTTATCAATGCCCACAAAATAAAAGAAACCCGGTCAAAATCGGAGCATGCCTTATATTTTTCCCTTGTAAAGTTCAATGACCTCTAGTGACCTCGTTTGACATGTCACTTTTAGTGTGGAAGGACCCTATATGAACATTGATCAAAGGAATCTTTTGACCAATTCTGAGTATCATCAGTCATTTTCCCTCGGACAAGTAGGGTTTTGAGTGAATGGAGTAAAATTTACATTTTGACCCCTAGTGACCCCAAATGATTTTTAATTTTAAAAACCGTTCTTTTGTACATGCGTACGGTCAAAAGGAATATGTGGACCAATTTTGACGATCCTAGGTCATTTCACTAAATTGGAAATGCGTTTTAAGTGAAAATCACGTTTTGACCCCTAGTGACCCCTGTGTGACCTTTGACCCCTTATGTTTTACAACCTGAGTAGTGGTGCACATAAGGGTTCTTATGACCAAATATGGTCAAAATCAGGTCAATGGTTACGGAGCTATAGGTCCCATGACAGGAGAAAGAAGAAGACGAAGAAGAAGAAGAACTAGAGATAATTGTGATCTTAGATCACGGATATTAGTCGAGGGCTTTGACCTTTGACCTTGCTATATGTTGTCAAAGGGCAATAACCTTAAGTTGAACTATATTTGATAATTGTTTTTATAAATTTCAGCCCTGAAGTAGTTAAAAAAATACATTTTGAACCCTAATGACCTTTTCTTGACCTTTGACCCCAAACTTATAATTGACTTTTTTCTTGGCTTATCAATGCGCACAAGAAAAAAGTAGTCCGGTCAAAATCAGAGCATGTCTTAAGATTTTCACCTGTATAGTTCAATGATCTCTAGTGACCCCGTGTGACATGTAATTTTTAGTGGAGAAGGACCCTATATGAACATGGATGAGAGGAATCTTTTGACTAATTCTGACAATCATTAGTCATTTCCTCTTGGACAAGTAGCATTTTGAGTGATTGGAGTGACAATTTACATTTTGACCCCTACTGACGCCAAATATTTTTCGATTTTAAAAACCGAACTATTATACATGCGTACTGTCCAAAGGAACATGTTGACCATTTCTCAGCATCCTGTGTCATTTCGCTAAGTAGCAAGGACGTTTTAAGTGAAAATCGCGTTTGACCCCTGTGTGACCTTTGACCTCTTGTGCTTTAAAACCTGAGTAGTGGTGCACATAAGGGTACTTGTGACCAAATATGGTCAAAATCGGCTCAATGGTTACGGAGCTATAGGTCCCATGGCTGAAGAAAGAAGAGGAAACAGGACAAATACAGTATATTAGTCGTTTCTCGACTAATATAAAGAAACAGGACGAATACAGTATATTAGTCGTTTCTCGACTAATATAACTAGACATGACCTGTGATCGGAGATCACGAATATTAGTCGGGTGTGTTACATGTTAACCCCTTCGAGTGGTAAATGGAGTAAATAAATACAGTTGAACCCCTAGTGACCTTTTCTTGACCTCTGACCCAAAACTTGTCATTGACTTTTTTGCTTGGCTGATCAATGCGCACAAGAAAAAAGTAGTCCCGTCAAAATCGGAGCATGTTTTAAGATTTTCACTTGTAAAGTTCAATGACCTCTAGTGACCCCGTGTGACATGTCACTTTTAGTGGAGAAGGACCCTATATGAACATGGATGAGAGGAACCTTTTGACTAATTCTGACAATCATAGGTCATTTCCTCTCGGACAAGTAGCATTTTGAGTGAATGGAGTGAAAATTTACATTTTGACCCCTAGTGACCCCAAATATTTTTTGATTTTAAAAACCGAACTATTGTACATGCGTACGGTCAAAAGGAATATGTTGACCAATTCTGACGATCCTAGGTCATTTCACTAAATTGCAAATGCGTTTTTAGTAAAAATCACGTTTTGACCCCTAGTGACCTTTTCTTGACCTCTGACCCAAAACTTGTAATTAACTTTTTTGCTTGGCTGATCAATGCGCACAAGAAAAAAGTAGTCTTGTTAAAATCGGAGCATGTCTTAAGATTTTCATTTGTATAGTTCAATGACCTCTAGTGACCTCGTGTAACATGTCGCTTTTAGTGGAGAAGGACCCTATATGGACATGGATAAGAGGAATCTTTTGACCAATTCTGACAATCATAGGTCATTATCTCTTGGACAAGTAGTATTTTGAGTGCGAGGAGTAAAAATGTACATTTTGACCCCTAGTGACCTTTTATTGACCTTTGATCTTAACGGTATGATTGACTTTTGTTCTTGACTTATCAATGCTCACAAAATAAAAGAAACCCGGTCAAAATCGAAGCATGCCTTATGTTTTTCCACTGTAAAGTTCAATGACCTCTAGTGACCTCGTTTGACATGTCACTTTTAGTGTGGAAGGACCCTATATGAACATTGATCAAAGGAATCTTTTGACCAATTCTGAGTATCATCAGTCATTTTCCCTCGGACAAGTAGGGTTTTGAGTGAATGGAGTAAAATTTACATTTTGACCCCTAGTGACCCCAAATGATTTTTAATTTTAAAAACCGTTCTTTTGTACATGCGTATGGACAAAAGGAATATGTGGACCAATTTTGACGATCCTAGGTCATTTCACTAAATTGGAAATGCGTTTTAAGTGAAAATCACGTTTTGACCCCTAGTGACCCCTGTGTGACCTTTGACCCCTTATGCTTTACAACCTTAGTAGTGGTGCACATAAGGGTTCTTATGACCAAATATGGTCAAAATCGGCTCAATGGTTACGGAGCTATAGGTCCCATGACGGAAGAAAGTAGATTTCTTGTTTTTGTCGTACAAATACAAAAACATACTAGACATGACCTGTGATCGGAGATCACGAATATTAGTCGGGTGTGTTACATGTTAACCCCTTCGAGTGGTAAATGGAGTAAATAAATACAGTTGAACCCCTAGTGACCTTTTCTTGACCTCTGACCCAAAACTTGTAATTGACTTTTTTGCTTGGCTGATCAATGCGCACAAGGAAAAGGTAGTCCCGTCAAAATCGGAGCATGTTTTAAGATTTTCATTTGTAAAGTCCAATGACCTCTAGTGACCCCGTGTGACATGTCACTTTTAGTGGAGAAGGACCCTATATGAACATGGATGAGAGGAACCTTTTGACTAATTCTGCCAATCATAGGTCATTTCCTCTCGGACAAGTAGCATTTTGAGTGAATGGAGTGAAAATTTACATTTTGACCCCTAGTGACCCCAAATATTTTTTGATTTTAAAAACCGAACTATTGTACATGCGTACGGTCAAAAGGAATATGTTGACCAATTCTGACGATCCTAGGTCATTTTACTAAATTGCAAATGCGTTTTTAGTGAAAATCACGTTTTGACCCCTAGTGACATTTTCTTGACCTCTGACCCAAAACTTGTAATTAACTTTTTTGCTTGGCTGATCAATGCGCACAAGAAAAAAGTAGTCCCGTCAAAATCGGAGCATGTCTTAAGATTTTCACCTGTATAGTTCAATGACCTCTAGTGACCTCGTGTGACATGTCACTTTTAGTGGAGAAGGACCCTATATGGACATGGATAAGAGAAATCTTTTGATCAATTCTGACAATTATAGGTCATAATCTCTTGGACAAGTAGTATTTTGAGTGCGAGGAGTGAAAATGTACATTTTGACCCCTAGTGACCTTTTTATGACCTTTGATCTTAACGGTATGATTGACTTTTGTTCTTGTCTCATCAATGCCCACAAAATAAAAGAAACCCGGTAAAAATCGGAGCATGCGTTATATTTTCCCCCTGTAAAGTTCAATGACCCCTAGTGACCCTGTTTGACATGTCACTTTTAGTGTGGAAGGACCCTATATGAACATTGATCGAAGGAATCTTTTGACCAATTCTGAGTATCATCAGTCATTTTCCCTCGGACAAGTAGGGTTTTGAGTGAATGGAGTAAAATTTACATTTTGACCCCTAGTGACCCCAAATGATTTTTAATTTTAAAAACCGTTCTTTTGTACATGCGTACGGTCAAAAGGAACATGTTGACCAATTCTGAAGATCCTAGGTCATTTCAATAAATTGCAAATGCGTTTTAAGTGAAAATCACGTTTTGACCCCTAGTGACCCCTGTGTGACCTTTGACCCCTTATGCTTTTCAACCTGAGTAGTGGTGCACACAAGGGTTCTTATGACCAAATATGGTTAAAATCGGGTCAATGGTTACGGAGCTATAGGTCCCATGACAGAAGAAGAAAGATTTCTTGTTTTTGTCAACCAAATACAAAAACATACTAGAATTGAGTGTCGTCTCAGACGACGAATATTAGTCGCGCATTGAAGTTATTTGTTATGTTGAACTCTGTGTGACATTTTTGGCCTGTTATGCTTGACACTCTGGGTAGTGGTGGCCATGACTATGAGGGTATTTATGACTAAATATGGTCAAAATCGGCCAAATGGTTACGGAGCTATTAGTTTCATGACGGAGGAAAGACCTTTTACCACTGTATCACAACGTAGGTTTACCTTATCTGGCAATACCAGCGAAGACACAAGTATCAGCATTAAAATGCAAGACCGTTTTAAGTGAAAATCACATTTTGACCCCAAGTGACCTTTTCTTGACCTTTGACCCCAAACTTATGATTGACTTTTTTTCTAGGCTCATCGATGCGCACATAACAAAAGTAATCTGGTCAAAATCAGAACAAGTCTTAAGTTTTACACCTGTACAGTTCAATGACCCTAGTGACCCCATGTGACATGTCACTTTTAGTGGAGAAGCAACCTATATGAACATGGATGGGAGGAATCTTTTGACCAATTCTGACAATCATAGATCATTTCCTCTTGCTTTTGTTCTTGTCTCATCAATGCCCACAAAATAAAACAAACCCGGTCAAAATCGGAGCATGTCTTACATTTTCCTTCTGTAAAGTTCAATGACCCCTAGTGACCCCATGTGACATGTCACTTTTAGTTGAGAAGCAATTAATATGAACATGGATGGGAGCAATATTTTGACCAATTCTGAGTATCATCAGTCATTTTCCCTCGGACAAGTAGGGTTTTGAGTGAATGGAGTAAAATTTACATTTTGACCCCTAGTGACCCTAAATATGTTTTGATTTAAAAAACCGAACTATTGTACATGCGTACGGTCAAAAGGAATATGTTGACCAATTCTGACGATTATAGGTCATTTCACTAAATTGCAAATGCGTTTTAAGTGAAAATCACGTTTTGACCCCTAGTGACCTCTGTGTGACATTTGACCCCTTATGCTTTACAACCTCAGTAGTGGTGCACATAAGGGTACTTATGACCAAATATGGTCAAAATCGGCTCAATGGTTACGGAGCTATAGGTCTTATGACAGGAGAAAGAAAGATATATATATTAGTCTCAACACGTTTTTGTCCTCTGGGGCGTGCCATAGTTTGGCGCGATTTTATGATAAGAAAAGATTATATGTGCATCCCGTTTTTCTCAAATAATTTGTTAATCCTTTATATGATTTGCTGATTCTGTCACTACTTATGTCTTTTGTAGTACTGAGTCCGAAAATGTTTGAAAGGAAATCTAACTCCATTTCCGCTTTGTGATATTAATTTTTTTGCATTAATTCATACTTTCTATTACAAATGTGTTGATGGAATGCCGTATATGACATTATACGGATATCAACACGACATGCCAGTTACTGGACACGGCAATCATTAATATAAAGACACACAGGGTAAAATTTAAGACTTGCTCCGATTTTGACCGGTCATTCATGGCTCATTTTGTAGGCATTGATGAGACAAGAAAAAAAGTCAATAATTTTTTTTGGGTCAAAGGTCAAGAAAAGGTCACTAGGGGTCCTAATGTAGTAAAAATGTACATTTCGACCCCTAGTGACCTTTTTTTGACCTTTGACCCCAAAGAAATGATTGACTTTTTTGCTTGTCTTATCAATGCCTACAAAATGAGCCATGATTGGTCAATATCGGAGCATGTCTTACATTATATCCCTGTTTAGGTCAATGACCTCTAGTGATCCCATTTGACATGTCACTTTTAATCGCTGAACAGCCTATATGAACATGGATCCAAGGAATCTTTTGACCAATTCTGACAATCATAGGTCATTTCCTCTCGGACAAGTAGCATTTTGAGTGAATGGGGGTGAACATGTACATTTTGACCCCTAGTGACCTTTTTTTGACCTTTGACCTTAACAGTATGATTGACTTTTGTTCTTCTCTCATCAATGCCCACAAAATAAAACAAACCCGGTCAAAATCGGAGCATGTCTTACATTTTCCCTCTGTAAAGTTCAATGACCCCTAGTGACCCCATGTGACATGTCACTTTTAGTGGAGAAGCAACCTATATGAACATGGATAGGAGGAATTTTTTGACCAATTCTGACAATCATAGATCATTTCCTCTCGGACAAGTAGCATTTTGAGTGAATGGGGTGAACATGTACATTTTGACCCCTAGTGACCTTTTCTAGACCTTTGACCTTAACGGTATGATTAACTTTTGTTCTTGTCTCATCAATGCCCACAAAATAAAACAAACCCGGTTAAAATCGGAGCATGTCTTACATTTTCCCCTTGTAAAGTTCAATGACCCCTTGTGACCCCTGTGCGACATGTGACACCTTGTGCTTTTAAACCTGAGTAGTGGTGCACATAAGAGTACTTCTGACCAAACATGGTCAACATCGGCTCAATGGTGACGGAGCTATAGGTCCCATGACAGAAGAAGAAGAAGAAGAAGAAACAGGACGAATACAGTATATTAGTCGTTGACACGACTAATATAAAGACACACAGGGTAAAATTTAAGACTTGCTCCGATTTTGACAGGTCATTCATGGCTCATTTTGTAGGCATTGATGAGACAAGAAAAGAGTCAATAATTTTTTTTGGGTCAAAGGTCAAGAAAAGGTCACTAGGGGTCCTAATGTAGTAAAAATGTACATTTCGACCCCTAGTGACCTTTTTTTGACCTTTGACCCCAAAGAAATGATTGACTTTTTTGCTTGTCTTATCAATGCCTACAAAATGAGCCATGATTGGTCAATATCGGAGCATGTCTTACATTATATCCCTGTTTAGGTCAATGACCTCTAGTGATCCCATTTGACATGTCACTTTTAATCGCTGAACAGCCTATATGAACATGGATCCAAGGAATCTTTTGACAAATTCTGACAATCATAGGTCATTTCCTCTCGGACAAGTAGCATTTTGAGTGAATGGGGGTGAACATGTACATTTTGACCCCTAGTGACCTTTTTTTGACCTTTGACCTTAACAGTATGATTGACTTTTGTTCTTCTCTCATCAATGCCCACAAAATAAAAGAAATGATTTTTAATTTTAAAAACCGTTCTTTTGTACATGCGTACGGACAAAAGGAACATGTTGACCAATTCTGAAGATCCTAGGTCATTTCACTAAATTGCAAATGCGTTTTAAGTGAAAATCACGTTTTGACCCCTAGTGACCCCTGTGTGACCTTTGACCCCTTATGCTTTTCAACCTAAGTAGTGGTGCACACAAGGGTTCTTATGACCAAATATGGTTAAAATCGGGTCAATGGTTACGGAGCTATAGGTCCCATGACAGAAGAAGAAAGATTTCTTGTTTTTGTCAACCAAATACAAAAACATACTAGAGGTAATTGTGATCTTAGATCACGGATATTAGTCAAGGGCTTTGACCCTTGACCTTGATATATGTTGTCAAAGGGCAATAACCTTAAATTGTACTATATTTGATAATAGTTTTTATAAATTTCAGCCCTGAAGTAGTTTAAAAAATACCTTTTGAACCTAATGACCTTTTCTTGACCTTTGACCCCAAACTTATAACTGACCTTTTTTCTTGGCTTATCAATGCGCACAAGAAAAAAATAGTCCGGTCAAAATCAGAGCATGTCTTCAGTTTTACACCTGTATAGTTCAATGACCCCTAGTGACCCCGTTTGACATGTCACTTTTAATGGAGAAGCACCCTATATGAACATGGATAAGAGGAATCTTTTGACAAATTCTGACAATCATCGGTCATTTCGTCTCGGACAAGTAGTATTTTGAGTGCGCGGAGTGAACATGTACATTTTGACCCCTAGGGACCTTTTCTTGACCTTTGACCTTAACGGTATGATTGACTTTTGTTCTTGTCTTATCAATGCCCACAAAATAAAAGAAACCCGGTCAAAATCGGAGCATGCCTTATTTTTTCCCCTTGTAAAGTTCAATGACCCCTAGTGTCCTCGTTTGACATTTCACTTTTAGTGTAGAAGCACCCTATATGTAGATGGATCCAAGGAATCTTTTGACTAATTCTGAGTATCATCAGTCATTTTCCCTCGGACAAGTAGGGTTTTGAGTGAATGGAGTACAAATTTACATTTTGACCCCTAGTAACCCCAAACATTTTTCGATTTAAAAAACCGAACTATTATATATGCGTACGGTCGAAAGAAATATCTTGGCCAATTCTCACGATCCTAGGTCATTTCAATAAATTGCAAATGCGTTTTAAGTGAAAATCACGTTTTGACCCCTAGTTACCCTTGTGTGACCTTTGACCCCTTATGCTCGAGAACCTGAGTAGTGGTGCACATAAGGGTTCTTATGACCAAATATGGTCAAAATCGGCCTAATGGTTACGGAGCTATAGGTCCCATGACGGAAGAAAGAAAGAAAGAAAGAAACAGGACGAATACAGTATATTAGTCGTTTCTCGACTAATATAACTAGAGATAATTGTGATCTTAGATCACGGATATTAGTCGAGGGCTTTGACCTTTGACCTTGCTATATGTTGTCAAAGGGCAATAACCTTAAGTTGTACTATATGTGATAATTGTTTTTATAAATTTCAGCCCTGAAGTAGTTAAAAAAAATACATTTTGAACCCTAATGACCTTTTTTTGACCTTTGACCCCAAACTTATAATTGACTTTTTTTCTTGGCTTATCAATGCGCACAAGAAAAAAGTAGTCCGGTCAAAATCAGAGCATGTCTTCAGTTTTACACCTGTATAGTTCAATGACCCCTAGTGACCCCGTTTGACATGTCACTTTTAATGGAGAAGCACCCTATTTGAACATGGATAAGAGGAATCTTTTGACAAATTCTGACAATCATCGGTCATTTCGTCTCGGACAAGTAGTATTTTGTGTGCGCGGAGTGAAAATGTACATTTTGACCCCTAGGGACCTTTTTTTGACCTTTGACCTTAACGGTATGATTGACTTTTGTTCTTGTCTCATCAATGCCCACATAATAAAAGAAACCCGGTCAAAATCAGAGCATGCCTTATATTTTCCCCTTGTAAAGTTCAATGACCCCTAGTGACCCCGTTTGACATTTCATTTTTAGTGGAGAAGCACCCTATATGTACATGGATCCAAGGAATCTTTTGACCAATTCTGAGTATCATCAGTCATTTTCCCTCGGACAAGTAGGGTTTTGAGTGAATGGAGTAAAATTTACATTTTGACCCCTAGTAACCCCAAACATTTTTCGATTTAAAAAACCGAACTATTATACATGCGTACGGTCAAAAGGAATATGTTGGCCAATTCTCAAGATCCTAGGTCATTTCAATAAATTGCAAATGCGTTTTAAGTGAAAATCACGTTTTGACCCCTAGTTACCCTTGTGTGACCTTTGACCCCTTATGCTTTACAACCTGAGTAGTGGTGCACATAAGGGTACTTATGACCAAATATGGTCAAAATCGGCTCAATGGTTACGGAGCTATAGGCCTTATGACAGGAGAAAGAAAGAAAGAAGAAGAACTAGAGATAATTGTGATCTTAGATCACGGATATTAGTCGAGGGCTTTGACCTTTGACCTTGCTAAATGTTGTCAGAGGGCAATAACCTTAAGTTGTACTATATTTGATAATTGTTTTTATAACTTTCAGCCCTGAAGTAGTTAAAAAGATACATTTTGAACCCTAATGACTTTTTTTTAACCTTTGACCCCAAACTTATAATTGACTTTTTCTCTTGGCTTATCAATGCGCACAAGAAAAAAGTAGTCCGGTCAAAATCAGAGCATGTCTTCAGTTTTACACCTGTATAGTTCAATGACCCCTAGTGACCCCGTTTGACATGTCACTTTTAATGGAGAAGCACCCAATATGAACATGGATAAGAGGAATCTTTTGACAAATTCTAACAATCATCGGTCATTTCGTCTCGGACAAGTAGTATTTTGAGTGCGCGGAGTGAAAATGTACATTTTGACCCCTAGGGACCTTTTCTTGACCTTTGACCTTAACGGTATGATTGACTTTTGTTCTTGTCTCATCAATGCCCACAAAATAAAAGAAACCCGGTCAAAATTAGAGCATGCCTTATATTTTCCCCTTGTAAAGTTCAATGACCCCTAGTGACCCCGTTTGACATTTCACTTTTAGTGGAGAAGCACCCTATATGTACATGGATCCAAGGAATGTTTTGACCAATTCTGAGTATCATCAGTCATTTTCCCTCGGAAAAGTAGGGTTTTGAGTGAATGGAGTAAAATTTACATTTTGACCCCTAGTAACCCCAAACATTTTTCGATTTGAAAAACCGAACTATTATATATCCGTACGGTCAAAAGGAATAGGTTGGCCAATTCTCAAGATCCTAGATCATTTCAATAAATTGCAAATGCGTTTTAAGTGAAAATCACGTTTTGACCCCTAGTTATTTTTGTGTGACCTTTGACCCCTTATGCTTTACAACCTGAGTAGTGGTGCGCATAAGGGTACTTATGACCAAATATGGTCAAAATCGGCTCAGTGGTTACGGAGCTATAGGTCCCATGACGGAAGAAGAAGAAGAAGAAGAAGAAAGAAACAGCTAGAATACAGTATATTAGTCGTTTCTCGACTAATATAACTAGAGATAATTGTGATCTTAGATCACGGATATTAGTCGAGGGCTTTGACCTTTGTCAAAGGGCAATAACCTTAAGTTGTACTATATTTGATAATTGTTTTTATAAATTTCAGCCCTGAAATAGTTAAAAAAATACATTTTGAACCCTAATGACCTTTTCTTGACCTTTGACCCCAAACTTATATTTGACTTTTTTTCTTGGCTTATCAATGCGCACAAGAATAAAGTAGTCCGGTCAAAATCAGAGCATGTCTTCAGTTTTACACCTGTATAGTTCAATGACCCCTAGTGACCCCGTTTGACATGTCACTTTTAATGGAGAAGCACCCTATATGAACATGGATAAGAGGAATCTTTTGACAAATTCTGACAATCATCGGTCATTTCGTCTCGGACAAGTAGTATTTTGAGTGCGCGGAGTGAAAATGTACATTTTGACCCCTAGGGACCTTTTTTTGACCTTTGACCTTAACGGTATGATTGACTTTTGTTCTTGTCTCATCAATGCCCACAAAATAAAAGAAATTTGGTCAAAATCGGAGCATGCCTTATATTTCCCCCCTGTAAAGTTCAATGACCCCTAGTGACCCCGTTTGACATTTCACTTTTAGTGGAGAAGCACCCTATATGAACATGAATCCAAGGAATCTTTTGACCAATTCTGAGTATCATCAGTCATTTTCCCTCGGACAAGTAGGGTTTTGAGTAAATGGAGTAACATTTACATTTTGACCCCTAGTAACCCCAAACATTTTTCGATTTAAAAAACCGAACTATTATATATGCGTACGGTCAAAAGGAATATGTTGGCTAATTCTCAAGATCCTAGGTCATTTCAATAAATTGCAAATGCGTTTTAAGTGAAAATCACGTTTTGACCCCTAGTTACCCTTGAGTGACCTTTGACCCCTTATGCTTTACAACCTGAGTAGTGGTGCACATAAGGGTACTTATGACCAAATATGGTCAAAATCGGCTCAATGGTTACGGAGCTATAGGTCCCATGGCGGAAGAAGAAGAAAGAAGAAGAAGAAGAAAGAAACAGGACGAATACAGTATATTAGTCGTTTCTCGACTAATATAAGAAACAGCTAGAATACAGTATATTAGTCGTTTCTCGACTAATATAACTAGAGATAATTGTGATCTTAGATCACGGATATTAGTCGAGGGCTTTGACCTTTGACCTTGCTATATGTTGTCAAAGGGCAATAACCTTAAGTTGTACTATATTTGATAATTGTTTTTATAAATTTCAGCCCTGAAGTAGTTAAAAAAATAAATTTTGAACCCTAATGACCTTTTCTTGACCTTTGACCCCAAACTTATTATTGACTTTTTTTCTTGGCTTATCAATGCGCACAAGAAAAAAGTAGTCCGGTCAAAATCAGAGCATGTCTTCAGTTTTACACCTGTATAGTTCAATGACCCCTAGTGACCCCGTTTGACATGTCACTTTTAATGGAGAAGCACCCTATATGAACATGGATAAGAGGAATCTTTTGACAAATTCTGACAATCATCGGTCATTTCGTCTCGGACAAGTAGTATTTTGAGTGCGCGGAGTGAAAATGTACATTTTGACCCCTAGGGACCTTTTTTTGACCTTTGACCTTAACGGTATGATTGACTTTTGTTCTTGTCTCATCAATGCCCACAAAATAAAAGAAACCCGGTCAAAATCGGAGCATGCCTTATATTTTCCCTTTGCAAAGTTCAATGACCCCTAGTGACCCCGTTTGACATTTCACTTTTAGTGGAGAAGCACCCTATATGTACATGGATCCAAGGAATCTTTTGACTAATTCTGAGTATCATCAGTCATTTTCCCTCGGACAAGTAGGGTTTTGAGTGAATGTTGTAAAATTTACATTTTGACCCCTAGTAACCCCAAACATTTTTCGATTTAAAAAACCGAACTATTATATATGCGTACGGTCAAAAGAAATATGTTGGCCAATTCTCAAGATCCTAGGTCATTTCAATAAATTGCAAATGCGTTTTAAGTGAAAATCACATTTTGACCCCTAGTTACCCTTGTGTGACCTTTGACCCCTTATGCTTTACAACCTGAGTAGTGGTGCACAAAAGGGTTCTTATGACTAAATATGGTCAAAATCGGCCTAATGGTTACGGAGCTATAGGTCCCATGACGGAAGAAAGAAAGAACTAGAGATAATTGTGATCTTAGATCACGGATATTAGTCGAGGGCTTTGACCTTTGACCTTGCTATATGTTGTCAAAGGGCAATAACCTTAAGTTGTACTATATTTGATAATTGTTTTTATAAATTTCAGCCCTGAAGTAGTTAAAAAAAATACATTTTGAACCCTAATGACCTTTTCTTGACCTTTGACCCCAAACTTATAATTGACTTTTCTTCTTGGCTTATCAATGCGCACAAGAAAAAAGTAGTCCGGTTGAAATCAAAGCATGTCTTTAGTTTTACACCTGTATAGTTCAATGACCCCTAGTGACCCCGTTTGACATGTCACTTTTAATGGAGAAGCACCCTATATGAACATCGATAAGAGGAATCTTTTGACAAATTCTGACAATCATCGGTCATTTCGTCTCGGACAAGTAGCATTTTGAGTGCGCGGAGTGAAAATGTACATTTTGACCCCTAGGGACCTTTTTTTGACCTTTGACCTTAACGGTATGATTGACTTTTGTTCTTGTCTCATCAATGCTCACAAAATAAAAGAAACCGGGTCAAAATCGGAGCATGCCTTATATTTTTCCCTTGTAAAGTTCAATGACCCCTAGTGACCCCGTTTGACATTTCACTTTTAGTGGAGAAGCACCCTATATGTACATTGATCCAAGGAATCGTTTGACAAATTATGAGTATCATCAGTCATTTTCCCTCGGACAAGTAGGGTTTTGAGTGAATGAGTAAAAATTTACATTTTGACCTCTAGCGACCCCAAACATTTTTCGATTTAAAAAACCTAACTATTATATATGCGTACGGTCAAAAGGAATATGTTGGCCAATTCTCACGATCCTAGGTCATTTCAATAAATTCCAAATGCGTTTTAAGTGAAAATCACGTTTTGACCCCTAGTTACCCTTGTGTGACCTTTGACCCCTTATGCTTTACAACCTGAGTAGTGGTGCACATAAGGGTACTTATGACCAAATATGGTCAAAATCGGCTCAATGGTTACGGAGCTATAGGTCCCATGGCGGAAGAAGAAGAAAGAAGAAGAAGAAAGAAGAAAGAAACAGCTAGAATACAGTATATTAGTCGTTTCTCGACTAATATAAACAGGACGAATACAGTATATTAGTCGTTTCTCGACTAATATAACTAGACATGACCTGTGATCGGAGATCACGAATATTAGTCGGGTGTGTTACATGTTAACCCCTTCGAGTGGTAAATGGAGTAAATAAATACAGTTGAACCCCTAGTGACCTTTTCTTGACCTCTGACCCAAAACTTGTAATTGACTTTTTTGCTTGGCTGATCAATGCGCACAAGAAAAAGGTAGTCCCGTCAAAATCGGAGCATGTTTTAAGCTTTTCACTTGTAAAGTTCAATGACCTCTAGTGACCCCGTGTGACATGTCACTTTTAGTGGAGAAGGACCCTATATGAACATGGATGAGAGGAACCTTTTGACTAATTCTGACAATCATAGGTCATTTCCTCTCGGACAAGTAACATTTTGAGTGAATGGAGTGAAAATTTACATTTTGACCCCTAGTGACCCCAAATATTTTTTGATTTTAAAAACCGAACTATTGTACATGCGTACGGTCAAAAGGAATATGTTGACCAATTCTGACGATCCTAGGTCATTTCACTAAATTGCAAATGCGTTTTTAGTGAAAATCACGTTTTGACCCCTAGTGACCTTTTCTTGACCTCTGACCCAAAACTTGTAATTGACTTTTTTGCTTGGCTGATCAATGCGCACAAGATAAAAGTAGTCTTGTTAAAATCGGAGCATGTCTTAAGATTTTCACCTGTATAGTTCAATGACCTCTAGTGACCTCGTGTAACATGTCACTTTTAGTGGAGAAGGACCCTATATGGATATGGATAAGAGGAATCTTTTGACCAATTCTGACAATCATAGGTCATTATCTCTTGGACAAGTAGTATTTTGAGTGCGAGGAGTAAAAATGTACATTTTGACCCCTAGTGACCTTTTATTGACCTTTGATCTTAACGGTATGATTGACTTTTGTTCATGTCTTATCAATGTTCACAAAATAAAAGAAACCCGGTCAAAATCGAAGCATGCCTTATATTTTTCCCCTGTAAAGTTCAATGACCTCTAGTGACCTCGTTTGACATGTCACTTTTAGTGTGGAAGGACCCTATATGAACATTGATCAAAGGAATCTTTTGACCAATTCTGAGTATCATCAGTCATTTTCCCTCGGACAAGTAGGGTTTTGAGTGAATGGAGTAAAATTTACATTTTGACCCCTAGTGACCCCAAATGATTTTTAATTTTAAAAACCGTTCTTTTGTACATGCGTACGGTCAAAAGGAATATGTGGACCAATTTTGACGATCATAGGTCATTTCACTAAATTGCAAATGCGTTTTTAGTAAAAATCACGTTTTGACCCCTAGTGACCCCTGTGTGACCTTTGACCCCTTATGCTTTTCAACCTGAGTAGTGGTGCACATAAGGGTTCTTATGACCAAATATAGTCAAAATCGGCTCAACGGTTACGGAGCTATAGGTCCCATGACAGAAAAAGAAAGAAGACGAAGAAGAAGAAAGAAAGAAACAGGACAAATACAGTATATTAGTCGTTTCTCGACTAATATAACTAGACATGACCTGTGATCGGAGATCACGAATATTAGTCGGGTGTGTTACATGTTAACCCCTTCGAGTGGTAAATGGAGTAAATAAATACAGTTGAACCCTTAGTGACCTTTTCTTGACCTCTGACCCAAAACTTGTAATTGACTTTTTTGCTTGGCTGATCAATGCGCACAAGAAAAAGGTAATCCCGTCAAAATCGGAGCATGTTTTAAGATTTTCACCTGTAAAGTTCAATGACCTCTAGTGACCCCGTGTGACATGTCACTTTTAGTGGAGAAGGACCCTATATGAACATGGATGAGAGGAACCTTTTGACTAATTCTGACAATCATAGGTCATTTCCTCTCGGACAAGTAGCATTTTGAGTGAATGGAGTGAAAATTTACATTTTGACCCTTAGTGACCCCAAAAAAAAATTGATTTTAAAAACCGAACTATTGTACATGCATACGGTCAAAAGGAATATGTTGACCAATTCTGACGATCATAGGTCATTTCACTAAATTGCAAATGCGTTTTTAGTGAAAATCACGTTTTGACCCCTATTGACCTTTTCTTGACCTCTGACCCAAAACTTGTAATTGACTTTTTTGCTTGGCTGATTAATGCGCAGAAGACGAAAGTAGTCCTGTCAAAATCGGAGCATGTCTTAAGAATTTCACCTGTATAGTTCAATGACCTCTAGTGACCTCGTGTGACATGTCACTTTTAGTGGAGAAGGACCCTATATGGACATGGATAAGAGGAATCTTTTGACCAATTCTGACAATCATAGGTCATTATCTCTCGGACAAGTAGTATTTTGAGTGCGAGGAGTGAAAATGTACATTTTGACCCCTAGTGACCTTTTCTTGACCTTTGACCTTAATGTTATGATTGACTTTTGTTCTTGTCTCATCAATGCCCACAAAATAAAAGAAACTCGGTCAAAATCGGAGCATGCGTTATATTTTCCCCTTGTAAAGTTCAATGACCCCTAGTGACCCCGTTTGACATGTCAATTTTAGTGTGGAAGAACCCTATATGAACATTGATCCAAGGAATCTTTTGACTAATTCTGAGTATCATCAGTCATTTTCCCTCGGACAAGTAGGGTTTTGAGTGAATGGAGTAAAATTTACATTTTGACCCCTAGTGACCCCAAATATTTTTTGATTTAAAAAACCGTTCTTTTGTACATGCGTACGGTCAAAAGGAATATCTTGATTAATTCTGACGATCATAGGTCATTTCACTAAATTGCAAATGCGTTTTTAGTGAAAATCACGTTTTGACCCCTAGTGACCTTTTCTTGACCTCTGACCCAAAACTTGTAATTAACTTTTTTGCTTGGCTGATCAATGCGCACAAGAAAAAAGTAGTCCCGTCAAAATCGGAGCATGTCTTAAGATTTTCACTTGTATAGTTCAATGACCTCTAGTGACCTCGTGTGACATGTCACTTTTAGTGGAGAAGGACCCTATATGGACATGGATAAGAGGAATTTTTTGACCAATTCTGACAATCATAGGTCATTATCTCTTGGACAAGTAGTATGTTGAGTGCGAGGAGTGAAAATGTACATTTTGACCCCTAGTGACCTTTTCTTGACCTTTGACCTTAATGGTATGATTGACTTTTGTTCTTGTCTCATCAATGCCCACAAAATAAAAGAAACCCGGTCAAAATCGGAGCATGCCTTATATTTTCCCTCTGTAAAGTTCAATGACCCCTAGTGACCCTGTTTGACATGTCACTTTTAGTGTGGAAGGACCCTATATGAACATTGATCCAAGGAATCTTTTGACCAATTTTGAGTATCATCAGTCATTTTCCCTCGGACAAGTAGGGTTTTGAGTGAATGGAGTAAAATTTACATTTTGACCCCTAGTGACCCCAAATATTTTTTGATTTAAAAAACCGAACTACTGTACATGCGTACAGTCAAATGTGTTTTTAGTGAAAATCACGTTTTGACCCCTAATGACCCCTGTTTGACATTTGACCCCAAGGTCATGATTGACTTTTTTTCTTTTCTTGTCAATGCGCACAAAATGTCTGAGTTTGAGCAAAATCGGAGCATGTTGAATCACGTTTTGACCCCTAGTGACCCCTGTGTGACCTTTGACCCCTTATGCTTTACAACCTGAGTAGTGGTGCACATAAGGGTTCTTATGACTAAATATGGTCAAAATCGGGTCAATGGTTACGGAGCTATAGGTCCCATGACAGAAAAAGAAAGAAAGAAACAGGACAAATACAGTATATTAGTCGTTTCTCGACTAATATAATGCCGCTAAAGAGATTGCTGAAACTGTGAGTGGCTTACGGGAAACAAAGTATATCCAAAACGATGTCGTATCTCTTATAAGCATAAATTAGGCTATTTCAAATTAAATAATCCCGAAGTTAACATCAATATAATCATGATAATGACTCGAGGTGTTCTAGACCAATTAAAATGGACTCTTCTGTGTTTAGGCGTACTGTTTCCCACCCGCGACCAAAAATGAGAATGCCAAATATTGAATTATTTTATTTTTATTTAGGATTTTATGAAATTAATCATGTATATAGTTATAACATAATTAAATACGGACCTCGATATTGGTTGCGATCACTTGTTTCAATATAAAGGAATAACAGATAGACATCTCGTCCCTTTTCCAAACATGAAACCGTTAACTCATAATCATTTGAAATCGATATCCTTATTGCCAAGTAGCTAGTTTTGATTATGCTTCTAAAAGTATTCAATAAAATAACCTTGTCAGTCCCGAACTCGTCCGTAGCTATCTGACGATTCAGAGAATCCAGTCCCTCCGTGTCACACTTTAGTACACAGAGCTGAATACAGCATGCTAAGACGAATGACGTCGGATTTACGAGCGATAGCTGCATACCTGAGAACAATACCTGTAAATATTCCTTAAAGTGTTTCCTTAAAAATATTCATGATCAATGGGATTCGAACTGGAGGTGGCAACTCCATTCAAAAATAGCAGCACAAAGACACACATTAGTGAGTTCGCTAGAGTAGTGATGCTAAAATAAACTGCGCCAATAAAGTATCGAAACACTTACAAATGGTCAGATTTATCGGAACTGGAATTAGTATGCAAAAAAATAATTAAATAATTCGATTCACAGTTATCTTCTGCGCATTTTGACACCTCTTTTGTTGCGCTATGATGTTGTTTGGCGGATTTATGGGCACTTGAGTGGCTTAAAGTCGAATTCTAAAGTTGCAAAAGCTCCTATTCACCCCAATTCCAGAAAGGAACTCGCACAAAGCATCACACACAGACAAAATTAAGACAAAAGACACCAATTTGTTCTGTTTACTTAACCATGACAATTAATGATTGATTAATTATTGATTTATGCCTCCCATCTCTGACCCTTTTGTTTTGTTATTGAAAATTAATGATGATATTCATTGCAATCGATTTATCCAACACGCGACATACACATCATTTAAAAAAGGCGGGCAAAAATAATGATGATCTTATTCGTTACTGGAATAGGGGCTTTTGCAACTTTAGAATTCGACTTTAAGCCACTCAAGTGCCCATAAATCCGCCAAACAACATCATAGCGCAACAAAAGAGGTGTCAAAATGCGCAGAAAATAACTGTGAATCGAATTATTTAATTCTTTTTTTGTATACTAATACAGGTTCCGATAAATCTGGCCATTTGTAAGTGTTTCGATACTTTATTGGCGCAGTTTAGTATATACTGCATTAAATTTAGGTATTGGTTCTTTATTTTGGTTAATTAAAGCTAATTAGCACACGATTTTAATTTACCAACAGCGATATTCTTATCGAGGAGACAATACCCCACATGTCTATACCAATCACATGCTCCAACACGATAAGGGTAACGGAATGTCTTACGGGAAGCACTTTTCTCAGGTTTTACACTGTACCATAAGCCAATTAGCGCAATTTTGCTAATGTCGCTAATTGCATCCAAATAGCGTGTGAGATCAATGTAAAATGAATAGCGCTAATTGCGCTTGATTAGCAACCTTGCGCTAATAACGCTAATTTGCATTGATTTGCACTCTAGCGCAATTAGCGCGATTTTCTCTTTTCCTTGCGTGTTAAACGCTAAAGTTTAGTCCAGTCCAGCTACCAGAGGGTGACAAATGGGACCTTATTTGCCGGCTTATTTGGCGGCACATCCTGGGATTTTACCCGGGCGAAATGTCAAATCACCGGTCCAAAAGTGCTAAGGGACTGGGAACATGAGTGGACGATGGAATCCATTACTTCACGGACCTGGGGAGGGATCAACCACTTCCCTGGTGCGGGGAACATAATCTACCACTTCCCCAACGTGGGGACAGAATCCACCCACCACTTCATCGCCGCAGGGCACAGGATTCACCACTTCCCCAAGTTGTGGGGGATCCACCCCTCCCGAACGTGGGGCGTTCGGCATCGCTCGAAAAAATTAATATTAATATACCTTTTGTTCAATGAAATGTTATATTGACAAACTACAGTCATTGACAGTAAAGGGAGATGCTATATTGGCTTTCCTGGCCCTCAAATCCCCCGCTCAAATTAGAGTCTTTTTTTAAGTTTAAATACCACTGAACCTAAGGGATCACGTCAAAACTCGACCGCCCGTTGACCGCCGGTTCCGGCCGGTTCTCACAAAACGTGTCGTCTGTTATAATATACACACATAATGAGGTCAAATAGTTACACTCTGGTGAACACGACCGGTTGATAGTGCCTCGTCACACGCGTGAGCAATAAAGTCTTGAAGTAATGGGTTCTCAAGTCTCAGTTGTCAACCAGTACAATACAGCTATTGATTTTCGCTGGGGTTGGCTTGTTCAATCTGTTTATAGCTCAATTAACTTTTTAAAATCAATACCGAAAGTCTATGAATGGTTTTTTTTATAGAACGATTATAGAGAGAGCTATATATGACCGCAAAGTAACAGATTGATAGTGTAAATTGGTCCGGTTACAGCATTAAGTCAACCGGCGGTTTTGTTCAGTGTTGCATGCGTGAATATTCATATACCAGTAAAACATTTGACCCGAAAGAACCGGGCGGAACCGACGGTCAACGGGCGGTCGAGTTTTGATGTCTTCCCTAAACTCCTTTCATCAACCTCTGTGCAGTGACGTCAGAGCAAGCCTCCAAATAAGTGGGCACCCAGGAGTTTTTTACCCACTGGTTGCCAAGTTTTGGCTACTGGTGTTTTCCAAACTTTGCACAGTGAAGTATAGGACCAGGAGCCAGTTTTTGTCAAATTGTTAAATGTAGCTCCTGGTCAAGACCTGCTTATTTGGAGGCATGCGTCAGAGAGTAGCTAATTACACGACTAATCAATCTGTGGCATTCCTCGAAAAACAAAAATGAATCACTTGAATATGCTCCGACGTCAATGCACAGAAGTAGACGAACTGATCGAGTGTTGTGGAGCAATAGTAGAATAGCTGAGACACACATCAAAACACTAACGATATTATAATCCGAGTTATTTTTTAACATAGGACTGTAAAATAGTTCTGGAATTCAATTTCATTTGCAGAAGTATTTGGATCAGAGGGAATGGTTTACAGCCTTATACTAAACTATGAACTATAGACTAGGGAGTACCCCAGGTCTATAGTTAAAAAGTATCTTTTTGATTGTGTGGGAGACAACATTGGGGTGAGGCTCGATCTGACTGGAGGAAGTGTGTAGGGGGACAGTGCCGTAGCTAAGGGGGCTCCCAGTTTTGTTGTGCCCCCGCCCCCTTTGTGCCCCTGCCCCCACCCCCACACTCCGGATGTTGTGCTTATATGCGTTATAATCATTTAAAAATGTCAATTTTTCGCTGTTTTTTTATAAATTAAAGAAAATGTTTAGAGAAAACTGATTCAAACCTGGAGGATTGGCCATTATTAGTTGACTGCTGTTTTTTTGACTGTGCGATTTTTTTTTTGACCGTGCGCCGTGCGAAATTTTTGACCGTGCAACATTTTTTGACCTCACCAGCCCTCCCCCCCCCCCCACCCACTTACGTGAAATTTGGGGCAACCTAATAGAAATCTTGCCCCCCTCAAAAATATCCTAGCTACGCCACTAAGGGGGAAGTGTGTAGGGGGGAAGTGTGTAGGGGGAAGTGTGTAGGGGGAAGTGTGCAGGGGGAAGTGTGTAGGGGGAAGTGTGCAGGGGGAAGTGTGCAGGGGGAAGTGTGCAGGGGGAAGTGTGAAGGGGAAAGATCGTCACTTGAATATGCTGACATCACTGGACAAACTGTGTGTTGTTAAGAAATAGTAAAATAGCTGAGACAGACATCAAAACACTCCAATAATCTAAGTTGTTTGTAAACACTATTTATTTATTTACATATTAGTGAACCAAATAACCACATCGAATGTGTTATGAAAAATATAAAATACAAATAAGAAATATAAAATAGCACGTGTAGAAGGAGATATAGTCCCCTGGTCATATAGTCCGCCCTGTACAGTAAAGAATATGACACACAGTATCTGTGTAGAAGGAGATATAGTCCCCTGGCCATATAGTCCGGCATGTACAGTTAAGAATATGACATACAGTATCTGTGTAGGAGATATAGTCCCCTGGTCATATAGTCCGGCCTGTACAGTAAAGAATATGACACACAGTATCTGTGTAGAAGGAGATATAGTCCCCTGGCCATATAGTCCGGCATGTACAGTTAAGAATATGACACACAGTATCTGTGTAGGAGATATAGTCCCCTGGTCATATAGTCCGGCCTGTACAGTAAAGTATAGGACACCATCTCTACATGCAACACTAGTTTCACTCACATTTCATTACGTGCATGTATGTCTATGGACGTCGAACTATAGCTCCAGGGGGACTATAGCTCCAGGGGGACTATATCTCCTTTCACACCGGTATATAAGACAACTGTTCTTAAAAAAGACCCTGATCTCCAATTCAACTTAATAATAATAATAATACACAGCATTTATTCAAGCGCTTGATACGCAAGATCTCCAAGCGCTTTACAATATAAATACAATAGGTAATTACATGATAAAAGACTTTCATAATATTCAATTCTAGATTTTCAACCGGACGCCAATGCACAATGATACAATTTAATTCGGAAAGGAAATGTTCATATTGTTGTTTTGAAATAACATTATTTGGATATTTGGAGTAGGCTATATTCTAAAAAAGTATAACATTTAAAATATTTCACTATTAAAACACTTTCCAAGCATGCCAAGCGGCGTCTGTAAACGGCATTCTATAATTTTACAAAATGTTTAAAGAATGTCAACATTATTGAATTTCATTACCATATTTCGAGTCACCATGAGAAATGCATTGAAATAAGTACAACTATGCCTAGTATTGGTTCAGTAATCCTTGAGATAGACTTTGAAAGTTGGGAAAAGGTTTCTGAAAAATCTGTTTTGTATAAAAACCAATAGCTGCGTGAAAATGTTAAATAAGCCTTGGGTAATTGCTCAATGCAAGGTTAACATTATATCCACGCTATACCGGGTGGTTCAAAAAAAAGTTGACCCAAGTTCAAAGTAATTTTTCAACCACATTTAAAGTTTCAGATAATTTCTGTTTGCTTAGTCTTAATCAGCAGTAAGTTTTGAAATTATCCTGAAAAGATGGCACGTTTAGCTTGTTTGGTTCTTCAGATATTGTTCATTACAGAAAACATGTACCAAACTGACTTGTCCACGGGGGCGTTATTTAGTTTTTGTCTTAAACAAAACAGCATGCTCTAGTTTCAGAATTGAAAAGCCCGCCGTGACAAAGTATCCCAATCTCTATGCTTATGTGCCATTCACATTCAACAAAGAAACGTAGATACGTATAGGTAGGTAATGTCAAGCACCAGACAGATGTCTCAGATATCTCCTTGTGTCTTTTTCTCCTATGTTTAAAATTTGTGACCAATCGTGTGTAAGTCCACTTTGTGCATTCCATCTCTACTAAAGGACGCTCCCGTGGCCAAGGCAGCTTTGTGCATGCTTTCTGTAATGAACCATATCTGAAGAACCAACCAAGATAAATGTACCATCTTATCAGGATAATTTCAAAACTTACTGCTGATTAAGACTAAGCAAACATAAATTATCTGAAACTTTATAAGTGGTTGAAAAATTACTTTGAACTTGGGTCAACTTTTTTTTGAACCACCCGGTACTTTAAAGTCATATCTTTTCCAAGTGATTCCCTCTATCCATGATTTTTACTTTGAAATCAGATCTTCATAGTTACTGATATTGGAAAGGAGTATGAGCCGCCCTGAAGACCCCCTTTTTCATCCCCTTCTGCTCGCTCCTAATACCCTAACCCGGGGGGGGGGGGGGGGGGCACTGACATTTGGAAAGGGTATAGGTATGTGCCGCGCTGAAGACCCCCTTTTTCACCCTCTGCTGCTAGTTCTTATGACCCCCCTTTTGAGCCTGCATCAGTTCTTAAGACCCCAATTTTATTGAAAATTCAAAAATCGTGAAATTTTGCGTTCCAAAGCCCCAATATTGTGTTCCAAAGCCCCAATTCTTCGAAAATTTTGCGTTCTTAAACCAAAATAAATCGAAAATTGAACTATAGGCCAGTTCTCAAGACCTATTTTTTGGAAAAAAAATCAGTTCCTAAGACCCTATTTTTCGTCTTAAAATCCACTCAGTTCAGTTCTGTAGCCCCCCTTTTTGAGACCCTGGGCGGCACACCCCTACCCAAAAAAAAGTTGAGTGCCCCCCCACCCCCGGGACCCTAACCCCACCCTCTTTTGAGCCTGCATCATCTCTTAACCCTTTCCACACAGCTATTGGTTTTACCATACATAACAGGTTTTTCAGAAACCTTTCCCAATTTTCAAAGTCTATCTCAAGGATTACTGAACCATTATGAAGCATGTTTGTACTTATTTCAATGCATTTCTCATGGTGATTCCAAATATGGTTATGAAATTTAACAATTTTGACACAGTTTGAGACATTTTGGAATGTCGTCTGCAGACGCCTGCTGTGGGAAAGAGTTGAAGACCCTATTTTATTGAAATTTTAAAATCGTGAAAATTTGCATTCCAAAGCCGCAATTTTTTCATTGCATTCTTACAACTCCCAACTTTTCAAAATCGGTGGTATAATAAATTAGAAGACGAGACTAAATACCTCATAGTTGTAACCTTGCTGGGTCTAGGGGTGACATTTCATCACCAAATAGATTTATGCAAATGAACTATAGCTAGACGAATATTTTTATACAAAAGCCCTACACTATAATTACAAACACAAAATGATTAAGGTTCCACATCTATCTCTTGGGAAGCAACAGCATTTGATCGGAATACAATGTAATGATTGGAAAATTAGGATTTGTGATTAATAAAAAAACAGAAATCTTAAAATGCATAAAACAGTGGTACAAAATTTAAATAGCAGGACTTGATTGTAATTTTTAGTACGGTAAACCATCTATCTACAAATAAAACATAACAATCATGGTCTGTCCATATGAAGAGGTATTTTGCAAAAGGGCTATGGTGCATTTTTTCAAAAAATGAGTTTGATATAGAAATGTATAGGGAAAAATCATATGTTTCAAGGAAACAAAGTCATTTTTTTCAAAAAGACCTACATCTCATTGTAAACAGCCATTGAAATTGTTGTTTTGTTGCAAAAGGGCCTGTATCAAGATTTAAATCGGGATACAGGCCCTTTTGCAACAAAACAACAACTTCAATGGCTGTTTACAATGAGATGTAGGTATTTTTGAAAAAAATGACTTTATTTCCTTGAAACATATGATTGTGACCTATACATTTCAATATCAAACTTATTTATTTGAAATGATTAAAATAAATGATTTTTTGTGTGTGGTATTTTTTCTTTATGTACAAACAGATGGAGTTTTGATGCAAAAGGGCCTACATCCCAATTTTCAAAAAATGTAAACATGATTTTAAAAAAAATTAAAACTAGCACATTTAAAATTTATTTCAATTTCAATTAGTATGTAGTGTACCTCTTTCATAATCCATTCAGTTTTTCAATTGCTCAACTTGAATATTTAGAAACAGTTTTTTGACTTTTTCCTCAATAAGAGCCAAAGTGGATGTAGGCCCTTTTGCAAAATACCTCTTTATATGCACATAAATGTATACCTGGTTAAACCAAGTCTTACCTAACTGGTATCCTCTATATAAACCAAGTTTAAACTTAAAGGGACACTGAGAGATACGTATGGAAGTGCACCTTCAATTTACCTGGACATTAGGTTTTTTGCAACAAGTAAAAACATTAAAGGATTTTGGAATCGAGTATGTTACATCTTAGAGCTGGTTTACCACGTTGGTCACAACCTGTTACTTGGTGACTGACAGTCTAATGGAGAAATTGTAACTTTGTCAATTCCCCTAGAGAACTGGGTATGGCTAGAAACCCAAAGTGGTAGCTTGCCTTTAAAAGGTACTTTATTTCTGATTTGCTTAAAGGTATAGTATATTGATCTTATAAGCATTCGTGTGTGGTAAAGTCTGACAACGTGGTCATGTGGTAGGCCAGCTCTAAGTTGTAACATACTTGAATTCTAAAAACCCTTTAACGTTCTTACTCGTTAACATCGTCCTGACTTTTTTATAGTATTATTAACAGGATTTAATTATTTCCATTCATGTTATATTGATAAATAAAACTTATGACATAACCACTCTATGTGTTACCTACATCACGCTCTGCTATCTGTTTTCTTCAAATTTATATGACCGCCCCTTTCCTTTTTAAAGGAATTTTTATTTGCATCTATGTAATACTTATACTAAACTATAACTACCATCTGAAACTGTTTACCTTAATTCGCCGTCTATCATGTACAATTCCATGATTTGGTCATTTCGATGTAGATCACATAGAAATTATCAGCACCACTCGCCACATGGCTTCCCATGTGGGTTCAACCAAATTTTTATCTAGTGCCATCATTCAACCTTTCTCCCATTAACTTCAGGTTCCTACATAATTATCTATTGCAACAATATATTTTTCTGGGCAAACTCTCAGTGACCAAGTCTAACCTTAAACCTGGTTAGACTTGGTCTAACTGGTTGTACATGCAAATTTCCAGTTTAAGTCTATGATACGACATGAAATATACATAAATATAATATCAACAAATGTTTCGAACATTGCAATTGCAATAATAATCATCCCCTTTGCAAATCTTCACTTTTTACTGGTTTGATAGAATACGTACAAAATTGTATACACACCCGCACTGTTTAAATTCACACATTATTTAACACTGTAGTAGGCAGATTTTCACACCACAGATAAAAAGGACTGGCAACCTTTTATTATGTTAACACTTTCCACGTGGCAGGCTTCTGCAGACGACATTCTAAAAGTTCACAAAATGTTTCAAATAATTTCAAAATTATTAAATGTCATCCCCGTATTTGTTTTGGGGAGTGGCGTCCCCAAAACTGCGTCCCCAAAACTGGTGCGCAAAAAATCAAGCTTGACAACCGATAGCATGCTGTGTGTGACCCGTAGAGCAGGGGTGTTTTTTTCTCGTTGCCTTACTATACCGAGCAAAAAATTGATAAGGCGACAAAAAAACCTGTTCTATGACTACATGGGCAAACCATAGATTTAAAGAGGAGATCCATTACGTCGCCGCCATTTTGTTTCCACCATGGGGACGAATTTGGAGGTATGTCGGTATTTTTCGGAAAATGCGCATGAACTTCCGGAAAGCGTCACTCTTTCCGCGTATTTCCAACCTGCCAATGCAGAGAGAGATACGGCTCTAATACACGTACGCGGCTTCAGTCTTCGTTCTTTTCCATACCTCCAAATTTCTCCCCATGGTGGAAATTAAAAATGGCGCCCGTTACACGTAAAGAGATAGGGCAATACATTTCATACTGAATCTCCTTTATAAATCTGTGGGGCAAACGGACCTCTCAGGTAGGATGGACCTGTAGAACAGGGTTTTTTATTCATCGCGTACATGTAAGTACAAAATGTGGCATTTGCATATTGAATATTTCATGTCATTTTGGCACACATGAGTCTCATCATCCTATATGTAATCATTTTAAAAATTCAAAGACATTTTGTGTTTTGAATAAAACAAAAATAATGTATTGTGCGAACGCTAGACAACTAAAGTTTTTTTCACACATGATGCATTGTGGAACTCTTAAGTATTAGAAATAAGAAAAAGGAACACTGATAACTAATTTATTCCTTGATGTAAACTGTAACCTAAGATCTCAAACGATGAACGCGTCATGAAGCCATGATTGTGTGCATATGTTTATGGGAACCGTGTCAAATTGGAGACCAGAATTAGGGCATTTTGCAAAATCGCAATGCATTGTGGTGGTGTGTTTAAAATCTTCTTTGACAATAATCTACACATAATCCCTTCTACCATGACACTATGTACCAAATCTTTATACAAAATTAACACACAAAATAATTGGTTATGAAATACTGTTTGATACCGTATACTAAATATTGAATAATGTATAACAACTTAATTTCACGGCAACTAAATTCAGCAAATTAGCATCTAGTCAACTTTTTTGTCAATTTAATTCCACTAATTTGTATCAATGTATGACCATTATAAATAATGCAATTGGCAGCAATTTAATTTGGCAAAATTAATCTCCTAGCCAAATTAGTGAAATTAAATTGCTAGCGAAGTTAAGTTGTTTTACAGTACTATATTGGTTTCCTTGTGAGAAAGTTATTCAACATTCAGATTCACACTATCTCATTCATGCATGCACCATACAAATTGATGACAAAAATAATTATTTACACATTAAAATAAGGCACGCATTTTGATGCCATATTATTATCATTTTTTTGTCATTGTAAAATTCAAACATCACAGTTTCTGACACATTCAAATATATGCTGCCATGTCATTTTATGACATGATAATTAAATACACTCAAGGTCAGACCTGTAACCAGGATTTTTTTTTTTTTGGGGGGGGGTATTTTTGTAAAAGGTGAACCTTTTTCCCCAAATGTGGACCTTTCTATTACCATGGTTAGGTGGGCGGATTTTGTCAAAAGTGGACCTTTTCCCAAAAAAATGTGGATATTTTTACCAGGGGGGGGGGGGCAGATTTGGTCACAAGTGGACCTTTTTTTACCATGGTGTGGGGGCGGGGGTAGCAAATTTGGTAAGAGTGGACCTTCTTACAAACATGTTTTAACAACAACAAAAACCACAACAAAACCTCTTATTTCGGTCGCTATGCTCACAGACAGCATTTTTTTACCCTTTCTGGGACGGGCTATAAAAGCCCTCTGGGTTACGGGCCTGACTATGGGTTAATAGTAAAACAAAGAATGTCAAGTAGGATACTGTGACCCCAAGAGTTAACCCCCTGAGAACTACCGGCCGATTGGTTAAAAAGATGGATACATCATTTATTGAACCAATGAGAGACATTGTTAGGATAATTGTATCCCTGATAAAGATGGGAGTGAAAGCTTTTACAAGCTGCATTTGAATTGGCTATTCATATGAGTACATCTTGTAATAAACCAATCAGAACCACTGTAAGATAGACCCCAGGGGGTTAAAGCCTTTTTGAAGTATGGCTGACACCATGAGAGAGGATGTGGTTCAACTTGGGCAAAACCTGGAATATAATCGAAGTAGGCATAATTCACTTGGACTTAGCGTAAAATATTGGAATTAAAGACTTGTCGAGGGTATGATGTTAGAGCATGTTCTACACCTCTCAATAAAGGTAAATATCCAAAGTATGAGCAACTGGATTCTCTTTTCCATCCTTTTTGAGGAGTTTATATTCTATAATGCATCATGATCTAACAAAAAATAATACTAAATGTAAACATGTACTAATACATACAAATTAATACAAACAATACATGGGTTATAAATTGCAAAATTGCAGAATACTAGCGTTGGTGTCCTTATTAAAGAAAATCATTCAACATAATATTAAATAAAACATTACAAATAATAAAAACAATACACAGGTGGTAAATTGCGAAATTGCAGAATACTAGCGTTGCTTGGTGTCGTTATTAAAGAAAATCATTCAATACAATAATTGTATAAAACATTATCATCACAAACATACAAAGGCACAACTGATAAAAAATGATTTAAATAAAATCAAAAATACATTTTTTGGCATTATTAATTTGAAACAACTCACTGGTACTCAAGGTCTAAATCTGGGAAATACAACGGCACTGTGCAGTACGATGTGCAATGTCATTCATATTTCTGAAAGGTTTGTTAAGGGCATGACTTAATAGAGCATATTGTATAGGCTACTTGTACGGTACAGATGGAACAATTGAAAGCAAGGCTCTCCCCTCACCACGCACTATCACGCCACACTGCGTCATGGTTTCATGCAGGTTTGTGCATCGCGTGACGGGTTGGACGCACGCGCGCTGAGGGGAGAGCCTCGCTTTCATTCTAAAATGGCGATTGCGTGCAAGTAGCATAAGTCGGCGCCATAGTGCTATGGACATAGTTCCACCACAGGTACCATCTGTTATTCCACCAATGCATGGGGGTTGCCCTCACACCAACCCACACAAACTGTATTTACAGAAAATCTATAAACATTTCCACCTTTTAGCCCCGGAATAAAATTTGAGCTGTTCTTCCTGGTCAATGAGCTGTTGGTCTTCCCGTCAAAGTCGTCGGGGGTGGAGGTACTCTGATCCCCTTGAGCTGTTCTTCCGCTCAATGAGCTGTTCTTCCAGCCAAAGTCCTCAGTGGGGGGGGCACTCTTTCTATGGGTAGCCAAGTGTTTGTGCTTTTCATAAGTGTTTTAATCTCTCAAAACGTCTAATTATGTGTAGAGTTATGCAAACAAATGTGATCAAATTTTCGGGGGGGGGGGGGGATATCTTATTTTGACCCTTTTATCATTATGACATGGCTCACAAATGTTCTAATGAAATGTAACACAATATGAACCATGAAATATCCAAAATTCAGGGGTTGGGGTGGGGGGGGGGGAATCAATTGCTTTTGAACAATTTAATATTCTGTACATGTAGGTATCAATATCATGACCCTACAAAGATCACACGACATTATTAAAAAAATACAACAAATACAATAAATGTGACCCATCGCGTCAAAATGGACATGTTGGTGGCCCGAGGCAAATCTGAGTTATTGGTATGACTTGAAAGAGCACACTTTAAGCTTTGAAATGATACCATGTTGAAAGTAATCGGACTTTGTAATCATAAGATATGATTTGAAGAAGCAAAATTTGTTCTATTATTTTCTTTATATTTCACCAAATATATTGGCCTCTATCTCAAAACTGTGTTTGCCGACAACATGTCCTTTTTGACGCGACTGGTCACAAATTGCAAAATATGATATACAAAATAGCAGACTATATACCATGAAATATCCGAAATTCAGGGGGAGGGGAATCAAAATGCTTTTGAACAATTTAATATTCTGTAGGTATCAATATAATGATCCTACAAAGGATCACACAGCATTATTATTTATTTATTTTAAAAACAATCAGTGGCGTAACAGAGGTTGGTTGTCAGGGGGGGCACAGCCAAAAAAATTCCTGGTAAGATTATTCCGTCCCGGAATTTTTCGTAAAAGGTTGCCCCAATTTTTTTCCCAGTCTAGTCAGTCACCTCGTGAATTTCACGTAAGTGGGGGGGGGGGGGGGGGGGGAGGCAAAAAATTTCGCACGGTCACAAAAATTTCGCACGGTCACTGGTGACTGTTGTGCTTTTTGTACTGCGACATTTTCTTTCTTTCTTTCCCTTTCTTCTTTTCTTTCTTTCCCCTTTTTTTCCTTTTCCTTTTTCTTTTTCCTCCCTTTTACCTTTCTCTCTCTCTTTTTTCCCTTTCCCCCTTCTTTTCCTCTTTTCCCTTCTCCCCTTTTTTCCTGGTGGGTAGGTTTGAATTTCCTGCTGAGCACCTTCAGGGGGGCACGGGTGTGGCCCCCCCTGCCCCCCCCCCCCCCCCCCCCCCCCCCCCCCCCCCCGGCTGTTACGCCACTGAAAACAATGATTGCAAAATGATACAAAAATAGCAGACTATTGGTAGGCCTTGGTGTCCCCCTTATAAAGTTTATAAAAAATTCATTTAACTTAATAATTCATAAAACACTATCATTACAAACACACTATTAAG
>CM069454.1:49510786-49592284 GCA_035610835.1 Ophiura sarsii
CCGAAGGTGGCTTTCATGCTAGTATCGCTGACATGTTGAAGGGTGTGTTTCAGTTTGGTGTGCATCCGAGAGCATTTTGGGTTAATAATAATAATAATACGGGGCCGATCACGGCTACACAGTGAATGAGTGAACAACGCATGTTGGGCATTCCCGACTTTTACTCCATCCACCGGCGAGTCCGAACAGAAAAAAACAGTGAATATTTTGATTCTGCACTCGACAGAGTCCAACTTTGTTTCCACTATGTCATTTTGGATTACTTCTAATTGTAAAACAGTTCAAAAAAGACGAAAACTCTAGTGCAAGCAATCGTAATTGGCACAGAGAGACTGTAAAGACATGTCGGGTTGGTTTGGTGGGGGTTGTGTAGGGGTTGGATGGTGGTGGGGGTGGGGGTTTGGTAGTGGTTGGGTTGGTTGATGTTTGGGGGAGGGGGAGGGGTCGGTGGGATAGTCCCCGGGGATAGTCAGTGGCAAGCAGAATTTAATAGCGAGTAGGACTACTGATATTTGACCATTATTCGCGGGCGTTGATTGAGTTAAATGTCGAGTTGGGTGGGGGTCTGGTGGTGGTGGTGGGGTGGGAGTGGTTGGGTGGGTGGGTGGGTGGGTGGTTGGGTGGTTGGGTGGGTGGGTGGGTTGGGTGGGGTGGGGTGGGGGTAGGTGTGATATTCAGTTGCAGGCAGAATTTAATAGCGAGTAGGCCTACTGGTGTTTCACCATTATTTTTAATTACAAGCTCATCGCAGTTAAGTCGCGGGCGCTGATTGCGTTAAATGTTTCGCGTAATTCAATGCTCTGATTTTACATTGATTTTGCTGGTCAGCACGGGCATCTAAATTCACTGATGAAGACGCGTCATGTTGAATATGGGCCTAATACAAAAGTGTAAGTCTACGCGAAACTTTTTTTATTTTTTTTTATTTTTTTTTTTTAAAGTCCGTTCCGAAGAAATCGGTCTGATAACAACGGAACGCTTAAAAAAAAAAGTTGGTTTGGTTAAGAGAGTAGAACAATTTAAAGTGAAATAAATTGAAGAAAAAAAGAAAAAAAATTGAAAATAAAATTTTGAATTTTCGTTTATTTTCGTAGGGGGTGTTCTGTCAGTGTTTTGGTATGATCAACTTGCACAAAAACCGTGTGATTTTTTTTTAAACTTCAAGTTCTGATTCACAACTCTCCCCTCGCTTAACAATAGGCCTAACTTAAAATGAAATTGCCTCTAAGCCGACGCTTGCATCGGTCCGGCACCGGTGACGATCGCCCTACCCCCCCCCCCCCCCCCCCCCCCCCCCCCCCCCCCCACTTCACGCTAACATTGCCTCTAAGTCTGATGTGCGTATGTAATGTCCTCCGCCAACCAATTTATTACCCCATACCTGATACCTAGTAAACATTATTTCCTCTACGGCCAGAGATGCGCATCCGTTCACCGCCAGTGCCCCCATCCCCCCCCCCCCCCCCGCCTCCGACCCCCCCCCTATAACACGCCACATCAGATTTCCACCGCACACCGTCGACATTACCTATATATACCTTAAGCAACGTTCATCAGGATACGTCAAAACACCGCCAAATCCCTCCCTTCCTAGGCAATGTCTTGCTAGACGTCCCGTAACTGATGTGCACATGCTCATATCAATTAAAATGTGTTGTCGTACATGTCGTAGTACACGGTTTATTCCGTATGGGACGCCTAGCAAGATATAGCCCCTTCCTAGTTGGCTGGCGCGGCATCGATTGTGAAGGTCTTTCTAATTGAGAAACACAAAAATTCAGATTTTTTGTTTAAAAATAGAACATACCATTGTTCAGCAGGAGATAATGAGTTTTCAAGATGTGTTGCTTATACAACATCATGCCGCGTGGCGAAAATGTTTTAAGTGATTTTTTCCTTATTTTTAAACTTTTTTACGATACAATAATCATAGAATACTCGAATGTGAATTAAAAGTACACTTAATTTAGTCCAACATGAAACTATCTCTTGTTAAAACACAAATTCTAGTAAAGTCTACATCTTATCACCGTGAAAACTGTTCAAAATGCTCTCGGATGTGCACTGAGCTGAATAATGCCTTTGGGTGTGTCAGTTACTTGTATTTTTGATTATTTTCTGAGTTGCAGTGAACCAATTGATTGGCCCATCAGAGCTCTCTGTTGAGAGTTACCTGTTTGATTTGTAATCACTCAGTTCATTGACTTTGTTAATGTCTGTTGGGCTATTGTTCACATTTGCTCTTTATATACAAAAAAAGAAGAAGTAATGATGGCATTGAAGCCCTTTTCCGTCAAGACTAATTTCTCCCGATGTTTTCCCACAGCCTTCTACGTATGCCGCCGCACACAAAATCGCAAACAAATGGCGTCGTGTCAACGTAGCGATAAAAATCGGATTGGATCACGTGCATGCATCATGATAATCTGATTGGTTTAAAATTTAAAGCCTTCAAAAGATTTAAACTAAAGTCGAGTCTGTGATTAAATATTCCATACATAGACAAAATTAAAGAAAAAACAAGAAAAAAACCAAAAAAAACAATTCCGTTAACCTTAACCTCCTACCAACATTTTCCAGGGATTTTTTTTCAACGACAAAAAGCGCGGACAAAAAGAGTGGTCACGCCCCCGGGCTTGAACCCACAACCTCTCGGTTGAGAGACGAACGCCCTATACCTGTGCGCCACGGGGGTCACAAAGTGCCACGCCAGCTTACACAGACGGACTGCACCGTGGCCATTTGTGGCACTGGGGGTGGTTAGGGTTAATTACTCTTTTCAGGTTAAAATTAAATCTTGTTAGATTTATCTTTTTTTAAATCCTGATTTAGATTTAAAATTTAAACCCCTGAAATTTAGAGTGTACAGTCAGCACGCAGGTATCGCTTTCAGTGAGTGACCTTGCCGATTTCTAACCCACGCAAAGATCGATTTCAGGATGTCAACCTTGCGCTAAAACCTTACGAGAAGTTTGTTTTCCTTGAATTAATTGAGGTAGGGTTAGTTGGCAGCCATGTTGGCGAAGTAGGTGGATTGTTCGTAATTTTCTCTATAATATGATACCAAATCTGACATATTTGGTCCACAAACAGCGATTTTATCGCTAATTTTAGAATTTAACAATTTTCGTGACTTTGCTTCTTGTAACCATTCACTTGACCGGACTAAAATTCGTACGATAGTTTAAGAGCAATTTTAAGCTTTAATTTCATATCAAAAACATTGATGCCCGAATTATTTTTTGATGAGAAAAATCGAGTCTGATTTTCACCGATTTTCGGTCAGAAAACGAAACTTACGATCCCCCGTTACCGTGATATGTATCATATCTTACAAAATCAAATAATGCAATGGCTTCATTCATGACTTTATAATAGCTTAGTCTTATTCTTCGTATAGGCCTGGCGCTAAATAAATTTCAGTGATTGATTGATTGATTGATTGATTGATTGATTTATTGATTGACAGGGGCAAGATACAGGACAAGTGCTTATTCAGGTTTACCTCCTTATGTAATTTTAACATAAGGCCGTGTGTTTTGAACTCGCCATGCACCCTTTACCGTTGCATGTCCAGATTTTACATTTTACGCCATGTGAGATTCGAATTAGCATATCGCAATAACTATTTGTTCTACTCCATAAAAAGTATATATTTTCTAAACAGTAATCTCACAAGGAATCCAAATATGCTATTGGAATTTAGATAAGACCTAATGGTAACATGTTGTGATTAAGAATGTTCAAAAAATATAGATTGTTTTCATATTTTGATTTAAGCTCAATAATATTTGTATACCTATCCCAATCATAATTTTACTGTGCATATTTAAGTTCCTCATGCAATTACCCATCAGACCATAATAATTGTCAATGGTAAACATGTTGAAATATACTATAAATTGTACTCTCAAACATGTTGCAAAAGGTAAACCTGCTGAATGCAGTTCATGCCAGAAGGAATTTCACACGCAATGCATTGGTATGAACAACTCAGGGAAAAGACCTACCTGGTTCTGCTCGTCATGTAAGAACATTCCATCACTGTTTGTTTCATTACAGGACTCAGTGAGGGCTCATGATCTTGCTATACAGCGCTTACAGAAGGAAAATAAAGAACTTAAGAAGGTGAATGGTGATCTTCAATCGGCCGTAAAAAACCAAGCAGAGCTTCTAGCGCAAATGGCAACAAAAAGTGATTTACAAGGAGCAGTTAAGGAAGCTCCCGAGGAAGCTACGCCAGCACCAAACACGCTCTTGATAGGCGAAAAGGATATAGGATATAGGATATAAACGAAAAGGGTCTCTGTCAGAATGTAGTAAAGGAATGTAAACGCGGGGCAAAGATTTCTGACATCAGTGAACATGTGCACTCAGATTTGAGCCAAAGCACCTATGACGCGGTTATAATACATGTAGGGACAAATGATTGCACAACCACCGCTACTGACGTTGATAACGCGGCCAAGGAATATAAAAACATGGTGTCGGGTATCAAGGTGAAATGTCCTGACATTAAGGTGGTTATTTCTACGGCCTGTCCACGAGCAAATGGTGATAACAAACATCAGGAAAGAGTAGACAGGCTAAACCTTGGGCTTAAGGAAATAGGTCGACAGGAGAACTGTGAGCTTGTAGATAATGATCTAACTTTCAAGACGCTGAACAACGAAGTCGTCGATGGATCGCTGAATAGCAGTATGTTACACCTTAGCGGAAACGGAACACGAAAATTGTTGAATAATATCAACAAGGCGCGAAAGATTATCAAGAAAAGACAGGACAATGACAAAACAAGTGCGCGAGTTCAACATAAGGAAAGACCAGGAAGAAACTGCAGTTCTGGTAAACATGCAGATGGGCGCACAGCATCTCATCAACATTCACACAGGAGATCTCAACAATCAGCATCGCATCAACATTCACACAGGAGATCTCAACAATCAGCATCGCATCAACATTCACACAGGAGACCTCAACAAACGCGCGGTTGCTTTTTCTGTGGAGGAGGCAATCACACCAGTAATAACTGTTTCTTCGGTAAACCGATTGAGTGTCATGATTGCGGAGAGATGGGTCACAAAAGCAACAATAGATCCTTCCACCCATGGTCCGCTAACAGTATGCAAGATTACTGAGAACTCGGCCATGTGCGTGCCGGTTCTTTTACCGAGGACTTCAACATGTTTTGTACTCTTGTGGACGAACTTGAAGACAATGAAACTGTGTCTAACAATCATGAATCTATATATTATGTTGATAAAGATGTTGTAAATTTCCGTAATGAAAAATGTCATTCTAATCAAAGAGAAGACATAGAAGGTCAAAGAAAGGTATAAAAGGTAACATAAATCGTAGTAAAATTAAGGTTGCTTTTAATAACGTAAATCGCGTTAAACCAAAAATGTACGAGATTAAGAAATTTCTGAGTGATAATGACATTTCAGTTAGGGAGCAGTTCCATTTATACGCGATAAATTTATCGCGACTGTATCGGGGCCTGATATGTTTTGGACCCGATGTTTTTCAAGTTGATTCGCGATAAAATAGTCATCAGGCCCCGATACGAGGCCTCTGCCATACCCTGGGGTATGTTTAGCAAATAGAGCGGGACATTGTTTAGCAAATACACGAGGATAATACAATTTACGTTAAACATCCATAATCAATAACATTATCTCTAAAAACATGAAATGCTGAATTTGTACCTTACACTAGAATAAATAGCCCGAAGCTCTATTTACATACCGACCACTTATCTTTTGTTATATTTAAACAAGCGGTAATACGCTATCGATAAATAATCCTTTGCTTCTCGCAACTGTTCGCGCAACTGTTCGCGCAACTGTTCGCGATAAAAAACTCATCGGGGCCCGGAACATTCTCGCAATTTTTATCGCGTACAAATGGAACTGCTCCCTTATGGGTATTGCAGAGACTTTTCTTACTGATAATGAGGTAATTGATGTAAATGGTTACAATTGGATTGGTAAGAACCGTGTGGGTAAAGGTGGGGGAGGCATTGGTTTCCTTGTTTCGGATAAGATAAAGTTAATTGATGACAATCTCTGTAACTCACAGTCTGATGAATATGAAAGACTATGGATTAAAATTGGCATTGATAATGGTAATGTTATGCATGTGGGTGTAGCCTATTTCCCAGTCCAAGGGAGAAATCCCGATCTTGTTAATGAGCTATAATACAATCAGTTACTGGCTGATATAATTCAGATTGAAAATGCCAATTGTATGCATGATCCTCATATTCTTTTGATAGGAGATTTTAACGGAAGAATTGGGGATACAATTTATGGTGGTGATCCTGTTAGAAACAGTAACGGAGAGCTCTTATTACAATTTGCGGATAATGCACATTTGGACATAATCAATTGCAATCGAAAATGCACAGGTAAAATAACTTGGTTTAGACATCCTCATTCAAGTTGTATTGATTACTTTCTTTCATCAAGTGTAACTGAGAATTGTATTACTGACATGTTAGTTGATGAGGAACGTCACTTTAATATTGGGAGTGACCACAACATGCTTTTCACAAACATCAAATTCAATACGTCTGAGGACAATAGGTGTAAAGATTATCCTGAATCAATCAATTGCCATTCAACCCCTTGCTGGGACATTTCTAAAGATCAAGACTGGCAATTATACAAAAGTGCTATTAAAGATGCCTTTGATAAGTGGAACCCTGATGATTTCCAGGATGTCAATTCTCTTTGGATTAATTGGAAAGATAAGATTATTGACATTTCTTCCAATATAATTGGGTTCAAGAATAATAACAATAAGAGTTTAAAACAGTGGTGGTGTAATTCTATTGACGATGCGATTAAAGAACGTAAAAGTGCTTGCAAAGAGCATCGTAAGTGGTCTAAATATGAAAGAGATAATAAAGAGAAAGGTGACCAATTATGGGATGATTACAAGATTAAGAAGCAGCGCGTGAAAAACCTCATTCGTCAGAAAACCACACAAATGAGAGTTGATAGGAGCGTTAAGATTGCCGCGGCAGGGGGGGGGGGGGGGGGGGGGGGAATTCTAGATGCTTTTGGAAAGAATTAAGGGGTACTCCAAAAAGGGATTTTTATTATCTCTTAAACTTCCTGATTCGGATAAAGTAGTTTTTGATAAGGAGGTTATGAAAGAATCAATTATGCATTATTGGAACACGCTTGGTAAAATGGACATGGCTTTGAATGCTAGTTCTTATCATGATAATGAAGTTGATAAGTTGGTTTATGACATCAAAAACAATACTGGCATTGATCAGAATTTACCCAGCCTAGTTATGCATGACTTTGTTATAATGTCCCAGGACGTGGACGATGCTATTAAGAATTCTAAAAATAATAAGTCCCCCGGTTTGGACCTAATTACAAATGAGATTCTTAAGAACGGAGGGGACGGCTTGGTGAATTCACTTACCAAACTTTTCAATCGATTTCTTGACTTAGAAGATACACCTAAAGATTGGAATAAGGGTATTATTATTCCCATTTTCAAGAAGGGGAGTAAAAATGATCTGAATAATTACAGAGGCATCACACTCACATCGTGTGTCTCAAAGATTTTCAATCGTATTATTGCTAACAACATCTCTATGTACATTGAAGATAATAATATTCTTTCAGAGGTTCAGGGAGGTTTCCGCAAAGATCATAGGTGTGAAGATCACATTGTATCTCTGAAAGGTATTGCTGCTGCAAGACTTGCTGAGAAGAAAAAAACACCTACATGGCATTCCTGGACTTCCGAAAGGCTTTTGATACGGTTTGGAGAAATGGTCTTTTAACAGTTGCTTGGAAACTAGGTATTAGAGGGAAAATTTGGAAAATACTGAATGGTTTATATGAAAATGTTCAATGTAATGTCAAATTCGGTGACATTGTAACAGATTTTTTCGATGTAGATGAAGGTGTAAAGCAAGGTTGTGTGTTGAGTCCGATCCTGTTTTGTTTATATATTCAGGAATTATCTAAAATGCTTGACGAACACTCTAACGCAGGGATTCACATGATGGGTGTCAACATTAAATGTCTGTTTTGGGCTGATGATGTCGTTTTGATTGCTAATAATGAACACGATTTACAAAACATGCTTAATATTGCCGCAAACTTCTCGCATAAGTGGCGTCTTGGCTTTAACCATAGCAAGTCTAATGTTCTAATCGTTGGCAAGCGCACTAATAAGCATCGACTTTGGCAATTAGGCGATAACTATCTTTCTGAGGTAGATACTTACAAGTATCTATAGGTGTGCACATTAGCAGAAATCTTTCTGACATCATCACATTTCTGAAGTGATTAAAAAGGGTAACAGAATAAATGGTTACATCAAATCCATTATTGACAATCAAGATGACTTCAACCGCGTATACTACGGCAATATTCTTTGGAAATCATTAGCACTTCCCATGATCAACTACGCGTGCGCTGTTTCATCATTAAGCGATTGTGATTATAAAAGGCTTGATAAATTGCAACTTCAAATGGCAAGAGTTATTTTAAAAGCACCAAGAAATACTCCCGCGTCGGCCCTTCTTGGTGATCTGGGTTGGAGCAACTTCAAAAGTATGCATGATTTGATCAAAGTCAAGTACTTCTCTAGACTTATCGATATGGATCTGTATAGGTGGCCTAAACTTGTTTTCAATGCACTTTACAGAATTAACATGTCGGAACCGGTCCACGGAAACTCATGTCATCTACAGTATTGATTTTATCTGTGATAAAATAAGCAAATTTCGACGCCCCTTGGGTTTTATTGACATGAATCCTTATAGTAAACAATTTACAATTATGACAATGGTAGTGGGCGGGGTAGTTTTTTGATTGATTGGGAGCAATTGGATCCAATTGCTTCCTTTCAAATGACATGAGATTCCGTGTGCTGGTTCCGACATGGCTGAAGTCGATACGGCCCATTACTATAGCAGAACGCGGCGGGCGGCGAACGCGGGAGGGGAGGGCCGGAGGTGGGTGCGGAAGTATGCAGAACTTGAATTCAAAATCTTCTGAAAATATTATTTCTGTCAACTCTACGCGGCGGCGGCGGCGAATAGACCGGGAAGGGGGGGGGGGGGGGGGGGGTGCAGAAGTTAGCAGAACTTAAATTCAAAATCTTTTAAAAAGATTATTTCAGTAAATTCCACGCGGCGGTGAACGGAGAGGGTGCTGGCATGCTGAAGTATACATGACTTGAATTCAAAATCTCTTTACAAAATTGTGTCTATCAACTCCACGTGTCTTAGAATCAAGAGTGGGGGGGGGGGGGGGGGTTACGGAAGATTGCAAAACTTAAATTCAACCTTAAAAATTTGGTAAAGATCATTAGTGTCAACTCCACGTGTCTTAGAATCAAAAATGTCTTTTTAAATACTATTTAGATCAGGCCTTCTCAATTAGATTTTGTGAAGCACCACTTTTGAGATGTTAGTGATCTAGAAGCGCCACTATCCCTGCGAGCGTAGCGAGTGAAGCGAGCATAGCGAGTGAAGCGAGCGGGTGGGGTCCATGGGCCCGTCTTAGGCCCCTGGAAGCTCATGGTTTTACCCCTTTTAAGAGGCTAAGGAGAGCTATATTTGCATGCAATATGGTACAAGAAATAAAGAGATGTTGATGGTAAAATGTACAAAAACTGGTAGCAAATGTAGTGATAATCAATAGGCCTACTAACTTATAAAACTCGAAAAATGTAACTCGAAACTCAAACAAATTAACTTGAAACTCCTACAAAGAAACTCGAAACTCGATAATATGTAACTCGAAACTTGAAACTCGTAAAAAAGTAACCAACCTAATCAACATGTGTACTCGCAGCTATAATACACAGTCACAATTATGCTGGGCATACGGCTGATTTCGTGATTTCGTGATTTCATAAGTAGCAACTGCAAAAATGGCCATTATTTATGTTCATCTTGAATTCTGAAGTAAATCAAACAAAATACATAATTCTTCAACACTATTGCGTATCCCTTTAAGAATGGTTACAGTCTGAAAAGCTAATTAAAGCGATGCTAGAAAATTTTCGTGCCATGGACATTGGGTAGCCATAACATATTCCGGGTGGGACGTGGAGGCAAGAGAATGAAAATAATAACCCGTGCTTTACTTTTGTTTACCAAGCTCGTCATTGGGACACCTGTACATCATTGAAAAGGTTTGCAGTTTTGGTTGATCTCTTTTTGATAAATAGTGCGTCCTACCGGAACGATGATAATAGGCATTGTTGTAATGAGGTAGGATCCACGTAAGTTAAGGTTAAATATATTACGCTTGGAGTCGTGGGAAGCTTTGTTGCTTCTGCCAGATTTAAACAAATAAATGAATGATTAATTCATTCTAGTTCCTTTTTTAAAATGTAATTATAGTAAAGAAAATCGTAAGCTATCACTTGGCCTAGCAGCAAATGTAGTGATAATCAATAGGCCTATTACTAATAATCATGACTTACCCCACTGTAGTTAGTGCCTGAAGTGACTCTTCATGCTTCTTGCGATCTGGTTGAAGTTGGGGATATATTTCTTCTTCTTCTTTTTTTTAAAATTTATTTTTAAAATTTATTTGTCATGCGCCACTCGGACTGATGCAATGCGCCACAATTGGCGCGCGCGCCACCATTTGAGAAGGCCTGATTTAGATCATGTTAGACCCCGCGCCGTTCGGAGAGGGGGGGGGGGGGGGGGGTTACGGAAGACTGCAAAGCTTAAATTCAACCTTAAAGATTTGGTAAAGATCATTAGTGTCAACTCCACGTGTCTTAAAATCAAAAATGTCTTTTTAAATACTATTTAGATCATGTTAGACCCCGCGCCGTTCGGAGAGGGGGGTTTACGGAAGTATGCAAAACATACATTCCAAAATTTTTTTTGTTCTCATTAGAGCGTAATACGTTTAAAATTATATTTTGGATATTTAAAAAAAAAAGTTTTTCTCCGAATTTTGTTCCTACTAGCGAAAATTAGACCCTCATATTTTGGTCATTTCGATAAATATACATGTTAAACTTTAAATCGTTTAAAGCAATCATTTATGTCTATGGCACGTGTCCGAGAAGCGCCAATGTCGCACAATCTTGTATTAAAAGAGAGTGGGGTGGAGAAGATGTGCTTTTATACACAGCTCTGTGGAATAAAATTTACATTATCGTCGATATCTCGGAAAGAAAATCATTAATAAAACATGATATTTTTTCAAATTAACTTTTTGGGGCAGGGAATATGCGGTTTTCTTCTTTAAAAAAAAAGAAGAAAAAAAAAAGGATAAAAACACTAGATAATGACTTTATTTGGTTAGTCTACAATGAACATATTGCCTGTTTTGGTTACAACCAATCTTTCCCATTAATGAGAACTTTTACAATCAACATACACACGCACATCCCTCGCGGCTGAAGTCGATACGGCCCATTACTATAGCAGAACGCGGCGGGCGGCGAACGCGGGAGGGGAGGGCCGGAGGTGGGTGCGGAAGTATGCAGAACTTGAATTCAAAATCTTCTGAAAATATTATTTCTGTCAACTCTACGCGGCGGCGGCGGCGGCGGCGGCGAATAGACCGGGAAGGGGGGGGGGGGGGGGGGGGGTGCAGAAGTTAGCAGAACTTAAATTCAAAATCTTTTAAAAAGATTATTTCAGTAAATTCCACGCGGCGGTGAACGGAGAGGGTGCTGGCATGCTGAAGTATACATGACTTGAATTCAAAATCTCTTTACAAAATTGTGTCTATCAACTCTTAGAATCAAGAGTGGGGGGGGGGGGGGGGGGGTACGGAAGATTGCAAAACTTAAATTCAACCTTAAAGATTTGGTAAAGATCATTAGTGTCAACTCCTCGTGTCTTAGAATCAAAAATGTCTTTTTAAATACTATTTAGATCATGTTAGACCCCGCGCCGTTCGGAGAGGGGGGGGGGGGGGGGGTTACGGAAGACTGCAAAGCTTAAATTCAACCTTAAAGATTTGGTAAAGATCATTAGTGTCAACTCCACGTGTCTTAAAATCAAAAATGTCTTTTTAAATACTATTTAGATCATGTTAGACCCCGCGCTGTTCGGAGAGGGGGGTTTCGGAAGTATGCAAAACATACATTCAAAATATTTTTTTGTTCTCATTAGAGCGTAATACGTTTAAAATTATATTTTGGATATTTAAAAAAAAAGTTTTTCTCCGAATTTTGTTCCTACTTGCGAAAATTAGACCCTCATATTTTGGTCATTTCGATAAATATACATGTTAAACTTTAAATCGTTTAAAGCAATCATTTATGTCTATGGCACGTGTCCGAGAAGCGCCAATGTCGCACAAACTTGTATTAAAAGACAGTGGGGTGGAGAAGATGTGCTTTTATACACAGCTCTATGGAATAAAATTTACATTATCGTCGATATCTCGGAAAGAAAATCATTAATAAAACATGATATTTTTTCAAATTAACTTTTTGGGGCAGGGAATATGCGGTTTTCTTCTTTAAAAAAAAAGAAGAAAAAAAAGGATAAAAACACTAGATAATGACTTTATTTGGTTAGTCTACAATGAACATATTGCCTGTTTTGGTTACAACCAATCTTTCCCATTAATGAGAACTTTTACAATCAACATACACACGCACATCCCTCCCGTGCATGTCGGAACCGGTCCACGGAAACTCATGTCATCTACAGTATTGATTTTATCTGTGATAAAATAAGCAAATTTCGACGCCCCTTGGGTTTTATTGACATGAATCCTTATAGTAAACAATTTACAATTATGACAATGGTAGTAGGCGGGGTAGTTTTTTGATTGATTGGGAGCAATTGGATCCAATTGCTTCCTTTCAAATGACATGAGATTCCGTGTGCTGGTTCCGACATGGCTGAAGTCGATACGGCCCATTACTATAGCAGAACGCGGCGGGCGGCGAACGCGGGAGGAGAGGGCCGGAGGTGGGTGCGGAAGTATGCAGAACTTGAATTCAAAATCTTCTGAAAATATTATTTCTGTCAACTCTACGCGGCGGCGGCGGCGGCAGCGAATAGACCGGGAAGGGGGGGGGGGGGGGGGGGGGGGGGGGTGTGTGCAGAAGTTAGCAGAACTTAAATTCAAAATCTTTTAAAAAGATTATTTCAGTAAATTCCACGCGGCGGTGAACGAAGAGGGTGCTGGCATGCTGAAGTATACATGACTTGAATTCAAAATCTCTTTACAAAATTGTGTCTATCAACTCCACGTGTCTTAGAATCAAGAGTGGGGGCGGGGGGGGGGGGGGTTACGGAAGATTGCAAAACTTAAATTCAACCTTAAAGATTTGGTAAAGATCATTAGTGTCAACTCCACGTGTCTTAGAATCAAAAATGTCTTTTTAAATACTATTTAGATCATGTTAGACCCCGCGCCGTTCGGAGAGGGGGGGGGGGGGGGGGTTTACGGAAGACTGCAAAGCTTAAATTCAACCTTAAAGATTTGGTAAAGATCATTAGTGTCAACTCCACGTGTCTTAAAATCAAAAATGTCTTTTTAAATACTATTTAGATCATGTTAGACCCCGCGCCGTTCGGAGAGGGGGGTTTACGGAAGTATGCAAAACATACATTCAAAAATATTTTTTTTTCTCATTAGAGCGTAATACGTTTAAAATTATATTTTGGATATTTAAAAAAAAAAGTTTTTCGCCGAATTTTGTTCCTACTAGCGAAAATTAGACCCTCATATTTTGGTCATTTCGATAAATATACATGTTAAACTTTAAATCGTTTAAAGCAATCATTTATGTCTATGGCACGTGTCCGAGAAGCGCCAATGTCGCACAAACTTGTATTAAAAGACAGTGGGGTGGAGAAGATGTGCTTTTATACACAGCTCTATGGAATACAATTTACATTATCGTCGATATCTCGGAAAGAAAATCATTAATAAAACATGATATTTTTTCAAATTAACTTTTTGGGGCAGGGAATATGCGGTTTTCTTCTTTAAAAAAAAAAGGAAAAAAAAGGATAAAAACACTAGATAATGACTTTATTTGGTTAGTCTACAATGAACATATTGCCTGTTTTGGTTACAACCAATCTTTCCCATTAATGAGAACTTTTACAATCAACATACACACGCACATCCCTCCCGTGCATGTCGGAACCGGTCCACGGAAACTCATGTCATCTACAGTATTGATTTTATCTGTGATAAAATAAGCAAATTTCGACGCCCCTTGGGTTTTATTGACATGAATCCTTATAGTAAACAATTTACAATTATGACAATGGTAGTAGGCGGGGTAGTTTTTTGATTGATTGGGAGCAATTGGATCCAATTGCTTCCTTTCAAATGACATGAGATTCCGTGTGCTGGTTCCGACATGGCTGAAGTCGATACGGCCCATTACTATAGCAGAACGCGGCGGGCGGCGAACGCGGGAGGAGAGGGCCGGAGGTGGGTGCGGAAGTATGCAGAACTTGAATTCAAAATCTTCTGAAAATATTATTTCTGTCAACTCTACGCGGCGGCGGCGGCGGCGGCGAATAGACCGGGAAGGGGGGGGGGGGGGGGGGGGGGGTGCAGAAGTTAGCAGAACTTAAATTCAAAATATTTTAAAAAGATTATTTCAGTAAATTCCACGCGGCGGTGAACGAAGAGGGTGCTGGCATGCTGAAGTATACATGACTTGAATTCAAAATCTCTTTACAAAATTGTGTCTATCAACTCCACGTGTCTTAGAATCAAGAGTGGGGGGGGGGGGGGGGGGTTACGGAAGATTGCAAAACTTAAATTCAACCTTAAAGATTTGGTAAAGATCATTAGTGTCAACTCCACGTGTCTTAGAATCAAAAATGTCTTTTTAAATACTATTTAGATCATGTTAGACCCCGCGCCGTTCGGAGAGGGGGGGGGGGGGGGGTTTACGGAAGACTGCAAAGCTTAAATTCTACCTTAAAGATTTGGTAAAGATCATTAGTGTCAACTCCACGTGTCTTAAAATCAAAAATGTCTTTTTAAATACTATTTAGATCATGTTAGACCCCGCGCCGTTCGGAGAGGGGGGTTTACGGAAGTATGCAAAACATACATTCAAAATATTTTTTTGTTCTCATTAGAGCGTAATATGTTTAAAATTATATTTTGGATATTTAAAAAAAAGAGTTTTTCTCCGAATTTTGTTCCTACTAGCGAAAATTAGACCCTCATATTTTGGTCATTTCGATAAATATACATGTTAAACTTTAAATCGTTTAAAGCAATCATTTATGTCTATGGCACGTGTCCGAGAAGCGCCAATGTCGCACAATCTTGTATTAAAAGACAGTGGGGTGGAGAAGATGTGCTTTTATACACAGCTCTATGGAATAAAATTTACATTATCGTCGATATCTCGGAAAGAAAATCATTAATAAAACATGATATTTTTTCAAATTAACTTTTTGGGGCAGGGAATATGCGGTTTTCTTCTTTAAAAAAAAAGGAAAAAAAAAAGGATAAAAACACTAGATAATGACTTTATTTGGTTAGTCTACAATGAACATATTGCCTGTTTTGGTTACAACCAATCTTTCCCATTAATGAGAACTTTTACAATCAACATACACACGCACATCCCTCCCGTGCTGAAGTCGATACGGCCCATTACTATAGCAGAACGCGGCGGGCGGCGAACGCGGGAGGGGAGGGCCGGAGGTGGGTGCGGAAGTATGCAGAACTTCAGCGAATAGACCGGGAAGGGGGGGGGGGGGGGGGGTGCAGAAGTTAGCAGAACTTAAATTCAAAATCTTTTAAAAAGATTATTTCAGTAAATTCCACGCGGCGGTGAACGGAGAGGGTGCTGGTATGCTGAAGTATACATGACTTGAATTCAAAATCTCTTTACAAAATTGTGTCTATCAACTCCACGTGTCTTAGAATCAAGAGTGGGGGTGGGGGGGGGGGGGGGTTACGGAAGATTGCAAAACTTAAATTCAACCTTAAAGATTTGGTAAAGAACATTAGTGTCAACTCCACGTGTCTTAGAATCAAAAATGTCTTTTTAAATACTATTTAGATCATGTAAGACCCCGCGCCGTTCGGAGAGGGGGGTTTACGGAAGTATGCAAAACATACATTCAAAATTTTTGTTCTCATTAGAGCGTAATACGTTTAAAAATATATTTTGGATATTTAAAAAAAAAAGTTTTTCTCCGAATTTTGTTCCTACTAGCGAAAATTAGACCCTCATATTTTGGTCATTTCGATAAATATACATGTTAAACTTTAAATCGTTTAAAGCAATCATTTATGTCTATGGCACGTGTCCGAGAAGCGCCAATGTCGCACAATCTTGTATTAAAAGACAGTGGGGTGGAGAAGATGTGCTTTTATACACAGCTCTATGGAATAAAATTTACATTATCGTCGATATCTCGGAAAGAAAATCATTAATAAAACATGATATTTTTTCAAATTAACTTTTTGGGGCAGGGAATATGCGGTTTTCTTCTTTAAAAAAAAAGGAAAAAAAAAAGGATAAAAACACTAGATAATGACTTTATTTGGTTAGTCTACAATGAACATATTGCCTGTTTTGGTTACAACCAATCTTTCCCATTAATGAGAACTTTTACAATCAACATACACACGCACATCCCTCCCGTGCTGAAGTCGATACGGCCCATTACTATAGCAGAACGCGGCGGGCGGCGAACGCGGGAGGGGAGGGCCGGAGGTGGGTGCGGAAGTATGCAGAACTTCAGCGAATAGACCGGGAAGGGGGGGGGGGGGGGGGGGGGTGCAGAAGTTAGCAGAACTTAAATTCAAAATCTTTTAAAAAGATTATTTCAGTAAATTCCACGCGGCGGTGAACGGAGAGGGTGCTGGCATGCTGAAGTATACATGACTTGAATTCAAAATCTCTTTACAAAATTGTGTCTATCAACTCCACGTGTCTTAGAATCAAGAGTGGGGGTGGGGGGGGGGGGGGTTACGGAAGATTGCAAAACTTAAATTCAACCTTAAAGATTTGGTAAAGAACATTAGTGTCAACTCCACGTGTCTTAGAATCAAAAATGTCTTTTTAAATACTATTTAGATCATGTAAGACCCCGCGCCGTTCGGAGAGGGGGGTTTACGGAAGTATGCAAAACATACATTCAAAATTTTTGTTCTCATTAGAGCGTAATACGTTTAAAAATATATTTTGGATATTTAAAAAAAAAGTTTTTCTCCGAATTTTGTTCCTACTAGCGAAAATTAGACCCTCATATTTTGGTCATTTCGATAAATATACATGTTAAACTTTAAATCGTTTAAAGCAATCATTTATGTCTATGGCACGTGTCCGAGAAGCGCCAATGTCGCACAATCTTGTATTAAAAGACAGTGGGGTGGAGAAGATGTGCTTTTATACACAGCTCTATGGAATAAAATTTACATTATCGTCGATATCTCGGAAAGAAAATCATTAATAAAACATGATATTTTTTCAAATTAACTTTTTGGGGCAGGGAATATGCGGTTTTCTTCTTTAAAAAAAAAGGAAAAAAAAAAGGATAAAAACACTAGATAATGACTTTATTTGGTTAGTCTACAATGAACATATTGCCTGTTTTGGTTACAACCAATCTTTCCCATTAATGAGAACTTTTACAATCAACATACACACGCACATCCCTCCCGTGCTGAAGTCGATACGGCCCATTACTATAGCAGAACGCGGCGGGCGGCGAACGCGGGAGGGGAGGGCCGGAGGTGGGTGCGGAAGTATGCAGAACTTCAGCGAATAGACCGGGAAGGGGGGGGGGGGGGTGCAGAAGTTAGCAGAACTTAAATTCAAAATCTTTTAAAAAGATTATTTCAGTAAATTCCACGCGGCGGTGAACGGAGAGGGTGCTGGCATGCTGAAGTATACATGACTTGAATTCAAAATCTCTTTACAAAATTGTGTCTATCAACTCCACGTGTCTTAGAATCAAGAGTGGGGGTGGGGGGGGGGGGGGGGGGGTTACGGAAGATTGCAAAACTTAAATTCAACCTTAAAGATTTGGTAAAGAACATTAGTGTCAACTCCACGTGTCTTAGAATCAAAAATGTCTTTTTAAATACTATTTAGATCATGTAAGACCCCGCGCCGTTCGGAGAGGGGGGTTTACGGAAGTATGCAAAACATACATTCAAAATTTTTGTTCTCATTAGAGCGTAATACGTTTAAAAATATATTTTGGATATTTAAAAAAAAAAGTTTTTCTCCGAATTTTGTTCCTACTAGCGAAAATTAGACCCTCATATTTTGGTCATTTCGATAAATATACATGTTAAACTTTAAATCGTTTAAAGCAATCATTTATGTCTATGGCACGTGTCCGAGAAGCGCCAATGTCGCACAATCTTGTATTAAAAGACAGTGGGGTGGAGAAGATGTGCTTTTATACACAGCTCTATGGAATAAAATTTACATTATCGTCGATATCTCGGAAAGAAAATCATTAATAAAACATGATATTTTTTCAAATTAACTTTTTGGGGCAGGGAATATGCGGTTTTCTTCTTTAAAAAAAATAATAAAAAAAGAAAAAAGGATAAAAACACTAGATAATGACTTTATTTGGTTAGTCTACAATGAACATATTGCCTGTTTTGGTTACAACCAATCTTTCCCATTAATGAGAACTTTTACAATCAACATACACACGCACATCTCTCCCGTGCATGTCGGAACCGGTCCACGGAAACTCATGTCATCTACAGTATTGATTTTATCTGTGATAAAATAAGCAAATTTCGACGCCCCTTGGGTTTTATTGACATGAATCCTTATAGTAAACAATTTACAATTATGACAATGGTAGTAGGCGGGGTAGTTTTTTGATTGATTGGGAGCAATTGGATCCAATTGCTTCCTTTCAAATGACATGAGATTCCGTGTGCTGGTTCCGACATGACGATACTGGTAGTCTGAAGTGGAAGTGGTTACATTCGATTAAGAATACTCTTTGTGATAATGATGTAGGCTACATGTTTAAAAGGCACGTAGATAATAATTATGATATAGTAGGTAATTTCAAACAAATTCATTCTCTAAATGTTGATGTGTTGTGGTATGACAATGCTTGTCAAAAATCATCACTAAGTGATTACGTCAAATTTAAAAGTACACCTTTTCTTGAAGATTATCTTCTTGATAAACTTGATTTTTATGGGGCAAGTTTAAAATTCAAAGCCCGTTCCAATACTTTGGCATTAGACAAGAAGATCAGTATTTGGGATATTAATATTTCTGGTACATGCTCTCTTTGCAATGACGGATTGGAAGATGTCAATCACCTTTTGTTTCAATGTAAATCTTATAATGACATTCGCAACACTGAAATGAATAACCTCAAAATTTCTCTTTTTGAAGCAGGTTAAGTTTTGGTTTGGGATTTTTTCATTAGTAGTGATCTGTCTATCCAAAAATGTTTTGTTCTTGGTAGCAATGTTCATCAATTTCTGCCTACTTTTCTATTTCTATCCAATTTGTATTCTAACATTGATAACATTTACAAGTATTGTAAATCATATCTTAAAAAGGCTTGGACACATAGGTCAGGCCTAAAGAATTCTCAGTCCACAATTAATTGAATTGTGTTTATGCTTTCAATTCATGCTCTGAAGTCCTCGTTTTACTTTTAATTTATTAGTAATTTTATATGTATGTTTATATTTTTGACTCTCTATTTTTATCCCACATCTGTATATAGCCTTGGTGTTCATGGGTATAATTGAAGGTCTCATTTTTGTATATCTTTTTAAAATTTGTATGTATATTGTTATTTTTGTAAAAGAACGCACCGTTTTAAAGACGTGTGCCACTGTTGTAAAAGCGTATGTTCTAATAAATAAATAAATAAATAGAAATAAAATAAAATATATCGAGAAGTAAATGAGCACAAACGTTTAAATTTCATATTTATTAGAGTTTACAAGTATTTTTTTTTGGGTATATGCACCCTATCCTGATTAAACGACGTATTTGATTTCCCCTATTTGAGAGCTTCCCAAAAATGTATAATTTTGCTATCATCGGTTATTTGTTTGTTTGTTATAGTCATGTATATGTAAAACCGATAAGTTAGGGCAAATTCACTGTGTAGCGAATAGGGAAAAAGCCAAGGACAATGCAATCGATTCATGATTACAATTGTTACACAATAGTTGTCACATTTGTTGAAACAGAATCAAAAATAATCTATAAAATGAGAGCAAAATCATGTTTGTACCATACAGGGATGAGGAGTTATAGTAAATTGAACGTAGAATCGGGAACATTTTCTATATTCCCCATAGAGATTGTTCACAGCGCCGCCGCCAGCACCGCCACCACCCCTGACTTTCACAACATAATCAATCATATCTCAGCCAACCATTTATAGAAATACCTGATTTATTCACACAATGTAGCTAGATTAATAGGCTTTCACATGACACCTCAACCATAGCTCTACCGCATGAGTTGTAGAGTTAATAGAGAGAGATGGATGATTCGTCACCAAAAAAGTGGTGAGTTCAAATCACATGGCCATAAGCTTCTAAATGATCGATCGTTTGGACGGGGGGGGGGGGGGGGGGGGGGGGGGAGCTTGATTTGGGGGTAAATGGGGTGGGGGAGTTAGGTTCATGACTTGACTGCGGACAAAACAAATCTTCCTGGAAAAATCACTCATACTTTACTAATCACCCACTTTTGACACTACAACTCGCTCTACAACTTTATATACAAATAAAATCAACAACACGTCCATGCATTATTCATCACGCACATTTTACACAACTCGCTCTACAACTCGCTCCACAATTCTTCCCACAACTCACTCCGCAACTCACCCTACAACTCTCCACACTTCAACTCACCCGTTCACAACTCGCCATTTAGCCATCCCCTTTTTTGATGAACGTTCATATAAAGTGGTGTGGGCTACTACATGTACATACTCTACAATCAGGCCTTCTCAAATGGTGGCGCGCGCGCCAATTGTGGCGCATTGCATCAGTCCGAGTGGCGCATGAAAAATAAATTTTAAAAATAAATTTAAAAAAAAAGAAGAAGAAGAAATATATCCCCAACTTCAACCAGATCGCAAGAAGCATGAAGAGTCACTTCAGGCACTAACTACAGTGGGGTAAGTCATGATTATTAGTAATAGGCCTATTGATTATCACTACATTTGCTGCTAGGCCAAGTGATAGCTTACGATTTTCTTTACTATAATTAAATTTTAAAAAAGGAACTAGAATGAATTAATCATTCATTTATTTGTTTAAATCTGGCAGAAGCAACAAAGCTTCCCACGACTCCAAGCGTAATATATTTAACCTTAACTTACGTGGATCCTACCTCATTACAACAATGCCTATTATCATCGTTCCGGTAGGACGCACTATTTATCAAAAAGAGATCAACCAAAACTGCAAACCTTTTCAATGATGTACAGGTGTCCCAATGACGAGCTTGGTAAACAAAAGTAAAGCACGGGTTATTATTTTCATTCTCTTGCCTCCACGTCCCACCCGGAATATGTTATGGCTACCCAATGTCCATGGCACGAAAATTTTCTAGCATCGCTTTAATTAGCTTTTCAGACTGTAACCATTCTTAAAGGGATACGCAATAGTGTTGAAGAATTATGTATTTTGTTTGATTTACTTCAGAATTCAAGATGAACATAAATAATGGCCATTTTTGCAGTTGCTACTTATGAAATCACGAAATCACGAAATCAGCCGTATGCCCAGCATAATTGTGACTGTGTATTATAGCTGGGAGTACACATGTTGATTAGGTTGGTTACTTTTTTACGAGTTTCAAGTTTCGAGTTACATTTATCGAGTTTCGAGTTTCTTTGTAGGAGTTTCAAGTTAATTTGTTTGAGTTTCGAGTTACATTTTTCGAGTTTTATAAGTTAGTAGGCCTATTGATTATCACTACATTTGCTACCAGTTTTTGTACATTTTACCATCAACATCTCTTTATTTCTTGTACCATATTGCATGCAAATATAGCTCTCCTTAGCCTCTTAAAAGGGGTAAAACCATGAGCTTCCAGGGGCCTAAGACGGGCCCATGGCGGGCCCATGGACCCCACCCGCTCGCTTCACTCGCTATGCTCGCTTCACTCGCTACGCTCGCAGGGATAGTGGCGCTTCTAGATCACTAACATCTCAAAAGTGGTGCTTCACAAAATCTAATTGAGAAGGCCTGCCGGGTACATGTACATACTGACTACTGTGTTGCCATATTGAAATCCCGCAGCTGCGTGTCGACGTCTATGACATCATAGGTAACATTATCGTCTATAAATAGATTTGGGGAATTCTAGCGTTGCCTATTGCTGTTACTTACCGCAAATCATGCAATCCTATATTTACAGCAAATGACTTTATAGACTTACAGACCGGTAGGACTCCTAGCCAATATCCCAAGTGGTGGATGTTTTAGGAGGAAATCAACCTGACTCGACCTGTAAATGAGTCAATGACTCGTAAATGAGTACCAAAGGCGGGGGTCGGGGGAAAGGACTGGCATGACTGGGGCAAATTGCTACATATGATTTAAAAGATTTGATTGTTGAATCAGTCGATCGTGCCTGAGGTAAGTTTGATGTTTATTAGATTTCCATATTCATGTGTATGGGTTATCCCGAACACCTTTTGATATTGAATCGAAGCTTTTATTTTAAACATGATTAACATTATATTATAATACATGCTAAAAGTTAGATGAAATACTAGTAAACCAAACCAAATATACTAAGGGAAGGCAATTCCTAAAATATAGTCACAGGTTTTTACGCTTTTATCAATTCTGATCATAAAAATAAAATGGCGTTGTATACGGGATTACCCCACGCTCGTATTATCAGAAATGAACCCACATGAACCTTAGATGTGTGAACTTTTCGAGAGTCTATATACGAAGGGGGATGGCTGAACAGTGAGTTGTGCATGGGAGAGTTGATGTGCAGAGAGTTGTAGGGAGAGTTGTGAGGAGAGTTGTAGAGCGAGTTGTGGAGTGATTAATTGTGGAGTGATTTTACGACTGGTATTCAGGATAAGAGTTCAAAGGTACACCATCAAAACTGTCAAAGCCAACCTAAGCTCACTCAAAGGCGTGCGTTGTCGTCTTTTTGGTTCACAGGCCTATGTATGATAGACCTAATGCTATAAATTATGACCTATACGCATAAAATGTACTCACGATCACCGCTATATTTCAACTATTTCTTCACCAAATCAACTTTGTTTTAGGCTATAGGCATAGGCACAAAGGCCCTTCACATATTGTTATGATGTTGTTTCATGAGTTATAAATAAAACTGCCGAATTGTTTTTGATTTTATAATGCAACTGTCCAATGCTGTTTGTTTTGTCCGACATTTGAAATAAAGAAGCCCATATTTTGATATAACGAATATCATAATATATATTATGTAGGTGTCGTTTACTTAGATTAGGCTTATGTAAAATATTTTACATAATTATGTACACATTTTTTTACATAGCTAATAAGTAAGCATTTTGCATAATAATTAGGTTGGTGGTACATAACAATTGTGTAAAATTTTAAAGCAAAAATACTGCGTATGTACTGCCACAATACTTTTACCATGGAAAAAACCCTCACTTCTTTTTATGCATGTTATGGCTAGAATCATACCGTAAAAATCATATGTTCTCTCGGTGCATCATTATCTTTTAAGAAGCTGTACTTTTCCTTCAATCTCATATTTTCAATAGGGACTTTGAGAGATCACAAGCATTATACTCACCGTCCGTGAACGATCATCTATATTTCATAATGACTGGACACTATGATTTGACAGATTTCCATTAGAAAATTTAGCAAATCATTTTTTTAACGGGACTGTTGACTTTCTGAGGGGGACGCTTTGCTTTATCAAATAGTTATGATAAGCTTTCTACCATGTTCAGTATCCATGTACTTTGGCCAACCAGAACTACAAACATGACCTTAGATATCATCCCCAAATAAATGTTTGTTTATGATCATACCAAAAGAAACTACCAGTCAGAAGACTGAAAAAACAACAACATACGAGTACTACGATTTTAGACGTCTCTGTGGCTTTTAGACCGCCGCTTGATCGGCCATATTGTTCATTTTACCGGCGCATGCGCCGCGCACCTAATATGGTAAGGTACTTTTGCTTGGTGTACAGTAATTTACCCAAAATTATACAAAAGTCAAATGGTATTAGGGAACATGTTTTAAACTTATGTTGAAAAGCAACCTTAAATGGAAGGTAGAACACATTCTTTCAACAGTTATTCAGGATTTCCGGATTTATGAAGAATTGTATGGATTTAAAAATTAATTCTTAAATCCAAATCCAACTTACGAAGATCTCAAAGTTTTATGAAATAGGGCCTTCATTCATGAAGTCAAGGCTTGAAATAAGCGGGAACGGGGAGCAAATTACCTGGAAATGTCTCCTGGTGGGGGTGGGGGCACTCATGTATAAAAGTAGATTATATAAAAATTCCCTTTAAAAGGGATAATCCATGCCCAAGATGATTCCATTTATTAAGATAAAAAATGAAATAAATGGAAGGCACCGATTTTAATCATTTCATTTTTAGGTCGTCCGTAGGAAGAGACCTTATGGCAGCATCCTTCGTGTGTGTTGTCTGTCTATGGTGTGTGTGGGGTGTGTGCGTCTGTCAACAATTTGGTATACACTTTTTGTTTTGTCCATTTCTTCTCCATACAGTAACCAATTGCAACCATACTTCGGTCATAGATGCAACATGGAAACCTTCATATGTTAATGAGGTCAAAGGTCACATACTAAGGTCAAAGGTCATCTGAGGTCAATATGTAAAATTCAGTACACATTTTTGTATTGTCCATTTCTTTTCCATACAATGACCAATTGCAACCAAACTTTGGTCATAGATGCAACATGGAAACCTTCATATGTTAATGAGGTCAAAGGTCACATACCAAGGTCAAAGGTCATCTGAGGTCAAGATGTAAAATTCAGTACACATTGTTTGTATTGTCCATTTCTTTTCCATACAATGACCAATTGCAACCATACTTCGGTCATAGATGCAACATGGAAACCTTCATATGTTAATGAGGTCAAAGGTCACATACCTAGGTCAAAGGTCATCTGAGGTCAAGATGTAAAATTTAGTACATACTTTTTGTATTGTCCATTTCTTTTATGACCAATTGCAACCAAACCTCGGTCATAGATGCAACCTGGAAACCTTCATATGTTAATGAGGTCAAAGGTCACATACCAAGGTCAAAGGTCATCTGAGGTTAAGACGTAAAATTGGCCGCATATGTAAAATTGATTACATTTAAACAGATGAAGTACAATTGCAACCAAACTACCCATATAAACGGACGACCTATTTGGGACCGCTGTCCCTATTTTTTAAAGATGAAATTGCTCTTTAGGTTGGTCAAAGTTGGAGGATAAATACCTTTGGATTAATCCAATTCCGACCCTGCTTTGGATATTTAATTCCATGTCTACAACTGAGACAACGCTATTTAAGGTTAAAGTGTATCCCAAGCTTAAAAGAATTTTTAATTGCAATCAAAACTACATACTGCCAGCTATTCCAAAATTGAAATGAAACAAACACCTCTTTTTATTATGCCAAGCACACTCAATTGTCATTACTGATAATTAATGTTCTTATTCCTCTTTCAAAACTTATTTCATGATGTAAATTTTTAACTTATGATTTTGCGCGAAACATATTTTGCATTGAAATTATTGAACCAAAATAATAACAATCCATACTGTGAAAGTGTACTTTCTCAATAACTTTGCTGATAATAGTGAAATAAACCAGCCTCTCCATAATTGAATCTTTAAATTCAGTTACATATTTATATTAGATTGGACTTTTCTTTTCTTTTCTGGAACACCGACTGCCATGTTCAGTGTGGAAAAACAGAAATCTGTCTCATTTTGGTTTGTTATGAGCCAAGATAGTATACCTATCGTTCAAGTTTGACAAGATAACCATTTAAATATTAATCTTCGGATATTTTCAATAAAATTACTTATTTGATGAAGAAGCTAGGTCATCTATTTAGCAAGTATCAGGGTTAACAATCTCTCTTGGGGAGCAATGCCACATTGCTTTACAAGTGTCTCTTACAAATTGTTTCCTATACCCGACTCTTGCTTGACTAGTCTGGTGGTTATCTACTATTTAGAATACCCTACCATTTGTATTCCTCACTGTGTAAGTGTATGGGTCATTCTTTAAAAGTCCCCATTGAAGACATGCAGTGTAGGGTATATAATAAAGGAACTCCTAATAATACAATGAAAACTTTAAGACATTATTGTGGCAAAGGCCTAAGCTACAGGGACCCGTTCATCTACATCTACATCTACATCAATACTCGGCAGAATCCATAAGTCAGGATATTAACGCCAAGGCCCCAGTTTCCTTGGGACAATGTGTGTGCAGCCACAGACCGGTAGGCCTATAGCATCCAAAACCCGGGTGGTGAGAAACCCGGGTTTTGAGTAGACACTAACTGGGCAAAACCCGGGTTTTGCGCAACAACACCACAAGGCAGTGCCACTCAACTTGCCGATCTGAAGCTGGTGTCCCATTGTTGGTGGCACTGTTTGTATCGTCTGCCATAGAAATCCTATAGCTTACGGGTACATGTAAGCCCCGTAAGGGTTATCTATGTCGTCTGCTTTAGGTATTCGAATTAATTGAAGTTTACAGGGAATTGTTCGGAAAATCCCCCCCCCCCCCCCCCCAATGGGGCCGGTTTTGAGTTTATGATACCGCGTGCTGGAGGATATACACAATGCGTTCCCCATAGACGATACATGCAAAGTAGGAGGGGTCAAACAATCGGCTCTAACTTGAGTTATCCCATACGTCCATGACATTTACAGAGAGTGCTGGGAAAAGCTGTTTCGAACCGTTGGTGCGATTTGGTAGTGTACTTTTGACCATATTTTATTGAAAAGCAATCACTTTATTTCATTTTGCCTGTTGTCATCACATACATGTACACTATATGAAAAATCAGGCGGGGTGATCACATTGACCACCACCCCCAAGTTAAAAAAGGGGGAGGGGAGGGATATCCCCCTACCGGGATTTCCGCCCTACATGTATTAGGGCCGGACTCCCTTTTTCCCCTGCCTCTCATGTCTTATTATAATAGTTGTACGAATTACAGGGACTCGACTCCCGCACTTAGACCCCCTCTTCAACATTGTACGAATAACACAGAGAACCCCCTCTTCTCTTCAACAATAGCTGTACGAATTACAGGACAGGAAAATAAGGGTCTCAGGAACTGATTTTTTTTTCAAAAAAGGAAGTCTTGAGAACTGGCCTATAGGTCAATTCTGATTAGCACCAAATAAAAGATGAAAACAGACAAAAATGAGGACAAACCGAATGCAATTAGGTGAAATGGCACATTGCTGAATAGTATAGGCTGAAATTCAGCTCGAATATAATTGAAAAAGAGGAAATCCGCTAAAAGGACTCACACCCCCTTAATATATAGGAGAACCCCGTGACCATCTTAAGATTCGATATACAAAATAAAATCTGGGTAATGCATGTGCACTACTAGTGGGATTCCTCCTCCCCCTTCCGATCACAGGCATGCCACTCCCGCCCCAAATTCGGTAATTACAAGTAAAGACCCGGGAGGGGGGGGGGGGGGGGGGGGGGGGTGGGGTGGGGGGGGGGGGGGGGTAAATCATCCAACATGCAGGCAAGTGGCCTTCCAAGGCAACACCCATTTGAATGTTGCGAATATTTTGGACTCTGAGGATATCTAACCCCAGTGATATACCCATTCCTCCCACTCCAATATTGACAATTGACTAAACATCGAAAATTCGGGGGTTTAACTCCGTAGAAAGTCAAGTTTCCATACACGTGTTGTCATAAAAAACATCCACATTTTAATCTAAGTGCCACCCCCACCCTAACTTTGTTTTTAAGTAGCCTACAAGTTAGTCAGCATATAGGGCCTAATATTTACACTCACTCAACACACATCAGGAACAATTGCAAAATCTCACGGCCCATTGAACCATTCATTAATTCATTAAACAAGATAAACAATGATAAAACCACATTAATTTTAAATAAGAAAACCAATGCCTAAATAGTTTGCATGCATAGATACAGTAGTCACAACAAGATCACTGATATTCCCCGCTATTCGCGCCCTTACAACAGCTGTACAAACAACCAGTGCCATGCATGAATTGCACGACGTATTTCTGCGCAAAACCCGGGTTTTTCGTAATCTGCGAAAAACCCGGGTTTTGCGCAGAAATACGGCCCCGTTTTTGTATGCGAAAAACTAGGGGCTTGCGCAAAACCCGGGTTTTGCGCAGACCCTAGTTTTGGACGCAGCACTCTTTACGAAGGAATCTGTGACCTTTTAACGTGCTCGGATTATTGCACTTCCGATGCACGAGACCACCATTTATACGTGACTTTAATGATGCCTTACAGTATTCCACTATGCCAAAACACTCTTCCAAAGAATTTGCATGGCATTTCTTGTAATCTCAATGATAAAACCATATAATGAACTCCCGTAAATTATATTACTATAAGCACACAATTTAATCAAAGATCGACCGAAAAGAGACGAATATGAACTTACAATACACTAATTTACCAGAGCAGTGATTCATATTCCATTCTAAACAAAGTGTCTCTAGAGCTGAAATCATAACCTTGAACGTACAAGTGTCTATTACCCTAGGCAAGTTACATTATCTTTTATTAGAGGTGAGAATGATATTTTTTCACTAAAAATCATAACTTTGGTAATATTGAATGGAATTCCTCCATTCAAACATGAAACTAAACCAACTTTGGCACTTTCTTTTCATTTTTTGTACTTAAATTGCTGATATCAACAAAAGGTGTGTCATTTCATACACAAATATGTTTTCACTCACATGAGAGGACTGAATTGAAGTGACATCAATTGTATTACTTGCAGAAGGATTTTCTTTAAAGACCCTCGTTTGACCATGCCTTTCATTGTACTGTAATGTCAATGGGAACCAGTAGACACTAGTGGCAGAAATCAGTGGGTCATGTGATGAAAATGATGCATGCTGGTGTTGCTCAATAAATCTTTATTTGCCCTTATCTTCCTTATCAGACCACCCCCCTGAGTGAAAGCCAAACTAATACCCCATGCTTGAATATACCGGTAGGTCCTCAAGATGGAGTTTAGATTGGTAAATGTGTCTTAAAGGTAACCATGTTGGGCTATTTTTATTATGATGACAGGTGACTATCGGCTCAAGCAGCCCTTAGCGTGAATTCAGGTTGAACAAGACACCCTTATTCCCTGAAATCATACCCTATCACTCTTAATCCGCTATTCCATACACGTGAATGATAACAACAATATACCGGAATGGCCTGCAAGGTTCACCATATTAAAAAAAACTACATATAACTCTCGTCTCGGCTACATCGTTAGCCTCGTTTTCGGAGCACTAATTGCTCTGAGCATGCTCAGTTGGCTAGCACGACCCTCAATTTCGCAATGTTGTTTCGCAAAATTTAAATACTCACGAAACTGACAATTTTGAAATTTACAGATTCGCAAAATTAAATGGCAGCTAAAATAGCAGTAACTTTAAATTCGTGAAATTATAGTGTTTACAGTATATGATGTCACATCACATTTAGTATACTGCTGTTGATCATGTTGATGAAGAAATGCACCCATTTCAAAATGTTAAATAAAATATAATGTCTAATAATATCTAATGCTGAAAAAAAAAAGATTTGTACAATAATTTTAGTTTAAAACGACATTTAATAATTACCTATACTTTATGATTTTCCCTGTCTATCAGTGTGTAAATTAATGTAATTTTGATGATACTTGCTTGTTTCAGTTTATTTGTAGTAATGTCAACCTGCTGACGTAATGGCACCACCATACGAAGAGGTACTGGAGAGGGTGATTCGCATGTATGGAACGCCGAGTGGCTGGAGCAACCACGAGGTGAGTTATCATAGTTGAGGGATGCATCATCAGATACTCGGGGAAGGGGGAGGGCATGGAATTAAAAACAACTTTGCCCACTATCCAGGCGAAAAAAGAAGAAAAAACTTGTCCCACTGAGTAAAAAAACCCACTCTGCCCTACCCTTTGGCCCCACCAAACTCAGTATATTGACAATATAGGAACACAAATTTCGCAGCATTCGGCAGCTAAAAGAAATTCTGCCTAGCCCAAACTTTCATGCCTCCCACCCTGAAAATATAATGGTGCATTCCCAAGGGACGCACCATTTGGGGGGGGGGGGGGGGGGGGGTGGTAGGAATTTTTTGGCAAGAAAAAAACTTCACCCCCTCTACAGGCAAACAAAAACACGTCACCCACTGATGAGTACAAAAAAAATACTTTTGCCCACCCAACTCATAAAGGTACATATTTTTTTTTTTAAATCACCGCCTTCGGCATCAAAAAACAACACCTTCCTCCCGACCCCAACTTCCTACCCCCCCCCCCCCCCCCCCCCTTGAAGACTAATGTTGCTTCCCTCATATGCCTTGATTGAGAGGAAGTCCCATCATTGCCACTTCATTGACAGAAAACTACCTTTTTACTGGTGACAGACACACACAAATATGTTAACACAGAGAAATTCCAACCAATAGTTTTAAAGGTAGATGTTCTGATTGCGACCCAATTTTCAACTTGATGTTTTTCTATTTTACATGAAAGGTCATCCTGAAAAGTGTCACTGTGATGGAGTAAAGGGGGCTTTAATTTATTTAGTTGAAGTTAAGTGGTTACACCTGGTTTCCAGACATTAAAATTGGGTGGTTATTCTTTAGATTCTTTAGAGTTCATAATTAGAGTTTTTATTGTCATGTTGAGGGTGGGATTATAAAGAGGGTGATTTAGTCTTCTTTGTGGATATTATTGGTGATGGGTTTTATATTATTTAACAATAGGTGGTGGCACTTAAGCTCTTACCAGATTACCTTTACTCATCTATGCACCTGCAAATTAAATAATCTGACAGGTGCCCATCAAGCTGACAATCATGTCACCTGCATTTTATTATATTATTTTCACTTACTGTTTGGAACTCAGCGGAGGAACACCTTTAGTTCCTCGGAGCACTTCGAGAAATACATATGAAATAAAATCATCTATACAGTTAAAGTCCGGAGTCTCTTGTTGTTTATCAACGTATTATATAAGGACTTCGTCACATATGGTGGCAGCGATTTGGGATATATTAAGCTATCATCACCCAAGCATTTTTATATTTTTCTTGTGTTGGATTTTACCTGTTGTTTGCACAGTGTGCCCGGGAGTTTATGGAATCAACCAAGTTGAAGACAGACTGGTGAGTTTTGCAATATTATAATTAAGGATAGTGTTATTTTGTTCCTACATTGTTAAGGCACATTTGTCAATTCTATGAATGCATTGTTTAGGATACACTCTTTTTATATTCGCTCACTTTTGTATAGTTTGTCTTTTAAGTCAGAAATGATCATTTTTCTTCTCTGATTATATTTATATTTTTATATGCCATAAAATATGGGTCCAAAATTTATAGATGGTCAACCATTGTTGACACTTAGGGGAGTCTCATATGGCAGTGGTAGGGTTAAGTCGCGACCAAGTAATGCCGGTATAGTTGATTGGAAGTACTGGAGTGATACCAATTTGAGATTCTTGTACAAAATCCAATGCGCCGAATTAGAGGCAAAGAGGGCTAGAGTTAATATCAGTCTACATGCTTCTAGGGCTAGAGTTGTTATTGAGGCAAGGCTAAGAGTGGCAGAAATGGAACTTGAGAAGTTAAAAGTTGAGTCCAATAGAGTAAAAGCACTCAGGAATCTTAGTTGTGTAAGTTTCACACAAGGGTGTCCTGAAGGTAGTGAGGGAATTAAATCTAGGATATGTACACAGAAAAAAAATAATCCAAAGAAGGTTTTACTGTGTAAACCAAAAGTACAGATGACATCTTCTCATGTATCAAACGGAGATGTTAGCAAAACTTGTTCTCAAGGTAGTCTGTCGTATAAGTCACAAGGTATAATTAGTGATTGTGAGGCGTTTTTACAATTACCCTTTTGTGATGGTGGAGAGGATGGTTCTCAAGGGCTTGTTGAGGATAATGACCTCCCTGAGAGGGTTGAAGTATTAGTTGAGGAGTTGAGCGATGAAACCAAGTCTATTGGTATTGGAGTTGATCAAGGTTGGAGTAATGTGCTTGATGAGAGGGTTGAGGTAATTGTTGAGAAGTTCAGGGATGAAACCATGCAAGTCTATTGGAGTTGATCAAGGTGATAATTGGAGTAATGTGCTTGATGAGAGGGTTGAAGTATTTGTTGAGGAGATGAAGCAAGAAACCAAGTGGAGTTGATCAAGATGATAATTGGAGTAATGTGAAGCAAGAAACCAAGTCTATTGGAGTTGATCAAGATGATAATTGGAGTAATGTGAAGCAAGAAACCAAGTCTATTGGAGTTGATCAAGATGATAATTGGAGTAATGTGCTTGATCTTAACACAGACCGGCTTATCAAGCTACAACAAAGTGATCCTACCTTAGGTATTGGAGATCATGCGCTATGCTTTGATGAGGTTGATGAGGCACAATGTCAAAGAGTGGGTTGTTATGCTATAAGCAGGGTATATTATGCCATGAAGGGAGCTCGTTGAGTAAAGGAGATAGGAAATCCCCTATCATGCCTATAGTTGACCATGTAGAAGTGCCTCTGAAATACAGGGTAGTTAGTATGGATAGAGCCTATGTACCTATGTTTGATGTTGTAGGGACGGTTGAGACTAAGGAGAGAATGCAAGGTTCTTTGTGGGATAGCTGGGTTGGCACTGAATGTCCACAAATAGATGTGGAGAAGAAGTATGTTCTAGACCTGCGCGAGTTTTGGTTTCATTCTTATATGGTCGGCCGTTTGAGATACAGACCGATCATCAGCCATTGCGCTAGATTGAAGGATGAAGTTGGTCAACAATCGAGTTGCCAGATGGAGTTTGATTCTCGAATCATATGATTTCACCATACAATATCGTAAGGGAAGTCATGATGCTAATACACCTATCAGTTGTAAGACGCACTATACGACCCCCGGGAGAGGTGCGTCTTGGGTGCGTCGTTTACCAATAATTCTTGACGGAGGGTACGTCAGTGGCAGCCTTTGGTCCGTCAAAAAAATGACGGAGGGTGCGTAAAGGTCCGTCACTTTACATGGGTGCGAATGGGCTGATAGTTGACCGAGGGTGCGTATTTGGATGGCAATGGTCCGTCGTTTTTTTGACACAGGCTGCGTCATGGTACATGAGAAGTTGACGCACCTCGGTAAAGTGACGCACCACTCCCGGGGGTCGTATAGTGCGTCTTACAACTGATAGGTGTATAATGCTGACACGTTTTCAAGAATATGATAAGTTAGGGTTAGTTTGAGTTCTAATTCATCGGCAGGCCATGGCCTTATCTTTTATCATAGGGATTTAGGTATAGACTTAGTGAGACCTATAGGTTATGGCACATATTTATATAATATATTATGTTTGGTATTTAATTTTGTGTAACACATGTGCATAGTAATTTGGCACTATCTAAAATGTCATGGTTGTGCAAATTAAGTGAGTCATATTTGGATCGATTCACCTGGTGCCTTATAATTGTGGCATATTTTATTTCTTTATTTTGTTTTAATTTTTAAGTAACAATTGGGAACATAACACTATTCTTGTATTATATTTGTAAGCTCAACATGTCTTGTTTTCATCGAGGTGGATGACGTTCTGCTGTGGTATTATGTGTAACATAGTTATGATACTCACATGATTTATATGCCAGGGGTTATGGAACTATGACAACATTTAAATCATCTTATCCCACATGGACTTATCATCTATTGACGACAATCCATATAAATTTACTATTATTATATATGTGAACCACAAGATCTACTCTTCGTTGATCCTACGAGACTACTAATTTCAAATAGTTATGGTCGCCGTGGACATGTTGCTGTATTATTTATACAACCATTGACAACTGTAAAAGAACATTTGCGGTATCGCCAGTGGATACTTAAGAAATTCATCTTTATTCTTAAGCTCATCTATTAATTATTCTACGTTGTGGCTGATGAATTACAACATTTCCGTGTATGAAGTTCATTTTTAGGAGTTGTGTTTATATGCAGATTACTGAACCATGACTTGATAAACACAAATAAGACCTGGTGATGGTGTACATTTATTGATGATATTGGATTGTATTGGTACTTCAAACATTGCATACAACGGTCATTGGCACTGACAATACATGGTACATCTATTGACATAGGATATGTGACCCCAGTTGGTCAGTGCTCTTGAGCACTTCAGTGATTGCTTGGACAATACATTATGGATGGATCATTTCTGATTGCTTGGACAATACATTATGGATGGATCATTTCTTTAGATGTGATAACAAGGATAATAACTCTCTGTGGAGATCTAGTACTTAACTAGAATTGGAATGATTTTTCACCTTTTAAATTACACCTTGACAGCTGGATACTGATTATATATAAACCATAACAATGACTGTGGATGAATTGACTGTGGCTGGTGAAAGTGATCATATCAAGTACTGTTACAGTGTTGTTGTAAATAATATCGATGTTGAAGGTGATATGGGATGTCTACAATTAGTGCTTAATAACAATGGAAATAACTGTGACTGGTCAGAGTGATAATACTTGTCAAGTGCTGTTCCGAGACTGCTTTATAAATGATAAACAATGTTGGAGTTGGAGCTGATATAGACAAATGATATAAACTATGACTTATCTGCATGGAATGGATGTCCGCATAAATGGAACTCTAAAATGATATTTTGCGTTGAACAGTTTACAATTGAATGATGTGATTACATCAGATTGCTCATTTACTTCATATATTTATAATTTGTGTTTACTCCAATGATGTCACGGCATCATTCTTTCTAAAAAGGGGCATATGTGATCGAGTAAAGGGGGCTTTAATTTATTTAGTTGAAGTTAAGTGGTTACACCTGGTTTCCAGACATTAAAATTGGGTGGTTATTCTTTAGATTCTTTAGAGTTCATAATTAGAGTTTTTATTGTCATGTTGAGGGTGGGATTATAAAGAGGGTGATTTAGTCTTCTTTGTGGATATTATTGGTGATGGGTTTTATATTATTTAACAATAGGTGGTGGCACTTAAGCTCTTACCAGATTACCTTTACTCATCTATGCACCTGCAAATTAAATAATCTGACAGGTGCCCATCAAGCTGCCAATCATGTCACCTGCATGCATTTTATTATATTATTTTCACTTACTGTTTGGAACTCAGCGGAGGAACACCTTTAGTTCCTCGGAGCACTTCGAGAAATACATATGAAATAAAATCATCTATACAGTTAAGTCCGGAGTCTCTTGTTGTTTATCAACGTATTATATAAGGACTTCGTCACAGTCACATTACAACGTTTGAGTTGCATAAATCCAATGGTTCTATTTTTAGAAGCACGAGGTCACAGGACATTTGCCCATTGAGTAGTACACAAACTGGCTGGTGGTAAACCACCAGTGGCAGTAATTCACCACATTTTAGCCGTCAAAATATCTTGATGTGACAAATAAAATCATGGCCCAAAAAAGCGATCGGAACATACACCTTTAATCAGTTTCAAATTGGCGAGAATTATTCGTTTATTATATCTCCGCACGCAAAATAATCCAAGCGTAGGGGCCTACACATAGGAGTATGGGCACACGCACACGATATTGCACATCGCGTTTGTTACCTTTATGCGCGCCCATGTTCTTCTGCATTTATTCATAGCTGTAAAGAGGCTTCGCAAATTTGGAGCTGATCAAACTAGTGGTGAATTCTCTAAGGAATTGACTGTTGTCCGTGGAGTTGGAGGGTTCCCCCTTTACTGGGGGAGGGGGAGGGGACTAGCCCATCTGTTAATGTGATGATAATTAGCCTTAGTTTAATATAATGAAATTCCACACTTGCTGTCAGAAAGACGTTTGGTACAAGGTAGCATTTGGCTGCATACCTGCATCTCGCATTTATTTCGCATATCCGTTGAGTCACAATGATCATGAATTACATGAACAATTTCAAACGCGGAAAGGGCAACATTTGTTGTCCTAATAACAAATGCCATCCTAATATGAAGAGAGGGTGGATGTGTCGGCATAACGACCTTTCGTGGTTTCAGCCAAATGCGATGTAAGCTGACCCGGCAACGAGGAACCCCAGAAGAGAAAACCGGAAATAGACGGGACCGCGCAACTACCCGGCCGCTATCAAAATACCTCGGGGGAGTTTAACTCCCAAACCGGAAATTTGTTTTCCTTGCATGCACTTCAGAAAGCATTATTTTCAAGCCATCATGGCTGGAATTAGGCCATCTTCGTACAATGTTGTTTGTATGACCGTTATTACTAACAGTTCCCATTATATCATATTCCATAGGATGTCAGGGAGCTGCACTTAGTGAAACTCGGCTTCAAATTCTCCACCGTGAGGAAACTCTGCAGCCGATTGAGACTGTGCACGAATCTGCACACGCTAGATCTGTCGGACAATGTCATCTCCGGTCCGTTCCCGACCATCAGCTTACCATTCCTGAAGGTTCTACGGTTGCACGGTAACCCGTCGGTGCCGGTGATATCGTTGGCGCTGTTCCAGAGTCTAGAGACGTTGACGTTGGCGGGGCAGGAATCAGGGCAGGTAAGCGTGTTTCATTTTCCAACACAAAACAAGCACTACAGCCTAGTATTATGTGAAACTGTTTTAAAGTGTTTGATATGATGTTCAATTCAATTCAATTCAATTCAATTCAATTTATTATAAAATAACATCGTGGCCAAAGGCCAAATTGCGTATTTTTCACAATATAAAAACATATAATATTATCATAAAAAATACATATAAATACATGATAAAACAGCGATAACATATAAAATACATAAATATGATTGCAAATCCCCACACAAAAATTATTTAAAAATCCAATCACACACATTTACAAGCAAATGAAACAAACATCCTCACACCACAAGTGTACACTCACCCCTCCGCACATAAACCCCCCTATACAACACAATTCGACAACACACCCATCTACAGCATGCACTCAAACACAAACTCACAAGCCACCCATCAAACAACATTGCACATGAAAAGTACTATTAGCCCCCCCCCCCATAAAGACCTAAAAAAAAAAAATTAAAAAAAAATTGCACATTATCAAATAATCACAACATGTAAATGTTAAAGTACATCAAATCTAAATACATGTATACTGGGCAGTAAAAATGAATTGTATAAAAGATTGACAACCAAAAAAAAAAAAAAAAAAAAAAAAAAGGCACACATAAACCCCCTTTACCACACAATATGACAACACATGTATCCACTAAGCATGCACTCATACACAAACTCACAAGCCCCCTTCCAAACAACAATTGCACATGAAATGATGTTTTAAATCAGTGTCTTCAATACACCAACAAATTGTGCAATAATGAAATTGTGTCAAAATAATGAATACAAATTGCCTCATTGATTGTGTATTTTATTCCCATGCAGGTAACGGATTTATACATCGCCATTTACCTGTTGCCACGACTACAGGAAGTCGACGACGAGGATTGTCGCGGGGTAAGAAAGCGATTGAGGGGTCTGACTGGCCGAGTGAATGTAGAGGTAAGGGTTTAATAAGTATTTTCACACTGGCACGACCATCGCTATAATACTATAATGACTATAATCAGTTCCAAATGGGCGAGAAATATTCGGTTTTTTATCTGTATCTGTCCGCGCGAAAAGTTGGTCCAAGCGTACACATGCGATTATGAACACATTCACACAAATTTGGTCCCCGCACGCGACACGCATATCCTGCACAGTGCAGTTGTTGCCTATATGCGCGCTCACGTCCTTCTGTATTAATTCGCTGCTGTAAGGAGGTTTCGCCAATTTGGAACTGATCAAACTATAATAGTAATTCAGACATTTCAAAACGGTCGGTCGGACAGTACCGTTGTTCATGACAAGAAAGACAAAATTAGTACATGTCAATTTGACTAATGCTTCCAGCAGTGTGATAATAGTTAAAGAAAACTTATTATTTCAAGCAGAACTTAATATTTTGACAAATTGGTTAAAATCTAAAGTTGTGATCCATTTTTGAGATTTTTGGGTCGGTCGCTGAGGCCAACACAACACATTTTGATGGCCTAAATTCTGCATTTCATTCGTGGTAGTAACACCCATTCATACACTCATAAACTTACGAACAAATCAGAAAGCAATGAAGAGTCTTCATTAAGACATCATCCAACATTAGCGCGCGTGTATTGATTTTTCCAATTTATCTCTAAGCAACGCATACACATTTAATACTGACCAATAATTGAGTAACTATATGTGATGTGATCAAGCGAAATGAGTCACATGTCGGCAGTTTTGAATTTTGATATTTTTCCATCATCGAAAAGCAGGTAAAATGCTACTAAGTTTCAAACAATTTACCAAACCGAGAAAACAAAGTAAAACCCAAGAATTGTTAACTTCTTTTTACCTATAGCTCAAAATCAATATTTCCGATATCCGACAAATTTCGCTTGATCGTGGCACATATTAGGATTTGCTCGCCCCATAAATCGACATCTTGTGTATCTCTCCGTATTAGGTGAACAAATGGATACCCCAACATTTCAACAGTGGACTAGACCCGGTCAAAGCGCTAGAAGAGCTGACACATAACGAAGAAACCCGTTTGCAATTCTACAATATTGTTAAACATTTCAGCCAGTCGCATTCGTTGAATGAAGAGCTTAAGCCGTTTTTACGTTTTCTGGTAAGTCCTTTAATTACAATATCGTAGCCAAAAAAAGAGAGTCAGGGGCCGCGGTTGCGGCACACGACATTGATCGCCCCTGGTAGGCTTAATAAATAATGGCATTATAATTCCAATATTCAGTGGTATGCACCTACCGCCCAGGATACACTTGACGTCTTAGAAAATGCCACTTGGGCTTAGCAAATACTTCAGTGTCACAGATAAAATTCAAACATAAAAAATGGTGGATTTCATCGTTGCCTCCGTTGTTCGGTTTATTAGAAATAAGGTATGTAGGTAAGCACTGTTAGAAAATGCACTACAGATACCGTATGCTTATTTGCAAACGTCTTACCTTTTGCAGTGTTCCAGAAATATTTCCACTAAAATTACTCGCTTCGGGGACGTGACACCTCCCGTGACACTGTTATACCATTCGCCAGCCGAGATGTTTATATGCTCCTCGTATACGAGATACGAGAAGATAAAGTTTGCTCTGAGGCTGCGGTTCTTGCCTGTTGAATGAAGTGTCTTGCGTCAATCTCATTTTATTGTAGCAGTCAAAACAATCCTGGTGGGTGAGGTGCCACTCCCTGGGTCAGGTTGTTATTCCAAAGGGTCCTTTTTTCGAAGGATCCTAATTCCGAAATAAGTGAAAATAAGATTATTCTGAAAATTGAATAACGAATTATTAACCCTAACCAAATGTCCCAAAGATGATTGTTTTGACTGCCAATGCCATCCCAAAGATGATTATTGCAGTTTCGGATTAACGACCCTTGCAGGTATTTTGGAATAACGACCCTTCGTAATAACAAATCCTACAGTTATTTCAGAATAATGACATTTGGAATAATGACCCTTTTGAATAACGAGTTCAAAGTGAACCGACGAGATATTAAATGAATGTGTGCATAGCGTGAGCACATTTACTATTTTACACTAATCATGCTAATTGTGCCATGATTGTACACTTTAGCTTCATAAACAAATTTCTTAAAGGATACATTTAATTGGTTTTGGGCACATGCAGCGCGAAAACAAATGCATTTTTTATTTGATTGTCATAATTTCCATTGTCCAATTAATCTCAACCGACATAAGGTACTCATAAATTGGGGTGGGGCAAGAGGCCCCCCCCCCCCCCCCCTTGCCCCCTCTGTGGATACGCCACTGTTATGTTGTACATGATATCTACTGATAAAACACCTGTATAAACTCGCGATTCCTAAACACTAATATTTTTTGGTTTGTCCGTTCCCAGTTCAAAGATCTGGCCAAGAGAGGGATTCAGAAATACCATGAAGAGGAGACGAAGAAACAACAAGAAGAGGAGACGAAGAAACAACTTGAACAAAAAACCCGAACAAGTTGTGATAAGAATTTGAACGTAGTGCACCGCGGCGAGGAAGATATAGACGGGAATACATTGGTCAGAGTGGTCAAAACACCTGTGAGTATATCACTGACCAGGGGGGAGGGGGATACACTCCAATATTTGGGAGTGACATATTTAGGGTTGTTTATGTGCAACCTCCAGAAGAGTCAATCAATCAGTCAATAGTGGATAATCATCTCTTGGATGCTTGAGAGAAATCTCTCAGTTCTCACGAAAAGCAGTGACATTAATTTAAAACAGTCACTAAGAAAAGCAAATATGACTTTTTGATTGTTCTGATATGATTCTGGCTAATCAGAGGGCATAATTTTACCAACTAATCAGTCACTTTTATTGTTTAGGGAGAACATCAAAACTCGACCGCCCGACAACCGCTGGTTCCGTGCAGTTCCGTGAGGTTGCCGCGCGGTCGAGTTTTGATTTGCTCCCTTACATTCTGTTATATAACATTCTCAAATAGATACATTATCAACCTAAGGAGATATTTTACTGTTTTTCAACCGCATCTCAAAAAAAAAAAAAGTACAAGTACTCAGACCAATTTATTTGAAGCTGACATTCAAAGCTATCATTGTGGAATATTTCCAAAGACTGGCTTAAATAAGAGCAAAGTTATGACGTAGGCCTAGGATGTAGAACTTATTGAATGGCCCTCATAATTTATGAAGCTTTCTTACTGTTTCGACTAGGGTGGCAACCACGGGCTGATAAACAATGATAGACTATCTTCATCGTCATCATCATCATCAACAGGTCAAAGTCCTACGCCTCCTGGGCCACAGCCTGGTGATATAGAGTTTTCTGGCTGTAGGGTGCTAGCAGTATCTCGGCATGAGGAACAGCCGATTACACCAAGCCTACCAACCAAACGACCAACGGGACGACCCAGCAGCGAGACAAGTACACAGCCAATTACAGCCCAAAAAGAATTTCCCATATCACAGCCGAGTGTTAGAGACGAGCTTCTTCAATGTTGGGCTGCAATGGAAGTTGAGCGTCTGTTAGCAAGGACGCAAAGTGACGCGACAGAGGTACCAAGCTTTTTTGACCTGCAACCACCACCATCAGTACGTGTTGAATCTCCAGCGTCAGAAGCACGAGCCGATACACCCATGGGTGCCTCATCGGTTCATTCTGACATATTGCAGACTGCTGTAGGCCATAAAGACTCGCAGATGGTGATAGAAGCTGTACCTGACGATCATACAGGGGGCGATGATGCTGAAAAGCAGGTAACTATTCAATAGTCTTTGGTTTACTTGTGTTATCGTACTGTATATTAAGCCTTGTTCTTCCCGATCCCGAGATCTTAATCTCAGGTCATTGATGCATGTTCTAATAAACCTCGTCGTGGGTAGATCGTATCCAGAATAGTGACAAAGGTCTCTCTTGCTATCGTGCAAATTGATTCTCTTCATAATTTGATCCTTATCCATACACAGTGGCGTATCCGGGGGCAGCAGGCCATGCCCTCCCCCCCCCCTTGACAAAAGAGTAAAAAGAAAAGGAGGAAGAGGAGAAGGAGGAAGAGAAGGAGGAAGGGTAGGAGCACAGGCGGCGCAAATAGGGGGGTACGGGGTATCGTCCCCATAATTCATTTTGGGGAGGTTAAAAACATTATACTGGACTTTTATAGTGTTAAAATGCCAATTTGAATTTTAATCCATACCTGAACATGATAGCTACCTTAATATACAAGTCACCCTTCCCACCCGGTTTCATTTCCACCCTAGATATAGATAGATATTGACACACTTATTTTCTTCTGAAATCTCTGTTTCTTACTAGGCTAGTAAAATAATGGCAACAAAGCAAAAGCTAGGCAGCCCAAAGGATTCGAAGCACAAGAAGAATAGTATGGGCAAGAAGAAGCTGTCTCCAAGAAAGAACGCATCGTCACCTGCTAATCATTCTCCACCACTGCCAATAAGCGCAAAAAGAAAGTCTCGATTACGATCATCAGACTCGACGTCTCAGCACAGCATGTGCAACATCTGCACAAATGTGAATTTGGATGATAGATGCAAATTTTGTGAAACTAACAAGAGTAAGAAACCTTCTTCAAGCATCTTTGATGCAGTAAAAGATTATCGTAAAGATGCAGATGTTGACGACGATAATGATTCTTTGTACACAGCAGAGGTAAGCTCTGACGAAGAATGGATTGACCCAGACGGATATGACGATGGAGATGAGGATGGAAGAGAGAAGGAAGGTGTGGAAGAGGAGATGGAGAAGAAGGAAGACAATTTCACTAAGGAGGAGGACGAGAGGGAGGAGATTGATTGGGAGGAGGATGCAACCACAGATGTGGAATTACAGAAGATTGACCTAGACACGAATGATTCTGGAAGTGAGGAGGTAGAGGAAGACAATGATTCTTTGCACACGACAGAGGCCAGCGCCGATGATGAATGGAGTGACGGGGACGTAGATGTTTCTGGAAATGAGGATGGAAAAGGAGAGGAAGGTGTTGAAGAGGAGATGGAGAAGGATGAAGACAATTTTACCAGGGAGGAGGACGAGATGGAGGCGATTGGTTGGGCATGGATAGGTTTGGAGGAGGATGCAAGCACAGATGGGGAACTTCAGAAGATAGACCTAGACACGAATGATTCTGGAAGTGAGGAATATGTGGAAGAAGACAATGATTCTTTTTATACAACAGGGGCCCGCTCCGATGATGAATGGAGTGACCCAGGCGTAGATGTTTCTGGAAATGAGGATGGAAAAGGAGAGGAAGGTGTGGAAGAGGAGATAGAGAAGAAAGAGGGCAATTTTACCAGGGAGGAGGACGAGAGGGAGGAAATTGGCCTCCTTCTTCTCCAGCTCAGCATGTGCAACGTCTGCGCAATGCTGATGTCCGATGAAAGATGCACATTTTGTGAAACTAATACGAGAAAGAAATTGTCTTCAACCGTCTTTGATGAAGTAACGGATTATCGTAAGGATGCAAATAAGGACGATAATGATTCTTTATACACAGCAGAGACAAGCTCCGATGAAGAATGGAGTGATCCAATCGTAGAGGTTTCTGGAAATGAGGATGAAAAAGGAGAGGAAGGTGTGGAAGAGGAGATGGAGAAGAAGGAGGGCAGTTTTACCAGGGAGGAGGACGAGAGGGAGGAGATTGATTGGGAGGAGGATGCAAGCACAGATGGGGAATTACAGAAGATTGACCTAGACACGAATGATTCTGGAAGTGAGGAGGAGGAGGAAGACAACGATTATGTATACAGACCAGAGGCCAGCTGCGATGATGAATGGTGTGACCAAGACATAGATGGTGATGCTGAGAATGAGGATGGAAGGGTGGAGGATGCTGAAGAGGAGTTTGGGGGTTCGGAGGAGGGCAACACCAGGGAAGAGGACGAGAGGGATAAGGATGCAAGCACAGATGAGAAACATCCAAAGAATTACCTAGGCACAAATGGTTCTGGAAGTGAGGAAGAGGAGGACAGAGATAAGGAGGAGGAGAGAGAACTAGAGCACGAAAGGAATAGACGAAAGATGGTCGAGATGATGTGGAAACAAATAATGATACGCTCAGACAAGGAGCACCCTAAAGTTGGTCTAGGCATAGATGCTTCAAAGATCCCAGAAACACCTACTGCTTCTTTTCTCAGACCAAAAAACATAAAGGATATTCGGGTGAGATCTACCGTCCCATCCATCACCGATTCCGCCAGCAAAGGATTTCATCCCTGTGGTAAATGTTCTGCTTGTTTACACAAACTCCACAAGAATGGTCCTTTCACCCACACTATCAGAAGTAACACGTTCCAAAGTGCAACCAACGGCAGTATTCACAACATTAAGTTCTCCTTAAGTTGTGACTCTCAAAATGTTGTTTACCTTATCACCTGTAATCGCTGCGGCATGCAATATGTTGGAGAAACTGGGCGTAAAGCTAAAACCAGATTACTGGAACACTGTGCAGACGCTAGAATCAAGAAAAACACACATGTCGGCAACCATTTCAACCTCCCTAGCCATACAGAAGACAACATCACATTCATTGTCATTGACAAGCCTTCCAGATGTAATACGAGACAGACTCTGGAACACCACTGGATTGAGACTTTACAAACTATTATCCCTTATGGTCTGAATGCCTGGTAATATCCCTTATGGTCTGAAAGCCTGGTAAATGAAGCGAAATGATTTGTGACGATATCCTAATGGCAGCAAAAAAACAGTGGTTCGGAAGTCACGTATAAATGGTGGTCCCGTGCATCGGAAGAGCAATACCCGAGCACGTTAAAAGGTTACAGACTCTTTCGTAAAGAGTAGGGGATCATCCCGGTCTGTATCTGTTCACACATCTAACGGACCCCAATGGAAATAAGCTAGTAAGCTTATTGGGTTATCCAGGGTCGTAGGACCCAAATAATATCCAATCAAATCAAATCAAAATCCATTGTATTGTGTTATTGGCCATTATCCTCCTTCTCGACTTATCCTTAGATAGCTTAGCCAGCTTAACACAGGAACTATAAGGCCATGTGTGTTGAACTCATCACCCAAAAAGGGTGACGGCGTTGCATTTTTGGTGACAAATCATCAATTTCTCTCTTTTAACTCAACAACTAAATGTGGTAGAGCTATGGTTTAGTGTCATTCGAAAGCCCATTTATCTAGCTACATTGTGTGAATAAATCAGGTATTTCTATAACTATTTGGCTGAGATATGATTGATTATATTTCGAAAGTCAAGGGTGGTGGCGGCGGCGGTGGCGGTGGCGGCGGTGGCGGTGGCGTCGTGTACAATCTCTATGGGGAATATAGAAAATGTACCCAATTCTACGTTCAATTTATATTAACTCCTCATCCCTGTATGGTACAAACATGATTTTGCTCTCATTTTATAGATTGTTTTATATTCTATAAGTGTCTGTTTCAACAAACGTGTCAACTATTATGTAACAATTGTAATCATGAATCGATTGCATTGTCCTTGGCTCTCTACCTATTCGCTACACAGTGAACTTGCCCTAATTCATCGGTTTTGCATACATGCCTATAACAACAATAAAAAAGTATTTAACCGATGATAGCAACATTATACATTTTTGGAAAGCTCTCAAATAAGGGAATTCAAAAATGGTGTTTAAATCAGGATAGGGTGCATGCCCAGACAAGTATATTTGTAAACTCTAATATATATGAAATTTAAACGCTTGTGCTCATTCACTTCCCAATATAGTATACACAATGTATTTCAACAAGTTACCCGTGACAACCATTATGTTCTGATGGGTAATTGCATGAGGAACTAGTATATGCACAGTACAATTATAATTGGGATAGTTATAAAAATATTATTGAGCTTTAACCAAAATATGAAGAAGAAAAAAAAAATCGATATTATTTGAACATTATTAATCACAACATGTAAGCATTAGGTCCTATCTAAATTTCAATATCATATTTGGATTCATTGTGAGATTTCCCTTTAGAAAATATATACTTGTTATGGGGTAGGGGTAGAACAAGCAGTTATAGCGATATGCTAATTCGAATTTCAGATGGTGTAAAATGTAAAAATATGGACATGCAACGGGAAGGGTGGAGAGCATCTCTTGCATATTGGCGGAGGTGCAAGGTTGACTTGATGGATGTACTGGTTGCAAATTTTCATTTGCCATGTTAATGAAAGATAAAAGCTCGAAAGAATACTCGGAATGTTTCTTTAGCAACAGGTGAGTATTATCACAAGTCTGATATGCAGGATTGGCTGAAAAGAAATAACATTTCCTTTTCAGCAAACCAGAGCTTTACGACAGTATTAAACGATATAAACCATATTACCAAATAGGTTCATAAGGATCGTTGATTATAATCTGCTATGGAAGGTTCATTATACTGATCCAGTGTAAAGGGTCTCATATGAACATATATCCACATGTACGTTTCGGATAGGTCGGTATCCTTTATCAACACTTTTGGTAGTGTCGATCTTGCTGACCCATGACGCTTTTTTGCAGTCTTGGAGTTGCCAGTTGATTTATCCTCTGGAGATTTTTTGCCAGATGATAAAAGATCGTCGAAAACGTGAGTGAGGTGGTACTGCCCCTTATTGTGGTTCATCGTTCAGGTCCCCTTCTTCCTGATTTCTAGAGCCTCTCGAATCCATCTTTTATATCTATGTTGCTCCGTACCAATGACCTTTACCTCGTCCCATCCGATTACATGATCTTTTATAAACGTATCGACACATAGATCTACATCGTCTGACCGTGTAAAGAAGAAAGATAAAGACAAATGCTGTAATTGTATGACCTAATAATTATAATTATTATAATAATTATAGTTAGTCTTTTAATTAAATACCCATAAACGATAAGGCTCGTAAGTCGTTATGATATAAGATGCCAGATTGAAAAAATCCGGGTGCCACCACCGTCTGAGAGCAACATACATGTAGATGGGCGGGACCATGCAGTGTTCCTTTTCCCTTTTGGTGTTTCCTGTATATATTGTTCCCCACCTTTGCAGTTCGGTTAGTGATCTTTTACATATGCTACTTTTACATTTTATCACTTCCCTCTTGTATCCCTTTTGGATCCTGTTGCGGTTTTATGTGTGCGTTCTGTTTGGACTCCCCTCTTACCATTGTCATAAAAGTTTGTCTTATGATAAAAAAAATATGTACGGTTAAACCGATAATTGATCACAGTCCATTGCGATGAAGTAGTGGAAACTAAGAGGGGAAATGACACGAATGATGGGCAAATTTATGCTCATGATGACACAAGGGTGAAAAATGAAAACACTGACAGCCCGGCAATAACGCAATAATCTAGGACTACCCCCTAGTCGTCAACAACGTGGAAAGATACATTTAGAAACACCTGCCACAATGAAAGTGTTATTGGTAAAAGATATTATTGACGAAAATGGGAAAGTTGTTCACCTGTAAGAGGTGTAAGAATAAAATGCTGACGGGGAGGAAATTTCGTATAATGGAACATATTTGTCTTCACAACGGCGAGAAACCAATCCGATGCACAGCCTGTCAAGAAATGTTCCATGCTCATAAAAGGTTGTCTGATCATAAACAGACATGTAGGGTTAACCGATAGTTGATTCCTTTCGCCATTGCGATGAAGTAGTTGAAGAGGGGAAATGACCTGAATGATGGGAAAATTGATGCTCAAGATGACGATGATGACACAAGAGTTGAAAATGAAAACACTGACAGCCCTTCAACACCTCAAGAATCTATAACTACCCCAAGTTGACAAAAACATGGACAGATCACTTTAGAATCACCAGCCACCATGGAATTGTTAGTGGTACACTCTCAGAACAAAGGTTAAAATCTTTAACCATGTTGGTTAAAATTTTAACCAACGGGAGGTTACCAGGTGAACCACACAATTGGTTGGTTAAAACTGTAACCAACAGCTGTTGGTTAAACTTTAACCTGTGGTTGGTTACAATCTTTAATCATTTGTTGGTTAATATGTTTTGACCAACAGTGGTTGGTTACACTTTAACCTGTGGTTGGTTACAACTTTTAATAATTTGTTGGTTAATATGTTTTAACCAACAGTAGTTGGTTAAAAAATGTTGGTTAAACCTTTTTTTTGGTTTTTTTTTGCTAAACTTTAAACCCAGACAACATTACAATATTGATGTTTCATTGGCCCGATATTGGCTTTCAATATTGGCGCCAACCCGTGGCCAGGACCAACAAGGGACAGGACAAGGCACAAGATCCTAGCCAAGAGGCCGGGAAGCGATAACTTGAAACAGCGGCCGCAATTTTTAGACCACGTCAGAATTTGTATATGAAATCAATCGTGTTATTTTCCGCCCCTGGTATTTACATTGGCGTCTTCAATTGGCATCATGTAAATACCAGGGGCGGAAAATAACACGATTGATTTCATATACAAATTCTGACGTGGTCTAAATAATATGCGCAAAATATTTTCCTTGCCAATGAAATTCTTTGGCGGGAATCTTGTTATGATTGTTGGTTAAAATTATAATGCCTTAACCAACGTTGAATAAACTAAAAATGAATTATATTTTTACTCTTTAACCAACGCAGTATTAAAAGTAATTTTTAACCAACGCTTCATTTTTAACCAATGTAGTATACTTTTTAACCAACATTCTTTTAACCCATGGTTTTTTAATACCTGTTCTGAGAGTGTAAAAGATATTAAAGAAAATGGCAAATGAGTTGTTCACCAGTATGGCTGTAAGAAGTGTAAGAATAAGAAACCGACGGGGAGGAAATATCGTATGATGGCACATATTCGTCTTCACACCGGGGAAAAACCAATCAAGTGTGAGAGTTGTCAAGAAAGTTTCCGCGCCCGTGCAAATTTGTTCACTCATAAGAGGTCATGCCTGGGTAAACTAAAATTGACTCCTACTTCAAATGATATTCCCAAAAAGAAAAAGTATCAACGCTGGAATTGATCGGGAGGATGGGAGGCTGGTCGATGAATTTGTCATATGACGCAGTGCAGTGACACTACCGAATGTTGGCGTAGTGACTGCCTCAGAAGCAATTCCTCAGATATTAGCATCAAGGGTGCGCTATGGCAAGTGTTACTCGATCATACCCAAATCCAAGATCAAATTGGAAAAGAAGACATCTGGAGATGCAAAATCTGGTGAGTCCACAGAGAATGTGGCAAAAAAGAAAGAACACGCATGTAATTACTGTCGATGGAGCTGTACAACTCTTGAACATCTGTTAATCCACGAAAGAGGCCATAGACATGTTTCTACGAAGCTTGCTGCTGTCCCGACAGAGACACGGTGTGAATGTGTGCACTGTGCTCTTGATGAAGCCTCTTAGATAATCCAGATTCACAAAGTGATAGAGTCTCTTGCAGCCAGTGCCAAGCTACGTTCAACTCCCAGCCAGACCTCCTGTTACACGTCTTAACCAAACACTTCAACGCCAAATGCCGAGCGGTCGAACATGAAAGGACTCACTTGGATATGGAATCTAATCAGTGTGGACAATGTCTCAACGAATGTCCAGATGCGACGACGATTATGAGACATGAGGTACACTGCTGGAGTCAAAGAATTGTAGTGGCAATGGTCGAGACGTCCACCGATCGCTCCTCTGTTAACCGGTCACCAAATGAGCAGGTTCAGACCCCGGTGACTCCACTACCAGCACCTTCTGATGCTGTCAGTCATGCTAATAAGAAGAGCATTATTAGAGCCTCGCCCACCAACTTGAATACAGAGAAGACATTAAAAAACCTATTCCAGGCACAGAAGCTGCTGACATATGTTGAGGAAGCAGCATTCAAAACTGGGCTCCACATAAATGCCAACTGTGTGGATTCCTGAGACCAGGAACAACGGCCATGTTACAAATCGTAAGAAACGAAAAACAGATGGATCATCGGTTGAAACCGGTTTGAACAAGAAACCAAAGAGGTCTGACGTTCATCAAACTGTTCTACAAATGGCTTCTGTACATAAGACATCTTCCCTAAACATGAAATCTTCCCAAAGTAAGAAATTGTCTTCAACCAAGACATCATCCCCATATAAGACATCGTCTGTGGGCAAAATCATTTCCAAATAAGACATTGTCTTCAACCAAGACATACCCAATAAGATATCGTCTGCGAACAAGATATTCGCAGATATGACATCATCTTCAACGATGACATTATCCCCTGATAGGGTATCGTATTCAACCAAGACATCATCCCCCAAAAACATTGTTTGCGACATAAAAGGATTCATACGGAAGTAAAGTCGATTTCATGTGCTCGTTGCGGGAAATCCCTCTCAGATAGAGCCATTTATTCATCTGTAAAGAACAATCCAGAAAGACTTCAAATCCCTTGAAAGAGAGCCCCGCCTGAGGGAATCCCATATTCCGTTGGCATGAGTAATGGATACTATAAATGTTGGGATAGGAAACTCCTACGAATGGCATTCAATAAATACCTGCAACCATTGAAAACTCTGAATCGTGATACGTGTCAGTAAAATAAACTGATGATACTTAAGCTGTAAGTCTTACTCTTTTCTCACGTTTTTTATCATTACATTTCGGCACTGTGAATACCGTGATCTCAGGGCACTGGTTAGGGAATTAAATGTTACAATGGCGGGAAATTTGAAAGACAAGTTTATGGCATACACTAAAATACGTGCGTTAACATGTAACAGTGTTAATATTGGCGCTTGATTTATAATGCTGATTTTTGTCAATTTTCAGTGCCCAGAGACCATGATGTTTATTGTTCTGAAATACCATGATAAAAATGACCCACATGTGTGAAATTTTCCGTGAGAAAGGGGTACGACTTACTGTTTAAGTATCATAAGTTTATTTTATTGACACATGTCACGGTTCAGAGATTTTCAATGGTTGCAGGTATTTATTGAATGCCCCTCGTATACTGTGCATACGTAAATAATCATTATGACAGGTCACGTTTACTAGGCTATTTTAATGAGCTCATCCTGGAACTGTAACTTTCGCGTGCGCATGATCATATTTTGATGGCGCTGGCGCTATTGCCTGCTTAGGTATAGTCTTAATAAGAAGGTATAGAAAAGAATTAATTAAAATATATATATGGAATTGTTGGATAAAATCCTGAACAATTATACAGGTTCGAAAATAATAATAGAAGTTTACGTATGGTTTTTAACGCCCTGAATATAATTAAATACTGTTTAATTGTTTATTTAATATATATTTAGTTCAGTTTGTCACTTCCCTTTAAATATATACCATACCGTTGTTGTTCGATACCCAAGCAGTCGACAGACAACGTTACAGCACCATCAAAATATGATCAAACAAATGTTAAAGTTCCCGGATCGGATGAAGAAGCTTCCGATCGGCAATTAGGTTGAGTTTCACACCCCTGAAAGAGTTCCTAAAAAGACATCCGACAAAGCCGATACCATCCATTCCTCAATATATATTTTCGTCTTACAATTTCTGTACCAAATTCATAAAAGCGTTCAGAGAACTGGGCTATTGTAGCAACCAACCATGTTCTTGCCATGTTCCTGCCAAGTAAGTTGGCTATTTGTGTATTGAATTGATTTATATGTATGCCTTGCTTTCTTGTACAATGTAATTCGGCCTTCGGGTCGCGATTTTGTGCCAATAAAATCATATAATAATCATATCATATCAAAACATACGAGTGTAAACCTTGCAACGATGGCACAAGCGAATAAAAGGTAGCTACCGAATTCAAGGTCTCCTTACAGTTACAAGTCTCCTCCTCAATAAACGGGACATTTTCACCGGGGGGGGGGGGGGGGGGGAGGGGGAGGGGTGATGTCACTCACCAACCTTACGGTTGCCCATGCTCGTCTAGACACCTCTATGGCATAAAACTCAAAACCATTTTCATACCCCTAAATATCGTAACTCACACAGACTGGTCCCCGGATCTTATCCTCACTCGCCAGTCGCAACACTCCATAACTGCGAGAACGATTGGAAGCATATCATGAATGGAGTAGGGATGTATCTGCACACATATCATCATCTGCTGTTGTAAATAATTTTAGTTGCCCTCAATTGTTATCAATTTTTTTATTTAGCATGTTTGTTCATGAGTATGTGTTATTTAATTATTATGTTCAATGATTTTCCTTAATGAGGACACCAATATTAGTAGGCCTATTCTGCAATTTGTATAATTTCATTTTGCAATGTTTGCCACCGATGTATTGTTTTATGATTGTGTGCATAAATATTTGTTAAATGTAGTGTATGTTTGTGATATCATCATGATACGTATCCATTATGTGATCAAAAGAACAATTGAAGTATCATCTATCAAAATTGGAACAATTTCACAATTTTGACCCAAAATGCAAACATTTACGACCCGCGTTTCACGTTTTCCTCAATAACTCGGTTACAAAACATCGGAAGTGGGACAAACTATTCATGTTTTAGCATCCTTGTGCTCAGACGAACAATTTGGTGTGCGCGTCGTCAGCTTAATTGAAGCAATTTGAATTTTTGACATGTGTGTATGGCGGCCATTTTGTCTCTAAAACTTTTAGCACACATGGAATTCTCGGCGACTTTTAATATGTTAATATGTCCTGAAACATACAGCTTGGTGATATCTGTTCCCGCATTTTGGCAATATCAATCTAATGCTCTTGTCCTATAGCATTATGATCACTTGCTAGCCAACACTCTTATTTTCTCTGAGCCGAGAAAATTGTCCTCGTCTGACACGCCTTTAATTGGTATTGTTTTCCACTTCCTCCTTTTCTTTATCTACTCCTCTCTTATCCTATTACTCTCCCTCTTCTCTCTTTTCTTTTCTCTTCTACTCTTTCTCTCTTTTGCATTTCATCTTTATGTGGAGAGTGTCTGCGCCTGCGTATTTCACATTGCCGCGCTTACGCTCCCTTTGTGTGCCGCGTTCTGCTTATTGTCTGACGCTCTTGCTTACGCGCGTATTTCTTCTTTTATTATTATTGACTTCGTATTCGCATACACTCTCCACTCCGTGACCAAGGTCTGTTGACCGAAACGTCGGATTTTGTAATAAAATTTTGTGCATCTTCTTTGTAGTAGTTTTTTATTCACGCCTTTAATTCCCCTAGTTGGCAATAATAACGAATTAGGCTAATTCCATTTGCTTGGTTTTATTTGCATCTTTATTTAATACTAATCATCGTTTTTTCGGATGTATGTATAATATAAGAGTGATTATGTCGACCGACCTAAAAACATGGAAAATTTTCAGAGCTCCAACTTTCATGTCTTTCATGTTTTAATAAAATATTGTGCATCTCAATCAGTGGCGTTACCAGGTTTTTCATATTGGGGGACGAAAAATGAAAGTGAATCGACGAGGACGTGGGATGAGGGTGGTGGTGGTGGGGTGGGGGTGGGGGTTGTCAGGGTTTAACCAAGACCGCGCGGAAAAAACAGGTATTCAAAAACCGAGAGTACCAATCTTAACCGACAGTGGCAAGTCTCAACCGACATGACTCTACTATTGGGAGCGATCGCCCCCTCAGCCACCCCTCCCCCTGTGGTTACGCCACTGATCTCAATACAAGAACACTTGCCTACACTGTTGCAATTTATTTCCAACTTGTCCACCCCACCATACCAAACTTCAATATTTTTGAGTAATATACGAAACTGTTGGAACTAACTGGAATGAGTTATAAACCCTAAGCTGCAGTGAAATGAGTTTGTACCGTTTTTTGGGTTCGTGGTAAAGGGGTCACCGACTGAATTCAAAATATGGCTACTACCCCTATAATACAATGAGTCAACAATTTCTTCAATTAAGTTGTAAAGCATGCCAACTTATTCATCTGAGCATGAGGATTCCAAAAATGTATAGTTTGCCTTTATATCCGCTTCGTTATTGAGTTATCAGGCAAAAATGTAAAAAGATCGTTTACATGGGGTCACAATTCAACTTGCACTGATAACAGGGGTCAAAAGGTCAAATATCAATAGACATAGGGAGGCATAGCACAAAATGTAGCGTAACCTTAATAATCACCATTTCTGAGATCCTTGTGATCAGACGAATAATTTGAGTTAGTATTTCTTTGGTCAAAATCGGAGCAAGTTCAACCTTTTGACCCCAAATGCATCGGAAGCTGGGCAAACTATCCATTTTTAGAATCTTCATGCCAAGACGAACAATTTGGTATGCTTGTCTGCTTAATTGAAGCAATTTAATTGTTGACCCCCTGTATGGCGGCCATTTTAGATTTTTAGCTCTAAATAATTTAGCACACACGGGAAACTTGGGGACATTTGATACTTTGTTTCTCATATTCTGAAAGAAACCCAGACCGGCAGCCTGGTGCTGTGACGTCATCAGCATTAGTTTCCAGTTTTCAATACGATTTGTTCCGTTAAAATATTCTACCGGGTTCCAAATTGTCGGTAAGCAATTATTTCCTTTTATCTACGTCACAGCACCAGGCTGCAATAAACGAGATTCATCCTGAAAAATTCATCTTTGTGTGACTTATTTTTGGGTAAAAACCTAATGTTCTTGGAGTATAAGTTAAAAGTTTAACGGGTTCGCCGTCGGACAAGTTTTAATCTGTCCAACTTGCCCGACGGCGAACCCGTTAAAGTTTGAATTTATATTATGAATACTCGTCGTAAAAGCCTATCTCACAATTTTATTATGAGTATCTTACAACCAATTTGTGTATCCCCGTGAGGGGAGCGAGTGGACGCTAGACCAGCGGGTGGGAGCCCCTTTTGAGAGCTCCTTGGTTGTAGGCGCTCCTGGGTTTTAGCCATTTTTAAGGCAAGTATTCAGCATTCTAAAACTTTGACTTAAACTATGAACTATAGACCAGGGGTAGTACCCCTTCCTCCTCCCGGTCTATAGTTAAAACAAATATTTATTGTTACACATTAAATTTAGCCAAAGGCTATAGAATATATTTATCTGGGAGCCATGGCCCATTTTGACAAACTTTAGCTGAAATTGTAGGGGGAAATAAAAAATGCATGGACCTACCAAAAGTAAGTTTGAAAGGTTTTTTTTAATACTTAATGATTTTCTGAGAGGTTAACAAGTGGGCATACTTGGCGGCACATCTCCGCAAGCTCATATCTACTGAGTACCTACTCGCCCCCACCCCCTACTCCAACCTTAAATGAGGTGTGACTTGTTTGTAGCAATATTTCAAACCATACATTTTTCTGATAACAATTTTATTTTACACCCATGGTCCCCTAACTCTAGCCCAACTTTTTTCAGACAATTTTTCCGCCAGGCGAAAAGTTACCTAAACAAATTCCAGTACACCACGAGTGTAGGCTGGGTCCATTTTTCGGCGAAAAACTTCCACGCCGGTTGATACGAACAAACTCTGTCGCGGTATATTGTGGTATATGGTAGGGTTAAGGGTAAAGATAAAATTCTGAAAACTGACAATAGGAATGTGTTGCCCTTCTTTTAGGCATCTGCTTGCAGTAGACTTTTGCTCAATTTTGAACTCAATTTTGAACAACAATACAGCATGCCCACGTTGACAGCATGCCCACGTTGACAGCATGCCCACGCTGACAACATGCCCACGCTGACAGCATGCCCACGCTGACAGCATTACCCACGCTGACGGCATGCCCACGCTGACATAACGCTGGTGTATAACTATGTTTACATTTTTGGATTTAAAGTATGTTATTGCAAGGCAAAAATACTGCGTAGGCCTATGTACTGCCCCCCAAAAATATGGAAAAAACTCTCACTTCTTTTTATGCATGTTATGGCTAGAATTATACCAGGGATACTATTAATTTTGGGATAGGAAAGTCGTATACTGACGTACGTAGCGAAAACGGACCTTTTGAATATTTGAATAAATGATGATAATCGTCTGGAATGCGTCGGTGACCGGCGTGTTAGTCAGCATAGAATTGGTGGCGCTGTGCACGCGGTAGATTTACACACAGCATGCTGTAAAAAAAATATTGACACTGGAGTTGGTTGGTTATCCAACTCCAGCGGTTTTTGGATGAAATAATTTAGTTCCAACGTGTGATGAATTTTACGGGTCATATAATCAAAATCCCGGGCAAAATCCATTGTTACATCGAAAGTAATGGAATTCAAAATTAACGACCGTTCGTGTCTACCATCGTCTGCTACAATCCCTGCGATAATCCAGCCTTATCAGTATAGCGCCATCAATTCTATGCTGACTAAGTTCAATTTAAAAGTGGACCCGATCGGCAAGCTCAGTGGCATACCCCTGATTATAACGTAAAAATCCTATTGTTCACTTTTATGTTCTGTCGGTGCATGATCTTTTGAGAAGCTATACTTTTCCTGAAATCTCATGTTTTTGATAGGGACTTTTAGATATCACTAAGCATACACACCGTGGACGATCATATTTCACAGTGACTCGACACTATGGCCCGTATTCTCGTACGTAGTTAAACACGGTTTTAAGCTAAACACGCGTCTAACTTTGACTTTAGACACAGCGTTTAACTAAACGCGATTCTCGTATATTTGTTTTACTTAAACACGCGTCTAACTCGCCGAAATGTGTCTAACTTTAAACATGGGTACGGGGGTAGTTTAACTCGCGTTTAACTAAACTTCTGCATCAAGTGTATGTCGTGATTTTCTTATCGTGATACCATGGTTTAAAAGGAATAAAGATTTTTAAATGATGGACCTTAACACTTTCCACGCGGCTATTGGTTTTATCATATAAAACATATTTTCAGAAACCTTTACCATTTTTCAAAGTCTATCTCAAGGATTACTGAACCAAATACGAGGCATGTTTGTACTTTTTTGTGCATTTGACACAGTGATTCCAAATATGGTAATGGAATTCAATAATGTTGACATTTTGGAATGTCGCCTGCAGTCGCCTGCCGCATGGAAAGCGTTAATATAAAGCCAAATATTTAGTTAATACAATAATTAATTAATCAACACATTCATTTGTAAATTCTTTGATCTAATAGTAATAGACCCAATATTCGTTGTGCTTTGGTTTTTTAAAAGGTGTAGACATTTCAGGAGTGTAGCAAGGTACCAAAAATACTTATATTGAAAACTGTAAAGGTAATTGAGCTGGAGCTGATACCCACCCTTATGTGCGCTAAAAGGGTTTTTTTCTTCAATTTTCGAACTCATTTGGTGCGATCTGGTATATACTTTTGACCAACATTTTATCTAAAAGCCACCTCTTCATTTCCAGTAAATAGGCTTATTTTGTTTTTTATAATCCACGAAAGACGTTGAGCGTAGCTGATATATTCTTGATTCAAGTATACATACATGCCTTAAAAGCTCGAACACCGGGGGGGGGGGGGGGGGGGGGGGATTTCTTTTTCAATTTTCGAACCCATTTGATGCGATTTGGTGTGTACTTTTGACCAATATTTTAATGAAAAGCAATCCCTTTCCTCCGTTTCTTCTCTTTTTTCTCCTTTTTTTCTTTCTTTGCAAAAAAGTGGGGTGGCCATGCCACCCCCCCCCCCCCCCACCCCCGTTTGCGACGCGTCTAGGCATAGTGATTGTCCGGATGACTATATGAATGTATAGGCCTATATATACATAATTAGATAAGTTTAGTTAAACTGTCTCATTAAATATTTGGTACTTTCTGCCAACTAGCTGAGGACAATTAGCATAAATTGTCTTCAATACAATTCATTATTACATTTTGTATACAACTGTCACGAAAGTACACTGGAAATCAAGATATCAGAAAAAAATATGAAGTTGTATAATTAACAAAGAAAACATTTTTAAATTCTTTAAAAATAAAAGATAAATGCTCTTAAAAGATATTAATAACCTGAATTAATGTATTGTATAACCAATGTATTAACAATGTAAGACATGCACAAAATGGGAATCGAACTCGTGTTCGCCGCGTATAAACAATAGGATCCTGCATGCTCGCCACAGCGGTTGCAGTTGTAAGAGAAGTGTTATCGTCGTATACATTAATTAATTGATCGATTTGTTTATTTCATCATTAAAAGTGTGCTTTTCATGCGATATTTTCATGTGCCTCTCGAATAAATGTTGTTTGTTATGTTGCAGTAGTCCCGGGGGGGGGGGGGGGGGGGCACTCAACTTTTTTTTGGGTAGGGGTGTGCCGCTCAGGGTCTCAAAAAGGGGGTCTAAAGAACTGAACTGAGTGGATTTTATGACGAAAAATAGGGTCTTAGGAACTGATTTTTTTCCAAAAAATGGGTCTTGAGAACTGGCCTATAGTTCAATTTTCGAAAAATTGGGGCTTTGGAACACAAAATTGGTGCTTTGGAATGCAAAATTTCGCGATTTTTGAATTTTCAATAAAAATGGGGTCTTAAGAACTGATGCAGGTTCAAAAGGGGGGTCATAAGAACTAGCAGCAGAGGGTGAAAAAGGGGGTCTTCAGCGCGGCACATACCTATACCCTTTTCAAATGTCAGTGCCCCCCCCGGGGCAGTAGTCCTTATTTTGACAAAATAATGGTTAAAAACTGAACACCCACCCACCCGATCGGCAACCGATGCTGAGACTCGATGGATAGGTCACGCCAGGTACTATAGTATCGCTAAAATACACGTGCATTAATTTGATGTATTTGATTTTTAACTACGGTGTCTTATCTGGGCCACCATGTATCATAAACAACGTGTTTTGTTAAACACGTTGTTTAAAAGATAAAATCACGTTTAAGCTAAACACGCGTTTAGTTAGACACGGTTTTAAGCTAAAACCGCGTTTAGTACGAGAATACGGCCCTATATGATTTGATAGATTTCCATTAGAAAATTTAGCAAATCTGGTTTTTTTTACGGGACTGTTGACTTTTTGAGGGGAACGCTTTGCTTTATCAAATATATAGTTATGATAAGCTTTCTACCATCTGTAAACATGTACTTTGGTCCACCAGAACTACAAACATGACCTTAGATATCATCCCCAAATAATTGTTTGTTTAATATGATCATGAAAGCTCTGTTACTTACATGATATGATCATGCAAAAAGAAACTATCAGTCAGGAGACTGAAAAAACACCAACATGCCGGTGCTTCGATTTTCTGACCTCTCTGGCTGGTAGACACGGCACACATAATATGGTAAGTACTTATGCTTGGTGTAGTAATTTACACACAAATATACAAAAGCCAATTGTGCATTTCCTAAAAAATAAAAGTTCGTGCTTATTTTGAATTCGAAAAAAATGAACGGAAGAGGTAATAATTACATTTACAATTTGTGAACGCTAGATACGTTTTACCGACGCGTAGTTATTACGGCATTTGTACTCTAAAGACAATGGAGTTGACAATGAAGACAATGGAGTTGACAATAAAGACAATGGAGTTGACAATGAAGACCACGGAGTTGACAATGAAGACAACGGAGTTTTGATAATGAAGACAATGAAGACAATGGTGTTGGCAATGAATACAGTGGAGTTGACAATGACGACAATGGAGTTTTGACAATAAAGACAATGGAGTTGACAATGACGACAATGGAGTTGACAATGAAGACATGGAGTTGATAATGAAGACAATGGAGTTGATAATGAAGAAAATAGAGTTAATAACAATGATGCAATGGAGTTGATAATGAAGACAATGGAGTTGATCATGAATACAATGGAGTTGACAATGAAAACAATGAAGTTGACAATGAAATCAATGGAGTTGACAATAAAGACAATGGAGTTTTGACAATGAAGATAATCGAGATGACAATGCAGACAATGAGGTTGTCAATGAAGACAATGGAGTTGACAATGAAGAAAACGGAGTTAGACAATGGAGTTGACAATGAAGTTGACAATGAAGTTGACAATGAAGACAATGATGTCACCCACCCATTGCAAAAATGCATTCACTACTTTGTGACTCTAATCATATCAGCTATGATGATGTATAAACATAGAACATGATTGCATTATTACTTGGGTATAAAAATAAACATAATTTTAAAATAATTTAATGCCTCGATATAATGGGTTGTAATGAGTTAAAATTGGTTGCGACCACTTGGTTCAATAATAAATGATTGATAAATAAAAGTCACCTTAAATCTTGTCCCTTTATTTAAACCTCTAACAGGTCACAGGTCACTTATAGGTATATCAAATAAGGTGGAGGCCGTTTCAAAAATCCTTAAAATCGTGATACGTGTCTCTATTGTAAATAGAAGTTGTCAAAAAACATAACATTTTTGGTATCATATTAAAGACAATTTATCCAGCTACCGAATAAAAAAGGATTAAAGCCACATGTATAGCAACAGCGAAGTTATCAATCTAAACGTCGAGTGAGTCACGGGTGGAGCCGGTGGGTGAGGCGCCGGTGGATGAGGCGCCCATAGGTTTCTACACAAAATAGCGGAAAAATAGAACTTTTGAAATTGACGCCATTTTAAAAGTATACATAGGAAAGTTTTCAAACTTCTCATATGTGTTAATAACATGTGCCTGCTACTATGAATAATAATATTGAATTGTTAGCTAGACATTCTCTACTAGAATATGATGTTCAATTCAGGGAGTGTTTTAATGTAAAAAATACACAGTTTTATTCATTTTATTGATTAAACAATGGCCAAATCGCAGTCTCAGTATTTCATTTGTGTGACTCTTCGGTCCTTTTCTACCCTGGGTAGTAAAACATTTAACTAAAAAACCCAGAAGTGTTTCTTCACAGAATTGTTCATAGATTTATGAAAAATTTGCTATTTAGACCTATTTTGGACCACCCTGTATTCAAAATAAAAGGAACTTTAATGATATTCATGTAGTTCATTTTGATAACCATTTTCCTTTAAATTAAATAGTTCATGCTAACTCAATTTCATAGAATATTATATACAAACCTTCATTTTATGCATTATTTCATCATAATTTTAGACACCCTGTACTTTTCCTGTGTACATTTTGGGCAGGTGATTCTTAGCAAATTTGGTAGCACGTTCTGCGGTTGTTCTGATTTTGGTGACTATCTTCAGCTAAACCCTAATTGTACAAACTATCAAAAAAAATTGTGAGGAGCAAAAACGATCAACTTTTTTATGTTCCACCCTATAAAAATGTTACACACCCTGTATAATTTGATTTTTTTAAAAAAAATGAAAAACCTTGAATCATTCAAGCTTTCCAACAATATATAGTTTGTGGGTCATTAAGTATGTAAAACTTAAGTTTTGTCCCGTTTAATCAGAATTGGTGCATTTCTCAACATTATTAGAAGTGAAACATTTTTTTGGACCAGTTTGTGACTTCTGACCAACAGCAACTCAAAATCGATTGTGAAGAGCCTTTAGAGGCCCACCGGGCTATCAAGTGTTGACCTGATGGTATTAGGGAACATGTTTTGAAAATGATGTGGAGATAGCAACCTTAGATGGATGGTAGGACACATTCTTTCAACAATCATTCAGGATTTAAGACTTCCGGATTTATGAAGAATTTTATGGATTTATGAAGAATTATATGGATCCAAATTAATTCTTAAATCTAAATCCAAATCCAAATTACGAAGATCTAAAAGTTTTATGAAATAGGGCCTTTATTAATGAAGTCGAGGCTAAGATTAAGCAGGAGCAGGGAGCAAACAGGTAATTAATCCGCGTTTCCGTAAATGCGAATGATAACAACATCATACCGGACTGGCCGGCTGCCCCCCCCCCACCCCCCCCCCCCCCCCCAGAAATGCCTCTGTATTTTAATTAATGTAAATTGTGTCACCAGGAGCAACTTTTGATTATATTCTATTGCACTCATTATCTTCATAATGTTCTGTTCAGTGGTATGTAGTTTTACTGCAAAAACCACTAAATTCGCGAGAGATTTAATTTCACGAATTTCGCAATGTTGTTTCGCAAAATTAAAAACTCACGAAAATGACAATTTTTCATTGAAATTTACAGATTCGCAAAATTAAATGGCAGTTAAAATAGCAGTAACTTTTAAATTCGTGAAATAAAGAATCCGTGAAATTATAATAGTGTTTTACAGTATATGACGTCACATCACATTAATTAACTGCTATTGATCATGTTGATGAAGAAATAAACACATTTTAAAATGTTAGATAAAATATAATGTCTAATAATATCTAATGCTAAAAAAAAGATTTGTACAATAAACGACATTAGGCAAAAAAAAAAGTTTGTCTCAAAGCTTGCGAAGGCTTCAAAATCGGGCGACGCGCGCGGTTTTTTGTCTTCCATTTTTTTTTTTTACAATTTTTTTTTTTTGTGTATCAATTTTTACTCTTACTATTTGCAACCGTTCACTTTCTGATATTGTTTTTTTTTCTATTTGAAATGAATATTGTGATGTAGTTGTGTAAAGAACAATTGTGCAGCGTTTTTTAAAGAACTGAGTCATGTAAAAGTTTGAGAAAAGGAAAATCTGCCGATATTTTTGATAAAAACTTGATATAAAAATTTGTAGGGAAAATAAAAATTGATTTTACAATTTCCTGCATTTCAGACGCGGTATTTGGCATTTCAAAACCAATGCGCGCGCAAGCTTTGAGACAAACCTATTTTTTTTGTTTGGCATTAACAATTTCCTCTACTTTATGATTTTTCCTGTCTGACAGAAATCAAATAATGTGTAAATTAATGTAATGTTGATGATTCTTGCTTGTTTCAGTTTATTTGTAGTAATGTCAGCCTGCCGATGTAATGGCGCCAGTATACGAAGAGGTACTAGAGAGGGTGATTCGCACGTATGGAACGTCGAGTGGATGGAGCAACCACGAGGTGAGTTATCATAGTTAAGGGGTCCAACCTATAGTTTAATCAGTTCCAAATTGGCGAGAATTATTCGTTTATTATATCTCCGCGCAATCAAAAAAAGTAGAATGTGATGTTATTAATAATTATGTTAACAATACAAATGTTAAGCAATTATCAGAAGACGATGCAAATATTTGCGAAGGTATGTTATCTATTGATGAGTGTACGAAAGCTGTAAGTAAATTAAAATTAAATAAATCACCTGGCAGCGATAGCTTAACACCAGAATTTTATAAAACATTTTGGGAAGATATAAAAGAAATCGTTACTAATTCGCTTAATGAAGGCTTCAACAAAGGTGAACTTTCATTTTCACAAAAAAGAGGTGTCATAAAACTCTTATATAAAAAGGGAGAAAGAAATGACCTAAACAATTTTCGATCAATATCTCTTTTAAACTATGATTATAAGATATGTACGTTAGCTTTAACTACGAGATTGCAAAATATTGTTGGGAATATAGTTAGTGAAGATCAAACAGGGTATATTAAAGGGAGGTTTATTGGACAAAACATACGACTAATTGATGACGTTATAAATTACTACACAGAGAATGATAAGGATGGTGCAATACTCTTTGTGGATTTTCAAAAAGCTTTTGACTCGCTGGAAATTAATTTTTTAATATCATGTCTAAACAAAATGGGCTTTGGCCCACAATTCATATCATGGGTAAACACTTTGTATAGGAATATAAATAGCTGTATTTCTGTAAATGGTTGGGTATCTAAATCATTTAGTCTTGGTAGAGGAATTCGACAAGGCTGTCCGCTTTCTGCACTGCGTTTTATTATAGCGGCTGAATTCATGTCTACCAATATAAGAAATGCTAATCGCATAAATGGTGTAAAATTCGATAATGACAAAAATCTAAAATAACACAATTAGCCGATGATACTACAGTATTTGTAAATGAAGCTTCCATACTGTTTCCACTTCTAGGGTGGCAACCACGGGATGATAAACGATGATAGACCATCTTCATCATCAACACCATCATCAACAGGACAAAGTCCTACGCCTCCTGGGCCTAAGCCTGGTGAGATAGAGTTTTCTGGCTTTAGGGTGCTAGCAGTATCTCGGCAAGAGGAACAGCCAATTACAGCTACAGAAGAATTGCCCATATCGCAGCAGAGTGTTAGAGACGAGCTGCTTCAGCGTTGGGCTGCAGTGGAAATTGAGCGTCAGTTAGCAAGGATGCAAAGTGACACGACAGAGGTACCAAGCTTTTTTGACCTGCAACCACCACCACCAAGTCTATCAGTACGTGTTGAATCTCCAGCGTCAGAAGCACCACCCGATACACCCATTGGTGCCTCATCGGTTCATTCAGACATATTGCAGACTCCTATAGGCCATAAAGACTCTCAGATGGTGATAGAAGCTGTACCTGACGATCATAGAGGGGGCGATGATGCTAAAAAGCAGGTAATTATTCAATAGTCTTTGGTTTACTTGTGTTATCGTACTGTATATTTTGGCTTGATCTTTCCGATCCAAAGATCTTAATATGGTCCTTGATGCAATCGGTTCTATACTTAGCTGCGTCCTAAACCACATCGTAGATAGATCGTATCCAGAAAAGTGCCAAAGATCTCTCATGCCATCATGCAAATTGATTCTGTTTATAATTTGATCCTTATCTAAAAAGAAGGATTGAATCCTAAGAATAACTGATGTAAATATGTGACACATGTTATAAGATGGCACGGTTGAATAGCACGCACATTAACTGAGAAGCGTAATAAATATGGAAGGATCGTGATTTCTTGCAGGTATTTCCTTAATGTTTTGATCCCGTTGGTTTCAGTCAACATTGAATTTGGGTACGCATGATTGTCCTTAAAATCGCAGGAAAGGGGGATTTTTAATATCAAATGTCCACGATTTCCCAAAATTGGGGGTGTTTTTTAAGCTTCATGCTTAAACCTTAGGTCTATATAATTTGAAGACATCATATCCGCTCTTCTGTGCATATATTGTAAAAAGGGAGTATTTTCACCCAAGTGTGTCCTCGTTTTCGCGCACTATATGGGACTATTTAGAAAGTGTCCTTGTAATGGTAAAAAGGGGATGTTTTTTCCAGGCGAGATGTCCTCATTTGCAAAAAAAAAGGGGCAAATGAGCAACACATTGTCCTCAAATAGTTGGATATTTCCACCTCCTGGAACGATCATGTGTTACCCCTATATACGAAGAGCAAACACTGGACATCTACGATGGGGTATCAAAAGGTTTTTGAAATCAACCAGAAGTAAAGGAGCCAGAAATTTAATTTTGATATGTGATCCTTCAGACATCTTTACAAAGTCACTGTACAAAATCACACACTTCTCCTACTATTTATTACCTATCCACAGACCGCCATTGTAGAGATCCTCAGATTGACCGCCATTGATTGATCCTTAGATTGCCTCAGATTGCGTTATTCCCCAAAACAGCAATAAATAGTTTAAAGTGTTGACAAAAAGTGGTCAAAGGTCATTCCAAACAAGCTTGGTGACAATAATCTTATGGGTAACATGTGGTGAACACAGATTGACCTCTAATGACCCTTACATGACCTTTGACCTCTGAAACTTTGTAAAGATGTCTGAAAGATCACATAACAATATTAAGTTTCTGACTCCTTCACTTCTGGTTATTTCAAAAACTTTTTCATCCCATTTAGGGTCCATTTTGAAAATATATACATGAGCATGATAGCCACCTTTGTAAACAAGTCACCCCTCCCCACCTCCGGTTTCATTTTCACCCTAGATATAGTTAGATATTGACACAATTATTTTCGTCTGATATCTCGGTTTCTTTTCTAGGCTGGTAAAAGAATGGCAACACAGAAAAAGCTATGCAGTCCAATAGATTCGAAGCACAAGAAGAAAATTATAGGAAAGAAGAATCTGTCTCCAAGAAAGAACGGGTCATCACCTACCAGAAACTCTCCACCACTGCGAAGATTATCAGACTCAACATCTCAGCACGACATATGCAACATCTGCACAAATGTGAAATTTGATGATAGATCCAAACTATGTGACACTAACAAGAGCAAAACACATTTTTCAAGCGTCTTTGATGCAATAAAAGATTATCGTAAAAATGCAGATATGGACGATGATGATTCTTTGTACACAGCAGAGGCAAGCTCTGATGACGAATGGAGTGACCCAGACGGAGATGTAGATGGAAATGACGATGGGAGTGCGGAGGATGCGGAAGAGGAGTTCGGGGAGGTGGATGAGAAAGAGAGCACCAGGGAGGAGGACGAGAGGGAGGAGGACCAGAGGGAGGAGGGTGCAAGCTCAGATGAGAATCTTCCAATTATTGACTTAGGCACACATGGTTCTGCGAGTGAGGAAGAGAAGGGAGATGTAGAAGAGGAAGACAGAGATAATGAGGAGGATAGAGAACCAGAGCACGAGAAGGATACACGAAAGATGGTCGAGGATAATGTGGAAACAAATAATGATAAACGCTCGGACAAGGAGCACCCTAAAGTGGATCTAGGCATAGATGCTTCAGCAAATGTGGAGGAAGATGTAGAAGTGGACACATCATCACCTGCTCGGAAGGACACCGATGAGTCAGTAACAAAAGGTACCCCAAGACGTGGAAGAAAGTTGTTCCCCAAATCATCAACTTTCCACAAGAAGGATGCAGTCTCACAGAACCTATTACAGCAGAGACGAGACAGAGAGAACGGGGATGAAAGTTTAGGCAGGCAGAGTAAGGATGTTGTAAGTCCCGCTGTTCCAGCCAAAATGGTGTCGCAGGGTCCGCGTCAGAAAGGAATTTTGCTATTTGCACCTAGTGGAAAAGCACCACAGGGTTTAAAGTGCAAACAATGCGACAAAATCCGGTTATCAAATAAACTGCTGCAAGAACATGAATGCTTGCATCAAAAAGAAATGGATTTTCCGTGTGAATTTTGCGAGATGCGTTTCCCAACGGAAGCGGAACAGAGGGTGCACCGACTGTCTCACGCAGACCTTGATCGCGTTCTTATGGCTAGTCAATTGGTCGGCTCCGCTCTGGTCACGGAAGAGCATCATGCCTCCGAGGATGACGCTGTGGAAACTGAGAAAGAAAAAGAGATGAGTGATGATGGCATAGTTGATACCGAAATTTATAATAACGACACCAGTGTTATCGATGAAGATGCTAGAAATAACAGTGAAGCACCCGAAGTTGGATATGAAAATGGAGACATTGAAGTTGATAATAAAGACGATGGAGTTGACAATGGAGTTGACAATGGAGTTGACAATGGAGTTGACGATGAAGTTGACAATGAAGACAATGGAGTTGACAATGAAGACAATAGAGTTGACAATGAAGACAATGGAGTTGTTAATGAAGACAATGGAGTTGACAATGAAGACAATGGAGTTGTCAATGAAGACAATGGAGTTGTCAATGAAGACAATGGAGTTGAAAATGAAGACAATGGAGTTGACAATGGAGTTGACAATGGAGACAATGGGGTTGAAAATGAAGACAATGGAGTTGACAATAAAGACAATGGAGTTGACAATGAAGACAGTGGAGTTGACAATGAAGACAATGGAGTTGACAATGGAGACAATGATGTCACCCACCCATTGCAAAAATCAAGAACTCCCACACGTCGGCAACGAGCTCTGGGGATGAACTTAGAGACACCAGCGACCAAGAAATTGCTAGTAGTCAAATATACTACTAATGAACGCGGAAAAGTTGTGCCCCAGTATGGCTGCAAGAATTGTAAGAACAAGAAACTCATGTGGAAAAAAGGTCATATGATGGAACATATTCGTCTGCACACCAGGGAGAAACCAATCCAATGCACAGCCTGTCAAGAAAGGTTCCATGCTCATAAAAGGTTGTCTTATCACAAAAAGACATGTACGGTTAAACCGATAGTTTATCCCTCTGTCCATTGCGATGAAGTAGTTGAAACTGAGGGGGGAAATGACATGAATGATGGCAAAAGTGATGCTCAAGATGACACAGGGGTTGAAAATGAAAACACACCGCAAGAATCTGGAACTACCGTAAGTCGTCGACAACATGGAAAGATCATCTATGAGACACCAGCCACCATGAAATTGTTAGTGGTAAAAGATATTAAAGAAAATGGCAAAGTTGTTCACCAGTATGGCTGTAAGAAGTGTACGAATAAGAAACTGACGGGTAAGAGATATCGTATGATGGAACATATTCGTCTTCACACCGGGGAGAAACCAATCAAGTGTGAGAGTTGTCAAGAAAGTTTCCGCGCCAGTGCAAATTTGCGCACTCATAAGAGGTCATGCCTGGGTAACCCAAAATTGAATCCAACTGCGAATGGTATATCCAAGAAGACTATCAACGCTGGAATTGACATTGAGGACAAGAGTCTGTTCGATGAATCTGTTGAGTCAAATGATGCGGTGACACTACAGAATGTTGGCTTATCATCTAAAGACCAATGGTCAGTGACTGCATCTGGAGCAAGTCATCGGAAATCAACATCAAGGGTGCACAATAGCAATTACAACCCATACCCAAATCCAAAGTCAAATTGGAAGATATCCGGAGTTGAACAATCTGCAGAGTCCAAATTGGCACTACAAGATAATATTGAAAAAAAGAATGAATGCACATGTCATTACTGTAAATGTAGCTGTACATCATTGGACAATCTATTATTTCATGAAAGAAGCCATAGAGATGATTCTACGAAGCTTGCTGCTGTCCCGACAGAGACACGGTGTGAATGTGCCCTTGATGGAACCTCTGTACAAGAAGACACATTACATAATCCAGATTCACCAGGTGGTAGAGTCTCTTGTAGCCAGTGCCCAGCCACGTTCAACTCCCAGCCGGACCTCATGGTTCATGTCCTTACCAAACAAGACACCTTCCCCTGCAAGACTTGCAAGAAGGCATTCAACGCCAAATGCAGAGTGGTCGAACACAAAGGTTCTCACTTGGACATGAAGTATAATCAGTGTGGACAATTAGTTGATAACCAGTCAACATATGAGCAAGTTCAGATCCCAGTAACTCCGCTGCCAACAGACCATGTTGTACCTCCTGAAACTACCAGTCGTGTTAATAAGAAGAGCAACTTGAATACGGAGAAGACAATAAAACTACTTCAGGTAGTAACAGGGGGCGCCAACGGGGCCATATACCGATGTCGCAAATGCAAAAAAGAATTTTCCCAATCCAGGTATGCTAAGAAGCACATAAGAATCCACACAGGCGAAAAGCCATTTTCTTGCCAGTTTTGTGGTAGAAGGTTCACCGAGGGTGGAAATCGTAGGAGACACGAGAGGATATGTAAGGCGCGTGGGAAAATCAGGCGCGCAGAGAAGAATGGTACGCTAGTAATGCCAGTAAGTGAAACAGTGACAAACATTGACGGCATTGGTCATCTTCATGGGACACATACCAGCTGTAGCTTTGCTGTAACATCTGCTGATGTAGAATCTAAAAATCAAGGAAGTAAAAAGAAGAGAGTTAAAGACCCTGCTGATGGGAGGAGTTCTCCAGAGACACCAAAACTACTAGAAACAGTCCTGGGCAACAAGGTATTCTTCTACCGATGTCGAAGATGCAAGGAAAGGTCTGCGTGGCGTTACGTCATAAAGCGCCACATTCGGTATCATATAAAGGAGAGACCACATCCTTGCAAGTTTTGTCCGAAAAGGTTCTATGACTCGGTAAATTGCAAAAAACATGAGAGAGTGTGCCGTGGACAGGGCACAATTGGAAGAAAGAGGACAGATAACGTTCAAGTGAGGAAGCCAAGATATGTCAAGAAGCAAGGTGTCATGCCACTTTCTTTGAGCACAATAGAGACGAGTGTTGATGGTGGCCCTGCGCGGGGGACTACTGCTGTGAAGTTCAGTTTTGCCGGAGCGCGTAATCAGTCCAAATCAAACGGACGAGGTCGAAGTCGAGGATCACAAAAAAGCGAGTTTAACCTCGAAACATCCAAAACTCTGAGGTTGTTGAAGAGATATGGAGAGTTGTTTGAATGTGGCAAATGTCAGAAGAAGTGTAAGTATAAGGGGCACGCCATGGAACATATCCGTACTCACCACACCCATGAACGACCGTATCACTGCAGTCGCTGTCCGAAAACGTTCAAGATCTCTTCAGGATTGTATCGCCATAGAAAGATGTGTGCAGGCACCAATGAATCTTTTCCCGATGCTCAGATATGTAATTCAACAAACGAGGATTCTACTGATGCGTCCGACTCGGTTGCGCAAAATGATGATGAGATGGTTAGACAACATATTCCTGATGCCAGGAACTATGGTCATGTTACAAATCAGCAAAAACGAAAATGTTATGGATCACTGGTTCAAACCGGTTTGAACAAGAAGCAGAAGAAGTCTGGTATTCAGGTGAATAAGACATCTTCTCCAAACAAGACATCATCTCAAAATAAGACATCGTCTGTGAGCAAGACATCCTCCTCAAATCAGACATTGTCTTCAACCAAGACATCATTTCCAAAAACGAAATTGTCTTCAACCAAGAAATCATCTCCAAATAAGACATCGTCAGCGAGCAAGACAGCATCCCCTAATAAGACATTGTCTTCAAACAAGACATCATCTCAAAATAAGACATCGTCTGTGAGCAAGACATCCTCCTCAAATCAGACATTATCTTCAACCAAGACATCATTTCTAAAAACGAAATTGTCTTCAACCAAGAAATCATCTCCAAATAAGACATCGTCAGCGAGCAAGACAGCATCCCCTAATAAGACATTGTCTTCAACCAAGACATCATCTCCAAATAAAACATCGTCTGTGAGCAAGACATCCTCCGCAATTAAGACATATTCTTCAACCAAGACATCCCCAAATACGAAATTGTCTTCAACCAAGATATCATCTCCAAATAAGACATTGTCTGCGAGCAAGACAGCCTTCCCAAATAAGACATTGTCTTCAACCAACACATCAGTCTCAAATAAGACATCGGCTGCTAGCAAGTCATCACCCCCAAATAAGACATTGTCTTCAACCAAGACATCACTCCCAAATAAGACAGTGTCTGCGAGCAAGAAATTACTCGCAAATACGGCATCGTCTTCAACCAAGATATCATCTCCAAATAAGACCTCGTCAGCGATCAAAACAGCATCCCCTAATAAGACATTGTCTTCAACCAAGACATCATCCCCAAATGCGAAATTGTCTTCAACCAAGGTATCATCTCCAAATAAGACATTGTCTGCGAGCAAGACAGCCTCCCCAAATAAGACATTGTCATCTTCCGCACATAAGACATTTTCTCCAAACAAGACATCATCCCAAAATAAGACATCGTCTGCGAGCAATGATACAGCATCCCCTAATAAGACATTTTCTGCGAGCAAGACAGCATCCCCAAATGAGACATTGGCTTTAACCAATACATCATTTCCAAATAAGACATTGTCTTCAACCAAGATATCATCTCCAAATATGGCATCGTCTTCAACCAAGATATCATCTCCAAATATGGCATCTGCTTCGAGCAAGACATCACTCATAAATAAGACGGCGTCTGCGAGCAAGAAATCACTCCCAAATACAGCATCGTCTTCAACCAAGATATCATCTCCAAATAAGACATCGTCTGTCGGCAAGACATCGTACTCGAATAAGACATCGTCTGTGAGCAAGACATTTCCCCCAAATAAGACATCGTCTTCAACCAAGATATCATCCCCAAATAAGGCATCTGCTGTGAGCAAGACATCGTCTGTGAGCAAGAGATCATTCCCAAATAAGTCATCGTTTGTGAGCAAGACATCGTCCCCAAATAAGACATCGTCTGTCGGCAAGACATCGTACTCGAATAAGACATCGTCTGTGAGCAAGACATTTCCCCCAAATAAGACATCGTCTTCAACCAAGACATTCCCGAATAAGACATCGTTTGTGAGTAAGATATCATCCCCAAGTAATACATTCACCTACACCAAGACATCATCCACACTTCAGAAATTGTCTTCATCTAAGATATCATCTCCAAATAAGAAATCGTCTGCGAGCAAGACATCACTTTCAAATAAGACATCGTCTGTGAGCAAGACAAATATGACACCGTCTTCAACCAAGACATCATTCCCAAACAAGGCATCGTCTGTGAGCAAGAGGTCTTCCCCGAACATGCTAAATAAGACATCGTCTTCAACCAACACACTATCTCCAAGTAAGACATTGTCTTCAACCAAGACATCCCTAAATAAGACATCGTCTGCGAGCAAGACATCACTCCCAAATAAGACATCATCTGTGAGCAAGACATCATTCTTAAATAAGACATCGTCTGTGAGCAAGATATTCCCAAACAAGGCATCGTCTCCAAATATGACACCGTCTTCAACCAAGACATCACTCCCAAACAAGACATCGTCTGTGAGCAAGACATCTTCCCCAAACATGCCAAATAAGACATCGTCTTCAACCAACACATCATCTCCAAATAAGACATCGTCTTCAACAAAGGCATCATCTCCAAATATGACACCGTCTACGAGCAAGACATCATCCCCAAATAGGGCATCGTCTTCAACCAAGACATCGTTTTCCCCAAAGATTGTGTTTGTGAATAAAATTGTGTTTGTGAATAAGACATCTTCCGCAAATAAGACATTGTCTCCGAGTAAGACATTTTCCCCAAAGAAGATAGTATGTTTGTGATGTTAAATGATGTTTTATTGAATTCATGATCATCATCATCAATCAGACAGATAGTATTTTGTAATTTTTGTATATAATTTTGCAATACCTTATGTATTGTTTTTATTATTGTTAACAGTGGCGTAGCTCAGAGGGGGGGGGGGGGGGGGGGGCAAATGCCCCCCTGACGAAAAAAAACCCATTTGTGCCCCCGCCCCTTAGCCCCTCTAATAAAAAATAAAAAGGAGGAAAAAAAAGAAAATAGGAAAATAATGATAAAAGACCGAGATGGCGGGCGGTTATGTATGGGTATATTCAGTCAAATAAGGCAAAATAGTATTTTTTGACCGTGCGAAATCTTTTTTGAACCTCAACCCAACCCCCCCCCCCCCCCCCCACACTTACGTGAAATTCACGAGTTGGTGGCTGTGAACAAATTTGGGGCAACCTTTTACGAAAATTTCAGAAATCTTGCCCACCCTGAAAAAAATCCCCCCCCCCCCCTCCCCCACTTACGTGAAATTCACGAGTTGGTGACTGGGAAAAAGTTTGGGGCAACTTTTTACGAAAATTTCAGAAATCTTGCCCCCCCCCCCCCCCCCCCCCGAAAAAAATCCCAGCTACGCCACTGACTTGTTAAATGTATTGTAATATGTGACGCGATCAAGCGGAATGAGTCGTATGTAGGGAATAGTGATTTTGAGTTATAGGTAAAAAGAAGTGACACATTTTATGTTTTACACTGTTTTCTCAGTTGTAAATTGTTTGTAATTTAAGATTAAAGTTAACTTTTAATGGGATTTGGAGTTTGGACCAAACCGTAGCATTTTCACCTGCTTTTAAATGATGGACAAATATCAAAATTAAAAACTGCCTACGTGCGACTCATTTCGCTTGATCACGTCACGTGTTACATTTCAATGGCATTATACGTATTGTCGTTAAATGTTTGTTGGATCATTGTACATACAGATATACACTGAGCCAAAAAAGAAACTTATAAAATTTTAACAGATCACCAAATAAAATTTTGTGCATGAAAATGTACCAAATTTGGATACAATATTACTGCAATGTATTGCTTCACATGGCAGTCAATGACCAATTGTTTGCTTCAATGACACAAGAGAAATCTGCAATGACCCAGACAACTTCTTGCATCACAGGTCACAGCAAACAATTTCAGCAACATAAAGTTAAAAACATTTCATAGAGTCAAAACAAACTCATATCCAAACAAACAATGAAGTCATAAATAATGGGTATGTCCACCTCCAGCTTGCAGGCAAGCTGTGCATCGCCAGACCTCTCCCCAATCGAACATCTCTGGGATGAGCTTGGACGACGTGTATCAAGAAGAGACAGTCCACCTGTCAATAGACAAACACTTATTGCAGCACTACAGGAAGAATGGAACAATGTTCCCCAGGTTGCCATCAGGAACTTGATTGGAAGCATGAGAAGGAGATGCACAGCTTGCCGGCAAGCTGGAGGTGGACATACCCGTTATTAACCTGATTAATGACTTCATTGTTTGTTTGGATATGAGTCTGTTTTGACTCTATGAAATGTTTTTAACTTTATGTTGCTGAAATTGTTTGCTGTGACCTGAAATGCAAGACGTTGTCTGGGTCAGTGCAGATTTCTCTTGTGTCATTGAAGCAAACAATTGGTCATTTGAAGCTATACATTGTAGTAATATTGTATCCAAATTTGGTACATTTTCATGCACAGAATTTTATTTGGTGATCTGTTAAAATGTTATAAGTTTCTTTTTTGGCTCAGTGTATTATTATCTCCTAAAAAAGTGGGATTTTTCAATTGGCAATATTTTGGATATTTCATGGTTTTATTTCAATGAAACGCTGATGCGTTCATCTTTCCAAAGATATTACATTTGTAGCACTCTTTTGTTTCAGTACCCGGCCATCTTGTTTGAGAATGTAGCGAGGTCTATGGCACGTATTTTGCACAATGAAAGAGAAAAAACTGGTATTCAACCAAGTTTATCGCCCGATAAACCTTGTTTATCAAGATCCACAGGGATCCGTGAAGGGACCATTGGATTTTGTGTTATACACCGGACCTTTAAGTGATGTGATCAGTGCTCACAAAGGCATCCAGCATATTATATATGCAATATGCTGACGATACGCAAATGAAAGAGAAAAACCTGGTATTCAACCAAGTTTATCGCCCGATAAACCTTGTTTATCAAGATCCACAGGGATCCGTGAAGGGACCATTGGATTTTGTGTTATACACCGATGTGTTTTCAACCAAGTTTATCGCCCGATAAACCTTGTTTATCAAGTTTAATAAACCAAGTTTTTCGATTGGAAAAAACAGGTTTATCAGGTTTTTCTCTTTCATTGTGCCATAGAGGTCTCAATGTGCCAAATTCACCAATACTTTGTGCTCAAAAGAAGCCATCTGTTCAATGAAGTATTACGTTTACAACTGCCAATACTATAAACAGAGTGATGCTTTATTGACTTATGAGCACAAAATAGTGGTGATATTGGCACATTCAGATTGCAAGTTGCTGAGCACTGAAACTTAAAATGTAGTTGATTGTGATTGATAGAAATTTGACATTAATTATGCTGCCCTCTATTACGACGTCCTCTCCCATGGTGTCAGCCATACTTCAAAAAGGCTATTATAACTCTCAGTTACACAGTAGGCTATTTGACATTCTTTGTTTTACTATGTAATGTAATTATGATATACACTCGGCAAAAGAAGTTCTTGGACACTTAAATTAAATTAATATTTAATAGAATATATATACTTATATATATGATTATATATATATAATTGTATATCAAAATAAGCAGAAAGTAATCCTCTAACAGCTTAACATGGAATTTAGACATGATCACTCATGCATGGCAGATCCCATTCACTTGACAATGGCAAGAAGATTGCAAAAAATTGGATAATCCCTCCATTCAAATGACTGTAAATGCTCATTTCTTGCAATTTCCTTTTACGCACCTTACCATTGCTTAATGAATGTGCTCAGCCATGCATGAATGCGTACATCTTAATTTCATACAGACATGATAGATAATTATTGTCTGCTTATTTTGACATGCAATTGTTTGATTTATATTAAATATTTATGTGAAATATTTGAACTTCAATGAGTGTCCAGGAACTTCTTTTGACGAGTGTATAAACCCCGATATAAACCCTTGAGCAGGCACGTAACCAGGAGGGCTTTATTTACCCCCCTCCATAAAAGTCTCCCAAAAGGCCCGAAAATGCCGTTTGCGAGCATAGCTAGTGAAAAAAGGGATTTTGATACTTTTTTGATGAAAAATTGTCAACATTTTGGTAAAAAGGTCCACTTTTGCCAAATTCGACCCACTGATTAAAATGTCCACGTTTTGGCAAAATGTCCACTTTTGACCAAATCCGCCGCCCATTTCCCCCGAAAAAAATCCTGGTTACGGGTCTGGCTGGCCTTAAGTGTATTTTTAAATTTGAAGTATCATGTCATGAAATGACATGGCAGCATCCTATTTGTCAGAAACTGTGATGTTTGAATTTTACAATGGCAAAAATATGTTAATATGGTATCAAAATGCTGCCTAGTCTCAATGTGCAGATTTAAAACCAAACTGTATGGTGTTTTTCATATTAATTACATTTGTGAAATAGTGTGAATCTGTATTTTGAATAACTTTCTCACAAGGAAACCAATATAGTATTCAATATTTAGTATTTCAAAACCAGTTGTTGTTTTTCTGTTAATTTTGAATACAGATTTGGTACATAGTGTAATGGTTTATGGTATAGAAACCCCATATTATGAACAATCGTAGTAAATGTGAAGATTATTGCAGTATTCCAATATACAAATGTCTTCCGATTTTTGAAATTAATTATATACATAAGACTCATGTGTGCCAAAGTGTTATACATTTTCAACATTCAAATGCAAAATGTTGTACTTTGTCAATTTTTTGCTCACCAATGCGTCAAAATATCAATAGGCAAAATTAAATATCTTCAAATAAAAAAAATATGTACTTAAAGGGCCATTGAGAGATTGCCGATTAAACAAAATTTAGGAAAAAAAGGAATTGTTTCATTAGATAAGGTACGTAGAAACCCTGAAGTGTTATGATTTATGGGAAAACAGTTGAATAATGGCGCTTGGTTGAAGCAAGTTATGTGGTGAGTGATATTTTTTCGATGTGATCTACATCGAAATTACCAAAATCGTGACATTTTACATAGACGGCGAATTAAGGTAAACGGTTTTAGATGGTAGTTAGTATATACGTAGGTTTAAATTGAGGGCGCACTCTAATACTTATCTCTCAATGCCCCTTTTTAAAATGACCACTTAATTGGTGAATTTCAAATAATTTAAAAAAAATCCCAACATTTGTCTATACCTCTAAAGTCTAAATGAACCTCCTTATCCTTTTGTATACATGTATCTACAGGCAGAGATGGAAATGCTCATACACTTTTCGACCTCAGGTTACCTAACCTCAGGTTGCATTCATTTTTCGATAAACAGTGTTTATCGCCGATATAAACACTGTTTATCGAGATAAACTATGTTTTTCGAGCGAAAAACACTGTTTATCGAGATAAACTTTGTTTATCAAATTGAAAAACAAATGCTTACATGTACGTACAAACTACCACCTGGAATAATCATAAAGTTTAATTTGCATTGTACTATATATACAATGTAAAATTCATGAATTCGATAGTTTGTTTAATTTCGATGCAGATCACATCAAAATTTACATACGTCATCTAAATGGCCACAGGTGTTCTCTACCGAATTTGAAGAACACCCGTGACTTGTTATCTGAAGCAAAGGGGAAAAAAGAAGTGAAAAGCATTATATAAGAGGCTTTCAGAAATGATGAGAAAATATCTTTTATATTGATTTGTACTGATTTCTTAGGAAATCATTACGCGAGAGGGTTTCCACATACATGATGATAAGATGATGATATTATGAATTACATTTTTGGTGTGAAACCTCCTGACGGACAGACGCGTACGCAGGATTTTTTTAAGGGGGTGTTTTAAGTTTGGTGGAAGCAACCGCGGCGGAATGTTTTAAAAGTGTGTGGGGGGGGGGGGGGGGGGGGGGGACTTATATACCACCATCATGTTAAGCAATGGCGGATTCAGGAACCCCCTTGCTGTGGAAAATGTTCAAAATCTAGTTCGCTAAAAACAAGATTTTAGTTGTATTTTTAGCTATTTTCCCTTCAGATTATTGAGTCTCAGTTCTTTTATTTCTTTACCATTAAGCAAGCATTTTTTACATGTAATTTAAATTATTAATACTTAAAACTTTCCACGCGGCAGCCGTCTGCAGACGACGGTCTAAAATTTCACAAAATGATTCAATAATGTCAAAATTATTGAATTTCATCACCATATTTGGAATCATCATGAAAAATGCATTAAAAGAAGTACAAACATGCCTGGTATTGGTTCAGTAATCGTTGAGATAGACTTTGAAAATCGGGAAAGGTTTCTGAAAAATCGGTTGTGTATGTGGTAAATCTATATAATAGCCGCGTCGAAGGTGTTAAAAACGAAGTGATTCTTTTGACACACCTTCATGTACTTTTGTTTGGTAATGTTATGGTATGTACATGTAGTTACAAATAAAAAGAAAGAAATGAGATTTTTGTATTTAATGTTTAATTTTTTTAAAAAGTAGTCCGACTTAAGTTGTTTGGTAAGGGGCGGGGGTTGCAAGGGGCAGGGCCGTTCGAAGTTTTTGTGAATTTAGTCTAGTAAACATGATTTTTATCTGTAATTTTAGTTATTTTCCCTTCAAATTTCTGACTCTGAGGCCTTTTGTTTCCTTATTATCAAACAATGTCATGCATTTTCTTTAAAATCAATAATATTTTCTTTAAAATCAATATCACTCAAACATGAAAGTGACAATTTTTACTCATTGTATTTTTGCTTGATAGTGTTAACGTAATAAGTTACAAAAAGAAGAAAAAAACCCTGCATTTTTGGGGGTAAATGGGAGGGGGTTCTAAGGCGGCAGAGCCTCTTTTCCATGGGAATTCTTTTTGAATTTAGTCCGAAATTGAAACACGAATTTAACTGCATTTTTCTTTCAAATTACGAAGTCTCAGGCCTTTTGATTCTGTAATATTAAATAAGCATTTTATTCAAATCTCATTTCAATCAATAACACTCAAAAATACACTCTTGTACTTTGTTTGGTAATGTTATTTTTATGTAAATAGAAAGAAGGAAAAAACGTTATTGTTTTGGGGTACGGGACGGGGTGCCGTGGAAATTGTAAAAATAAAGTCCGCTCAAAACACAGTTTTTAGCTGTAATTTTAGCTACTTTTACTTCAAAATGACTGAGTCTTACTTAGGCCGTTTTTTCTTTATTATAAAAGGATATTGAATCGGACCATAGATACAACTGCTGAATGTATCACACAAACTTGTCTTGATACAAATCTTACTTTAAAGTTGTTGTTTTGATTTATTCCATATTTGACTGGCTTAAAGTCTAGCATTGATTCTATGGATATGATATTTCGCATTGAACAGCCTAAGGAATCAGCGTAAATAAATAAATTGTGTATACAAATAAATAACTAAGAGTGTCTTTATTTTATTGTATTTTGTAAAACGCTTTGTGATCCTTTTCGATGAAAGGCGCTATATACGCCTTGCACAAAAGGTCCCTGACCAGGTGCTTTGATGTTGGCTAATTCAAAACAGATAATCGGTACCAAATATCTGAGATATAAATTAAATGAGCAAATTTATTCTCCGCAGTTCTTCTCAGATATTTTCTGACAGGTTGAACTGGCTAGTTTTTGCGTGTGAACATGGTGTGAATGGTGTGGACCAAAAGGCAGTCGACACTCCGGCGATGTGCCTTGCCACATATGTCGACCTTTAGCCCCGGGCCATTGGGCTTATTTTTAAACCAAAATCTCCTCTATATCGTAACTTCTCACGAAATTTGAACTTTTGATTTGAATAAATCTGAAATAGCACTAGTTTTTTAAACAAATTGAAGTTCAAACATTGAATTTCTTAACACAAGAACTTTGAAAAGTCGAGTGTCGGACTCTAAGTTCCACCCTAGAATTGGTCAATCCAACACCATTGGCCGCATGCTGGGGATCCTGAGGATGGCCAAGGCAGTCTACAATCGTGCCACATGACTTGATGACTTGCCACACACGGTGACTTTCAGCCACATTTGGGCTAGTTTTAAAACTAAAATCTGCTCTAGGGATAATATATTGTCGACATTTGAACTTTTGAATTTACAAAATTTGAAATATCACTAGTTCTAATGACAAATTGAAGTTCAAAGTTTGAATTTTTTAACACAACCACTTTCAAATGTAACATTTTGGGCTTCTTGTTCAACCCAGCAAATTTCCCAAGGAACCATACCAAGCCAAGAGCTTGGTATGGCTCAGCCTTGGGCCATGGCTTAGCCTTGGGCCATGCTTGAGACGGGGCTTGAGAGAGCGATGGTAGGGTAGCAATGTGCCCTGGCAATAAACAGGTGGTGTGAAATAAATCTGAGAAATGGTGTAGGAGGGAGAAGATTTATTACCCTCGAAAAGCTTGCAAAGCGGGGTAAAGAAAGTCTCAAAATATTAAGGGGATGGAATCGTAATGATCTGATCTCTGATGTGGAACAATATTAGTTGAATATGTTTTAACACACAAAAACCTGTTAGATGCACCTTCAAAAATGAACTAATTAAAGCACTTAATTAAGCAATTAATTAATTAGATTTTTTGTGACAAATGCTATATTATCAGATATGTGTGTTATTGATTGTAATACCCGTGCAGTTTGAGATGCCTATGAGTTATAGTTTTAAACATACAATACTTTAAAGAAGACTTTGTGTTGACCGTTTTGTGTGTAAACTCTATGGCAGCCCCCACCCCCACCTAGTCCAACCCCGACTACCTGCGCATTTAACAGTCCAGCTCCTTTATTCTTTATCGTAATGAACTGGGGATCTTTATTTTATTTAAAAGAGGATATAATAAGTAACAAAATGACACCCTACTTAATTCAATAGGTCAAGTACTTTAAAAATAAATTGATATCTTATCACAATTATTTTTGATATGTGTGACAAGTCCACTTTATTAGTTTATTTCATACACAAATTGACGACAAATGACCACATACTACTTCACGCATGACAGTTTTCACTCTACATCCTGTATGTGATGTGATTTAAAATGTTAAACAACAGGTTGTGTACATTTTTGTTTAATTTCTTATTAAACAACCAATGCTATTTAAAAACCTTTGTTTGTAAAGGTGGTTGTTTAACCCAACTGGTATCTGATAATAACTAGTTGTTAAAACAAACAGGGTTATTTAAAACAATTGGGGTTGCATTTGCTAAACAGTGGTTGTTTAACAAATGGGGATTTAAGTAAGAGTCCAAAGTATGCATGAGTCGTGGCGTTTGTTTATCGGTCCGTTTATTTCAAATCTATCCTGAAGTATTTGCGCCACATAATGGTTCACTTTTTCGTAAACAAAATCTCTAAATATGGGGTATGATTTTTGCTGGAAAACCTTAAACATGGGTCCCACATCGAGAAAAAATACACACCAAACATGTGTCACGAATAGCGAAAACAAACCGACAAATCAGTCATTAGTCGGTGAAAATACCCTTAAATGTGGGTCAGGATTTCACACTCGTTAATATAACGGCTCAGGGGCACTGAGAGATACGTAGGCCCTATGGGAGTGAGCCCTTAATTTTTCTGAAGTTTTGTGTGCACCTATGTCAATACTTAGCCATACCAACTACCATCTGAAACCGTTTACCTTAATTCGCCATCTATCGTGTACAATTTCACAATTTGGTCATTTTGAGGTAGATCACATAGAAATTATCAGCATCACTCACCACATAACTTGCTTCACCAAATTTCATTCTAGCGCCATTTTCAACCGTTTCCCCATAAATCAGTACATCAATCAATACGCGTTCTTATCCTATACAATTCTTTTGTTCCAAAATTCATTTTTCTCGGCAATCTCTCATTGCCCCTTTAAAATAAACGAAGATTATTGTTCGTTGAAGTGGTTTTTAGTTGAGGGAAAATATTTTATCCCTATTACTCGGGTACAAACACACATATCTCTCACTGGGATTCGAACCACAGACCTCTCTCACACGGTGAAGACCCATCAATGTTCAACCAAGCTCCACGGCATGCATCA
>CM069454.1:49592384-49706223 GCA_035610835.1 Ophiura sarsii
AACAGAAGAGGGGGTCAGGAGGAACAGTCATTGGGAACTGGAGGAATAGGACATTTGCTAGACAGAGAGCATGGAGAGTGTATGTACGGGCCAATGGCGACCCACTCAGAGGCAGAACTGCCTTCGTCGTGTAGCACTGAAAATGATGTAAACCATAACAACTTTCCGATGGTGGTAGAAGATGGATTTGACGAGCAGGTAAATATTTTGATAATCTTTACTTATTTCATTTTTCTGTAGATTTTGATCTCACAGATATAGCACTATGAGAAAAAAATCCTAAAATAAATCCTGAAAAACGTAAAACAGGGTGTTTTTCCCCCTCGCCTAAACCATGGCGAGCATGAGCAGTTTATTGTCCCAATTTGTGCCGCCAAATAGGGTCCCGGTTTTCACGTTCTTGTAACTGGATGACCCCTTTTAAAAGTCATTTTGGTAAATGTATGGGTCTAAAATCCTTAATGTTGCTGTGTTTCGCCGAAATGTTAGCAAAATCGGTCAAATACAGGGTGTCCCAAAAGTCTATGCACGTTTTTGAACAGTCATATCTCATAAAATATAAATCATATGGTATAAATTTAACCATATTTTGATAGACGAGATTTGAGAAATTATTTTGATACCAAACATAACCCTATTGGTGAACCCACAACATTATAAAACTGGTTGAAAGTTTTTGGCCGTGTGCCAGACCCACCCATACCAAGTACCACACATTGTTGCTAAAATCAGGTGCGCATAAATTAACGGTATGAAAGCAACGTTGCGTATTAGTCACAGTTCACTTCTACCTTGCAACATTAATATTATTACCAAATTCGGTCACTCACAACATAAATAGGCATAGTAGACAACATTGCACAGCAAAAGTCTTCATTCAAGATGGTTTACAGCATAGCTAAGAGAATACAAATTGTATGGGTCTACGCTGAAACAAATTCAGTTCACCTTACTCAACAAAAGTACAGAAAACAGTTCAAAGTGAAACGCGCACCAGGAAGAATATCCATTCTGAAGTTGGTGGATACATTTCTGAACACAGAAACTGTGCATGATTTGTCTCGATGTGGTAGAAAAAAGACTGGTAGATCTACAAGTCACATTGATGCCATAAGACATGCAGTAGCCAAAAGTCCAAAGAGATCTATTTCCCGACTTGTGTGTGTTCACTTTTCTGTTACGTTATTCAATGCTTTAGGTCTGTGTTTTTGCATTAGCACACGTCTCTGTATAAATGGAAACATTTAAACTAGGTTTTACTATAGAAACGAAAATTATGTGTGATATAGTTTGTTATTATGATGGGATCACTGTAATGTAAAATTTTAAATATTACAATCGACGGATCACTTTCCGTGTAACCAACTCTACCTGTCTTTTTTTGTTAATCTCAATAGGTATGGATTTATGAACTTTATTCCTCCGAAGTATAAAATTACATTTTTGCAGTAATACATATTTTAATTCTAGGGTGGCATTACAAACAGATGTTACTCCAATGTTTGGTATCAAAATTATTTCCCACATCTCCTCTTTCTAAATATGTATTCAAATTTTCAATACGACTTATATATTTGTGAAATACAAAGCTTCAAAGTCGTGCATATACTTTTGGGACACCCTGTATATAGGGACATTATAGGTTTCTGGTAAAGATATGGGTCTATTTATTTTCTCCCGAAAAATGTTTGGGTCAATTTTCATTTTGCTCACTGGGCGATTGGGAATTCTCAACGGACTACTCCGATATTTCGGGTAAGGCTGTATGTAACAGTTGGTCAATCCGATGATACGGTACAGTAACTCTCACTTTGTGCATACAATCTTATACAGGGTGTCCCAAAAGTCTATGCACGACTTTGAAGCTTTGTATTTCACAAAATATAAGTCGTATTGGAAATATGAATACATATTTAGAAAGAGGAGATGTGGGAAATAATGTTGATACCAAGCATTGGAGTAACATCTGTTTGTAATGCCACCCTAGATTCGATTTTCTATGCTGTAAACCATCTTGAATGAAGACTTTTGCTGTGCAATGTTGTCTACTGCGCCTATTTATGTTGTGAGTGACCGAGTTTGGTCAGGGATACTATTAACTTTGGGATAGGAAAGTAGTATACCAACGTACGTAACGAAAACGGACCTTTTGCATATTTGAATAAATTATAGTAATCGTCCGGAATGCGTCCGTGACCGGCGTTTAACGCGTTTAATAATGTTTAACCAGGTTTAACGGCAGGTTAAGCGGCATGTTAGTCAGCATAGGTTTGGGGGCGCTGTAGATTTAAACAGACGACGGTGGCCACGCGAAACCTAAATTTTGAATTCGTAGTGAATAACACGTAATCGCGAATTTTAAACTATCATTTTGACAAATACATCATAATTAAAAGGATTTTTATCGTTAACCGGGCGATGACTGTTAAAAATAATTCAAAATGGTGCACTCCCGTTGCCAAATTGGGTCGTCTGAGAGAAGCGTGGCCAGCGTTGCGTCGTCTGCTACAATCATCACGCCTGATCGGTATAGCGCCCCCACTTCTATGCTGACTAAGTTCAATTTAAAAGTGGACCCGATCGGCAAGCTCAGTGACATACCCCTGGTTTGGTAATAACATTAATGTTTCAAGGTAAGCAGTGAACTGTGACTAATGCGCAACGTTGCTTTCATACCGTTAATTTATGCGCACCTGATTTTAGCAACAATGTGTGGTACATAGTATGGGTAGGTCTCACACGGCCAAAAACTTTCAACCAGTTTTATAATGTTGGTGGTTCACTAATAGGGTTGTGTTTGGTATCAAAGTAATTTCCCAAGTCTCGTCTATCAAAATATGGTTAAATTTATACCATATGATTTATATTTTATGAGATATGACTCTTCAAAAACGTGCATAGACTTTTGGGACACCCTGTACAAGTGACAGTGTCGTATAGTTTTGAGCGAGTTTGCTCTTATGATGTCATTATGCGACTGTGTGCGTGGTGGATAATGATGTGTCTACCGAAACTTATGTAATAAAACGGCGGCCATGATTGGTTCTTCGTATAGCCTTACACAAGATGATTCACGTACAAATTGCGAACATAATTGGGGGGGGGGGGGGGGGGGGGATGGGGGGACACGTACACATACCAATATTTCGAACACCAGCCTATACATGTTGCGAAATAAGTCTATAATTTTTATACAAACATACCATTGTAAAAACTTATTTGAAATAATTTGTATATCATTATTATTTTGACTTTTCTTACTAGTAAAGACAAAATAACCCTGCCACTATCAACTCACCCAAAAGTTGGAAACCATGATCGTTCCCCTGTTCCAAGGATTTCTCATCGATTTTACCTCCTTTTGCAAAATCGAGGACAGCATTGGGTAAAAATACTCGAGTCTAATTTTTGTTTTACAATGACTAGAATGTGAAACAGCCCTTTTCAATGACACTTTATTCATTTATTGATTGCAACCCCGGTCCCGGGACAAAGTGCTAAACAAATCCCAAATTCGAAAAAGAAAAATATGTTGGTCGAGCTCATAGAGCAGGCAGTCTCCCCATGGCTGTAGGGTCGATTTTGAAACTCTACTATCTGAACATGATATCCACCTTTGCATCAATTACCCCTACCCACCCCCGGTTTCATTTTGACATTAGATTTTGATACAATTATTTTCTTCTCATATCACTGTTTCTTTTCTAGGCTTGGAAAAGCAAGGCAAGAAACAAACAAACAATCGAACGGAAAGGTTCAAAGAATAAGAAGAAAATTACGAGCAAGAAGAATCTCCCTCCAAGAGAGAAAGCATCGGCACTTACTAGAAAGTCTCCAACGAGCAAGAGTAAGAAACCTTCTTCAAGCGTCTTAGATGCAGTAACAGATTATCGTAAAGATGCAAATAAGGACCATAATGATTCTGTATACACAGCAGAGGCCATCAGCTCTGATGAAGAATGGATTGCCATAGACGTAGATGTTTCTGTAAATGAGGATAGAACGGAGATGGAGGATGCGGAAGATGTTGGCTTAGTGTCTAAAGGGCAAAGGTCAGTGCGTGTATCAGAAGCAATTCCTCGACAATCACCATCAAAGGTGCACAATGACAAGTCCAACCCATCACCAAGTCCAAAATCAAATCGGGAAAAGAAGACATCTGGAGATGCAAAACCTGCAGAGTCCACCCCGGCACAACAAGAAAATATGACTAACAAGAATAAACACACAGGTTATTACTGTGAAAAGAGCTGTACCACTATTGAAAATCTGTTAATCCATGAAAGACGCCATAGAGATGTTTCTTCGAAGCCTACTTCTGTCCCTATAGAGACGAGGTGTAAATGCGCGTACTGTGCCCTTGATGCAGCCTCTGGACAAGATAATACAGATTCACCAGGTGGTATACACTCTTGCACCCAGTGCCCAGCCACGTTCAACTCCCAGCCAAAGCTCATGTGGCATGTCCTTATCAAACACTATAAGGATCGCGTAAAAGACACCTTCACCTGCAAGACTTGCAAGAAGGCATTCAACGCCAAATGCCGAGTGGTTGCACACGAAAGGACTCACTTGGACTTGAAATCTAATCAGTGTGGACAATGTCTAAAGGAAAACCCAGATGCGGTGAAGATGACGATACATGAGATACAGTGCTGGAATCAAAGAAAAGTAGCGGCAATGTTCGAGACATCCACCGGCGGCTCCTCTGCCGAACCGTCAGTTGATAACCGGTCAACAAATGAGCAGGTTCAGAAACCAGTAACTCCGCTGTCAACAGACCATGTTGCACCTCCTGAAACTACCAGTCATGTTAATAAAAAGAGCATTATTAGAGCCTCGCCCACCAATTTGAATACGGAGAAGACATTAAAACTACTCCAGGTAGTAACAGGTGGCGCCAACGGGACCATATACCGATGTCGCCAATGCAAAAAGGAATTTTCCCAATCAAGGTATGCTAAGAACCACATAAGAATCCACACAGGCGAAAAGCCATTTTCGTGTCAGTTTTGTAGCAGGAAGTTCACCGAGAGTGGAAGTTGTAGGAAACACAAGATGATATGTAAGGCGCGTGAGAGAATCCAGACAGAGAAGAATGGTACGCTAGTATTGCCTGGAAGTGAACAAGGGTCATCCGGTAATGAAACAGAGACGAATGTTGATGACATTGGTCATCTTCATGGGACTGATACCAGCTCTAGCTTTGCTGTTATATCTGCTGATGTAGAACTGAAAATACAGGGAGTTAAAGACCCTGCTGGTGTGATTAGTTCTCCAGAGACAACACAACTACTAGTACTAGAAACACCCGAAACTATGAGTTTGTTGAAGAGAACTGGAGACTCGTTTCAATGTGGCCAATGTCTGAAGGAGTTTAAGCTTAAGAATAAGGGGCACGCCATGGAACATATCCGAACGCACACCAAGGAACGACCGTATCATTGCAGTCGCTGTCCGAGAATGTTCAGGACCTCTTCAGGATTGTATCACCACAGCAAGATTTGTGCAGTACAATCCACCAATGACGATTTTCTCGATGCTCAGAAATGTTCTGAAAGATCTACCAGTGATTTGCCAAACGGGGATTCAACTGATGCGTCCAATTCGGTTGCGCAAAATGATGATGAGGTTGTAAACCGGAATATTCCTGAAGCTATGAGCTACGGCCATGTTACAAATCGGCAAAAACGAAAAGCAAACGAATCACCGGTTCAAACCGGTTTGAACAAGAAGCAGAAGAAGTCTGGTTGTATTCAGACTATTCTCCAAACGGCGCCTGTGAACCAGATATCGGGTGACTCAATGCTTAACAGAGAAAGCATTCCACAGATAGCAAACGATAAGACAGTAAACACAAGAGGGGGTCAGGAGGAACAGTCATTTGGAAGTGAAGGAGAAGGACATTTGCTAGACAGAGAGCATGGAGAGTGTATGTACGGGCCAATGGCGACACACTCAGAGGCAGAACTGCCTTCGTCGTGTAGCACTGAAAATGATGTAAACCATAACAACTTTCCGATGGTGGTAGAAGATGGATTTGACGAGCAGGTAAATATTTTAATAATCTTTACTTATTTTCATTTTTCTGTTCATTTTGATCTCACAGTTTATTTGTATAGATGGTGTGACCGGTGACGTCATGTATTTACAAATGGGACACCCTCTGTTGATTCCCTCCAGGCAGAATATACAGTAAAGTTAATGAAGACAACATGAAATTTCTTTCTAATGAATTGTAAAACTCATTTATTTTTAATTTTTTGTGTGAAATGCGATAGCTTATAGCATTCCTAAGCAAGTTTAAAGACAGTTTTGATAACAATTTGCTGTGACACCACAATCTAGTTAGAAACCTGATCTGGCCTATGTAAACTATAGGAACTCTTGCCCGGTGTGTTTTGTCTCAAATCAACAGAGGGCGTCCTAAATGTAAACAACGGTCACCTCATCTATGTATACTTTTTTAAAAACAAATTGAAATTTCGAAACTTAGTGTTGGGAATTTCCCTCCTAATTCCCGTTTTTTTTTCTGTAAAAAAACCCCCGCGCCTGACCGACCTGAGAGATCCGTTATTGCCCGTCAATAAACTGATAAAGGATTTTGTGCTAGGTTAATTAATTCTGTGCTGTCTTACACAATGGTAAACCCATAAACAGGTATCTTTGGTGTAAGACATTCATGATCATAAGTTAGACTAATGTAAAGACCCCATTACGCCGGAATAAAGCTGCATAATCCTTTAACCATAACCCGAGAATATTTCCGCGGAGAAAAGTGACCCCGACCGCCCCCCCCCCCCCGGGATTTGAACACCACGGACCTCCAGCACATGGGCCGACTGGCTTTCCAATACATCACGGGTGTCAGTCAAGGCTACTTAAGTATAATTCCCGATGTATACTCCATTTCGCGGACGCTAATTCGCTGCGACAACTTTTGGGGTAGAATTTTACGACCTTCGCGAAAGAAAATCGTACCTAGCTACAATTCGCGCACGACAAACGATTCTGATTGGCTGCTTGACATATTGGTCAAAGGGTTATCTCATCCAGAATCACGCTGTTAACAATCCCCAATTTCATTCAACATGGATGCATTTAATGAGAAACTGATAAACTCGATGCAGAATTATCCAACTGTATGACCTGCAACGGAAAGATTATAAAGATCTGAACAAGAAAAGGAATTCGTGGCAGTCAATAGTCCCTGGTCTATGAAGTGAAACCAGGTGCCATTTTTTAATTAAATGTGGTTCATCATGTTCATAGGTCGTTACATGCCTTTTCGTTGAAAAAAACAGAACCCCAAAAAGTTGGTATATTTAATATTACGTACCTATAAAGCTAAATATTATTTGTGTTAACATCAACATTACTTAATTTTAAGTTTGCCATTTGCTCCTTTTTATTTCCAAGACCACCACATTTTCTTATTTAATTTCAATGTGTTCAATAGCATCATTACCTGCCTGTGTGTGAAGTGAAAGCATCACTCAAATCCTTTGAATTATCAAGCCAAAACATTCGTGGATTTAAATCCCTCTACACAAATCCCTAAATTCATCTTAAAAACAAGTAACGGCAACTGTAAAGCACGGTTAAGGCAACGGCAACATTAACGTTGCGAATATTGATTAATCGCGTGGAGTATAAACGGAATTTGTCGCGCGTAAGAATCGGGGCGAATTTGACGCGGCGACAAATTCGCGTCCGCGAAATGGAGTATACATCGGGCTTAAAGGCTTGGGTCCATTTTTTCGCCGAAAAACGTCAACGCCTGGTTATACAAACAGGCCAACCGTGTGGTGTAGTAGGGTTAGGGTTATAGAAATTAAAATTACTAAATTTTGGAAGAAAAAACAACATTCAACAACATTGCTGTAGATCATCACCATCACAACCTACCATTTATTATCACCATCACTCGACCACCAGGGCAATGTCAATCCAGAACTTGACTTGGCAATTGGCATTACGCCTGTTCGAGAAAAAACCCACAATGATATTAAAGGGGTACTAAGAGATGTGTTGGAGGCTGCGCCCTCAATTATGATAAAAACTGGGATTAGTATATTTTTATAATTGTATTACATGTATGAACTTAAACCTATAAGGATTAAGAAAAATCAGCCCTCTTTGTACAAGAAAATGTTGATTCAAAAATGCTCGTACAGCCGCGACGAGCATTTTACGTCCGACAGTATCCCCCTGCAGTACGCGTGATACATAACGCGAACCATATTTGCATATAGGGCGTTTTTCAATAAATAGCAATGATATTGTTTTACTCAAGTTTTGCTGTGTTTTTGTTAGTAAAAACAACAATAATGGCAATTTTTAATGTTCATCTTGAATTCTGAAGTAAATTTTTAAACATTTAAAATTTTCAACACCACTTAATGTCCCTTTAATCACTGTTTAACTTCAAAACTGTATTACTCATTAGGTTCTAGCTGCCTCTATGTTTTGAGCCACTTTGGAATATATTTCTTGACATATTGACCGGCCAAGATACTAGTAATTGCTCCTTAGACGCCACGTTTTATATTTAGCATATACAAGTAGCCAAATTGGGCTAATATTTCAAACTCAAATCTACAAATTGAAGTTCAAAGATAGAAATTCTTTATACAACCACGCTAAAACATGCTAAAACCTTATAATTTGGGTGTTGTTTCAACCAGAAATTGGCAGACCAAGCATCCATCGACAACATGCCCACATGCTGGGGAACTTGCTTGCGGGATTGCTTGACCAACAGGCACTAGGGCATTGCCACATGAGGTCATTCAAAGTCCACAATTGGTTCATTTTTAAAACTAAAATCTGCTCTAGCAATACTATTATTCGTCGAAAGTTACAGACGCAACTAATTAGCTCCCCATAGGCTTTACACACAAATGTCGGCCTATTAAAACCGCTCTATTTCAAAACTTCACCAGTCAATTTTTGTGAAAACTTGCAATATAATGCCATAAAGGCTTATCTATAACATATCTGAATATCAAGGAAAGTTATCCGTCATATTTTTCAGTAAATGCCGCTGAATTGGGAAGTATTAATTTCATCACCTAATTTTCAGTCCTCAGGCTGGAATGCACAAAAATGGCGGTAAATCGGTGGATAAAATTATAATCAAGCTCAAATCATCCCGTTTCTTTTACAAACTTCACATACATATTCCACACAACACATACATGCAACATTCGAGAGGACAGTGCCAGCTAATGTGTCGATTTCGCACACTTTTTGTGCTTGATAGGAACTATTGCTGTACTCAATTTTTGGCCGGAAGTGGATTTCTAGACTGAATTAGTTGTGTGCGCCCTTCATTATAGCGGCGTGCCAGACAGTATGGGACGAAAAGGCAAAATTAATGACTTGATTCAGTCAATTTATTCCTTTCACATAATCATTTAACTTTCAATATTTTAATTCATGACACTGAGATGGGGCATGCATTGACCCCCCCCCCCCCCCCCCCCCCCACTTCCCACTTACACACATCAATGTTTCTTTCTGTGTTGGGGGGGGGGGGGCAAAACCAGGATGATTACTTTCTTTCACTTTTTTCTTCTTTTCTCTCAAATGTTCTTGTATTTTCTTTAATGTTCAAACAAATTTGATTTCAAATTTTGAAAGAAAACTGGACTTTTTATGGTCCATTTTGATACGAGAGCCTGTTACATATGGGTGTTCTTAGTTCAAGTGGGTGTTAAAGAATATGAAATTTATCAAGCGCTGTAACTTTCGAACTATTAATGGGATAAAAGTATACATTTTGGAAAGGAAATGAGTCAGAGAGTCCATTTTTGGTATCAAATTTCACTAACAAGTCTGATTTCTTAATTATTTACCAAATAAATCACTTTTTTGGCTCAATTTTGTCAGATGACGTAACAAAATCCGTTTTTGGTAAAAAATGCCGAACTTGCACCAACATCATCTAAGCTTGACTGTGAACAATTGAAGAATTACAGACCTGTCGCAAACTTAAAGTTCCTTGCCAAAACAATTGAACGTGCGTTTGCATCGCAAATTCAGGACTACCTCACTTTGAACAATCTCCGTGGAAAAATGCAATCAGCATACAGATCTGGGCATAGTATAGAAACAGCATTACTTCGTGTTTACAATGACCTGTTATTGGCTGTAGATAAAGGAAAAGAGGCTGCCCTAATACTTCTTGATTACTCTGCAGCATTTGACACCATCAACCATGATGTGTTCCTTAACCGACTTGTTCACAGATATGGTATTAGAGGATGTGTGCTAAGCTGGTTTTCCTCCTATTTTCAAAATAGGTCTCAATTTATCTCTGTAAATGACACAATTTCTAATCCTCATACTCCTCTGGAAGGCGTCCCACAAGGATCAGTTATTGGACCACTATCATTTACCATGTACACAGCACCGCTGGAAGACGTCATTGATTTACATGATCTTGGCAAAATGATTTATGCCGATGACACACAAGTTTATATCATTTTTGACAAGGATGACCACTCATCCCTCATCCCAAAACTTGAAACATGCATCAATGCTATTAAACTGTGGTCAACTGCCAATGATTTTAAACTTAATGATGATAAAACTGAGTTTCTCCATATTTCATCCCGATTCAGAAATTCATCTCCTTTGGAACATGTTCAAATCTGTGACTCTTTGATTGAACCAGTAAAGAGTGCTCGCAATTTGGGAGTCATTGTTCAGAATGATTTGAAAATGGATGTATTTGTCAAAAACATATGCCGTTCTGCTTCATTTGCTCTGTATCGTATTGGACAGATTAGAAAGTTTCTCGACAGAAAATCAACTGAAATGCTGGTACATGCATTTATTACATGTCGCTTAGATCAATGTAACAGTCTTTTATACGGCCTTCCAAATTCGCAGATAAACAAGCTTCAAAGAATTCAGAACTCTGCTGCAAGATTAATCATCACTCTTTCACGCAAACATGATCACATAACTCCAACTCTCCGTGATCTGCACTGGCTGCCTATCAAGTATCATATTGTGTATAAAATATTACTTCTGACTTATAAATGTTTTCATGGTACTGCGCCAATCTATCTTCAAGATCTAATCAAACAATATACACCTTCACGCAATCTTCGTTCTTCATCTCTATCGCGTCTTGTCTGCTCTTCAACGTCCACTCAGTCAATGGTCAACGTTCCTTCTCTGTGTCAGCTGCAGAACTCTGGAATAATATTCCACTTCATGTGAAAAATGCAGAGACCATATTTCAGTTTAAGAAATCCTTAAAGACTCATTTGTTCACAAAGGCTTTTTAATTGTAGTCCATATCCATGTATGTGTTTGTTATTATGTTTTTATGTTAAAGCGCTTAGGGATCTCGATGTTAGGCGCTATACAAATATGGTTATTGTTATTATTATTATTATTATTATTATCATCTAATTTTAAAGACACTTTGACCAAAAAAGGTCAACAATTGCACTTTATGAGGTACATTTAAACTTGCGTAAGAACTGTGCAGCAAAATGCTATATTACATTATTTCATGACAGCTAAATAGAGCTAACAAGTAATATTCGTGTAGTGGCATGTCTTTTTGTCTTTTTTCTTAATGTATTAAAATAAAACATTCAACCCGTATAAATCCGCAAAGATGCTGCAGAGGAAGTGATTCCTGTGAGGAAAAAAGAGAAAACAACCTACTTCTCAAATGACGCCCAGGTATCAAGGGCGAGATCACAAATTGAAGAAGCGTATGCAAAATACCAACTGGACACTAATGACGAGGAGAACTGGAGAAATTATAAGGAGGCTATAAGAAGAGCCTAGGGGAGGCTTATGATCATGTGAAAGAGGAAGACCTTACCAATAAGCTTATTAGAGAGGTAGAAAATGCCCACATAAACTGCGCAAGCGAAAGAGTTGGAAACTGATCAACAACATATCAGGAAGATTGACTACAAGAGAGGGTCAAATCAAAGGATTGGTCTTGCACGCTTCAGACTTCCGGTGGTGCATTCGACGAAGCGTTATGTGTCACTGGTTGCGTTATCGTCTCGAAAATCACACAAATTGGCATTTTCCCACCCAAAGACCCCATATATTTGTTAACCTGAAAGAAGAATATAGGAGGCAGAAGCAAGGAGGAAGTTCATGACACCATAAAGTTTACAACCCCCTCCGCACCCCCTTAAAATATGCCAAATCTTCCATAGAACATGTGTAATAAATATGTCTGCAGCCCTCCCCCCACCTAAATTGTCCCGGGGAACCCCCTAAATTCTGATGCCTCCTCCGCAAATGTCAGAAAGCCCCCGCCTGGTCAAAAGATGCCAGCCTTGCACCTTAGACCTGTTTGCATCTCAACATTAAAGTGACCCCTCTCCCCCCTCAATTTTTTTTTATAATAACTACTTTAACATTGTATAGTTCTGCCTGCATTTCATATAGCTTAAGATTGTTTGGGTTTTTTTCTTCAAATTTAAATCTTTAGCAGAAACATGCTGATGAAAGTGAAATGACTCCCGCTGCCGAGACAAGTGTTAAGGATGCTAATGCGAGTTCTGTTGCTGGGAAGAACAGTGACGAACGGAGCAGTGATGAACGGCAAGAAGAGCTTATTGAGAAGAAAATTGATCAACTTGAAGAGGAGTCGGGAAAGACCAGTGCTGCGAAGGATGGTTATAAACCTCTAGGAGGACAGAGGAGGAGTGACAATGTAGCTACGAATATGAAGAGTGATGCTGTAGTGGCAAGGTAAGCAAAGCTATCAAGATTATAGGTAAGAAGGGCGTTAGAATGTGATTTTTAACCCACATGTTTTGGGCAAGCTGAGACTAACTTTTGGGGGACCTTACTTCTAAACTTAAAAAAAGAGTAGCAACATAGATGTAATGCTGATGACATGATGTAATGAACACCATGCTTTATCAACCAATGTGGTGAGGCATGACATAAATTGTCCGCTTAGGAGCGCTATTAATTCGGTCTAGTAAACCTATTGTTATCAATTGCTACGAGAGGGTTTCCTGGTTGTATATTTAAATTCGGGGCGTGTACGACGGTACTTCTTGCTAACTGCACGCTCCACGCTTAATGCGTTTAAACTACTCAATGGGTGGTGCAATACTGCCGGTTGGTTGCACACGAGAATTATGTCATATAGCAACCAGCTTTGATGGAAGGCGAATATTTAAATTTATTGCCGGTTTTTAGGGAAGTAAATTTTAGCCGCTGCTAAGCGGGCCTTGTAGCGTAATGTTATTCTGCGTCAAAATTAGCATAACCAATCAGCAGCCATTATACCGTAGTAGCTCGATGCGACCTTTAGCGATTACAGGTCGCATCGAGCTACATCGAGCTAGCGAGTACTAGGTGCTGCAGAGCGACCGGCTAGTATGCCATGAGCATAACTGTAATGCGGTGTAAAAAGACCAGGTTTAAGAGTGATGGGATGTCAACTATGGCAAAGTATGTAGCCCCTTATGAAGCTATTTACAAACGATTACAAAAATATTGTGTGTTTTTGGTACTGAATGTGTGGTAATTTTTGCGAGGGTTTTATTTCGCCTATTTCGCGAGTAGATATACGGTTTATTATTGCCTGTACAATAATACACAGTTCGGAAATGGATAGAGAAAACTTGTAGAATTATTTCAATACCAACTTTGTCCCCTTTTCTAAGGGTCCCCTTAATATAAACACAAGTCAAAATGTTCGTTTACATAACTCACAATACCACAAATTGTTCGATTAAACGTACACCATTTCCTATTTTTGTATCCCCATGTTTATCCCATCGTGACCCCGATCGTGACAGCAGTATTGTTTGCATCATGTGCAAGCTACCAGGCCATGAAATGAAGGAGTGTCTGGCATCCATCCCCGCCGGTAAACGGTGTCAGTTCTGCAAGAAACAGAAGCAGCATGCCGGGACGTGTCGCGTCAGAAAGCGCCTGTGTAAGACGTGCGGACGAACGGGACACACCTCCAAGGATTGCCCCATCAACGTGATCAAGGTAAAATTAAAGGCTTATATTGCGATCTTTTTCATGGGACGCCGTATCCTTGATTATTTTTTGAAAGCAGATTTTCTTGCAGATTTACATTTCTGACCATAAATCATGAATATATTCTGAGTTACAGAGCGATATGATTGCAAATTACTTCAATTTTAATATTTCATTATTTAAGCTTAAAGCCCCGGGTATCTACTAAATGCTGGACAAACTGACTGTGAATCTTAATATAGAATACAGAATACAGGATACAGAATCTATGGTGTTAAATTGATAAAAAAGGGGCATTGTCAAAATTACATTTTTTTATGTTTCTTATCGTTTATCTTAGTTATATCAACTGATTTATACGAACAATATTTGAAAACACATTTAACCATATTTTTTGCAAAGGAATCGGATTCTACTGAACATGGATATCAAAAGTAAACGGCATTTAAAACAGTTGGTATTACAGCGCCCTCTATTGCTCAAATGTTTCAGATTGGCAGATTGGCTGGATTAAGCCACTGGTGGAATGAGTAGATGCCTGGGTCTTTAACAAGGTGGCTTCAGGACAGTTTTCCATGACCATTTTAGTTAAAACTCAAGAATTTTCCCGGCCCCCATGATCGTAGTAAAGTATAGTAGATACGGAGAGAGAGGCGTGCATAAGTTCAGGATGTATTGCCCTGTAATCGATCCCCGCATTGCCGGACCATCGATGGTTTGTACTGGCATGAATATACACTGGGATGAAACGACTATATGGGGTGAAATGGTATTGGGTCGAAACCGTGCTGGGATGAAACGCGCTGGGATGAAACGACCTGAATTCGGGCTGGTCTGGATACCAGAACATGGAGCAAGAAAGCGTGGTGGACCAGCCATAACTTGTATTGACCTATAACGCATGACACAAGGTCAGTGGCAGCACCAGTATCATAAATTGAGGGTAGGGGGGCGACAACAGGGGGGCAAGAAAAAATATGTGTGGCAAAAATGAAAAGTACGCGCGAAGCGCGCAAATGTTTTTTCTCCATTTCACGCTAAAACTTTCAAATTTGGTCTTATTTTAACTAATTTGATAAGCAAATTGCAAAATTTGGTCTAATTATACCTTATATGGTGATAAAATGTGCGCGTAGCGCGTCAACATTTGATATTTTATGCTAAAATGGTCAAATTTGGTCAAATTTATTTTAACCTTTTTGAATTTGTTTGGTGGAGGGGAGGGCATATATTTGGGGGTGGCAAATGCCTCCCCCCCCTCTCATGCCCCCGTGACGCCGCCACTGCACAGGGTTAAAGGTAGAAGTAACAAGACAGCTATGTTGGAAAGAAGGATTTGGAGAAACATCGTGGTTCGGGAAAATCACCCGACAAGTCAAGTCAAGATTACACTAGTCATGCTAGTGCTTAAAGTCGAATCTATATAACGAGCAATGAGCCCTCTTTGAACCGCGCACTAGCTACTATGTTATAATTTAAAATGTTGATTAGAATTAAATAAATGGGGCTGGACGGTTTGCGATATTATTAACCGTAAACAACATTTGATACCTTGACGGAATAAAGCATATAGTATACATAATGAGACTAATAATACAAGTAGACAGTGTTTGGCCAAAATGTTGTTTACGGTTAATAAATTCGCGGGCGGTTTAGGCATTAAACATTTCTGCAAATCGCTGTCTGTTGGCAAATCAGAGGAATGGCGATCCTTAACACTTTCAAAGTCTATCTCAACATGTACTGAACCAACCAATCCAAGGCATGTTTGCACTTATTTTAATGCATTTCTCAAGGTGATTCAACATATGGTGATGTTATTTTGTGGTGAAATGATAGCCATCATTTTACAAATGTTTCAAAAATGTTAAAATTATTGAATTTCATCACCGGAACTTGTCGTCTGGAAAGTGTTAACTATCCCTGTGTGTATAGGGAGTAATTTAGACCAACAATGTCGACATGGCAACAGATTATTGATGGCAGAGTGTTATTCAGATCCTTACCCTATCTTGAAATACTGGATGTCACTGAAGTAAATAAATATCCTCAGCCATTTTGATTAGACCTGTCCTGTCCTTTATACATATTATGATGAGTGACCAATTGCACCTTTAACATTTTCCAAGCGGCAGGCGTCTGCGCTGCAGACGACAGTCCAAAATTTCACAAAATTATTCAAAAATATCAAAATTATTGAACGTCATCACCATATTTAGCATGTTTAGAATCACCATGGGAAATGCATTAAAAAAACTACAAACATGCCTAGTATTGGTTCAGTAATTCTTGAGATAAGACTTTGAAAGTTGGTAAAGGTTTCTGAAAAATCTGTTTCGTACATGGTAAAACTAAACAGCCGTGTGGAAAGCATGGAAAGTGTTAACATCAAACTTGCTTTCTGTTACAATTCCTATCCGTGTGATTTATCAGTATTTTATGAAATTTCCTTATTTTTTCTACTTCTAGGGTAGCAACCACAGGATTATAATGAATGATAAATCATCTTCGTCATCATCATCATCATCAAGACAAAGTCCTACGCCTCCTGGGCCACAGCCTGGTAAGACAGAATCTTCTGACTTTAGGCCACTACTAGTATCTCGGCAAGAGGAACAACCGACAATGGAAAACCATGACTCTTCACGACCCGGCAGTGAGAAAAGTGCACATCCAATTACAGCTACAGAAGAACTGCCCATGTTACAGTTAGCAAGGAGGCAAAGCGGTGCGGCACAAGTACCAAGCATGTCTGACCTGCTACCACTACCACAAAGTCCAGGTGTTGAATTACAAGCGTCAGAAACACTAGCCGATACACTAAATGCTTCCAGCGATAATGCTGCTCTCGTCGGACCAAAGCAATCGAATGCTCAAGAGGTAGTAACAGATAGACATTTGAGCGAATATCTGATCACCAATAACGTATCATGCGTAGACAGTTCTGTTGCTGGTACACTCTCAACAACACAAAACCCAAGTACAACCTCTGGATTTCATATCAAGAGATCGGATGGCTCAAGGCTTAACAGAGAAAGCATTCCACGGATAGCAAATGAAACACTAAACAGAAGACGGGATCAGGAGGAAGTTCAGTTGTTTGGAACTGAAGGAGACGGACATTTGCTCGACAGAGAGTGTATTAAGCCAATGGCGACCCACTCAGAGGCAGAACTACCTTCCTGTAGCACTAAAAGTGCTGCAGGAATTGCAGTACAACCTACCACGACTAGTTCGCGCACTGTTGGTTCAGAAATTCTGGGGACTTCTGTAGACCAGATGAACGACGAATTTCAGATGGTGGTAGAAGCTGGACTTGACGAGCAGGTAATTATTTTTTTCTTCAATCTTAAAGTTCATTATCAGGTTAGTTAAGGTAAATAAGTAGTAACATTGTACTCATCAAAACTCAGAAAAAAAGTTTACTGACAGTTCTGCGATAGTATTCATGTATTATATGCTAATTGTCTTTAACGTACATAAATATCTGTTTAAATAACAACCATGCATCATGTGCGCATTAATATAACCATTACAACATTGCCTTTATGTTCATGTACCTAAGGGCTCTTGCCCTTTCTCTCAACCTCTCTAAGCGCGCCCTTTCATCGACCTTATCGCGCTTTTTAAATCCGCTCCTTCCACGGTCGTAACATGTTTAGGTTCACCGCCGATCAATAACTAAACAATACCAAAGACCTCAACGTGTATCTGGTCTTCTATATATATCAGAACGTATTAAGCACACGTTGAGTACGCCGAGAAATTTTGAACATGCTCAATAATTTTTCGCGAGCTCGACGTGTTCCAAATTTTCACAGCGTATCACAGCGTGCTCTTAACGTAAACGACGTAACGTAAAACGGCCCTGTCACACCATGGCGTATCGCCTCATCGTATGCCAACGTATGCGAAATATCGAATAATACGTTGGTGTACGTTGGTGTACGCTGATATAAGTTAGGGGTAAGTTGGGGATACGTCGTTTACGTTAAGAGCACGCTGTGCTGTGAAAATTTGGAACACGTCGAGCCCGCGAAAAATTATTGAGCATGCTCAAAATTTCTCGACGTACTCAACGTGTGCTTAATACGTTCTGCATAAGTTCCCGATAGGTTCGTGGTAAGTTAGACATACGTTTACTTACGCTGACATACGTTGACATACGCTGACATTAGTTAGGGGTACGTTACTCGTAAGTTATAGGTTGGACCTATAGATTTATCATTCTAGATATTTTAATAGTTATCATCTAGGCTGCGTTTACTTGAACTGGCAACACTTGTCCCGCCGTGTACGAAACTTAATTTCTGCAGCGGCATAAGTCACGTGTTCGTTGTACGACGAGGGTACGCTGAGGACACGTCGAACACGGCAGACATCCAGCCTTTTGTTAAGTCAAAATGGACCAGGAGCCGAATATCTGGAAAAAGCGGCTCCTGGTCCTCAAATTTTGGAGAGGACCAGGAGCCGCTTTTCCAAGACCAGGAGCCAAGCCTCGAAATAGGGTTAATTTTTAAAAAGTGAACAATTACAACTAAAATGCACTTTTTACATCAACATTATGATTTATCGTGCATGTATAGTGTATACAAAAATAATGTGGATATTTAAAGAGTTATGGGCATTTAAACATTTCCTTTAACATAGGCTTTCAATTGAAAAAAGAATGTTTACATCCAAATATATCCCTTACCCTAAAGTTATGAACCACGAAATTGATACAATCTGAAAGGTTAGTTGATAAGAAACATTTGCTTTTTTAAAAATTCTGCCGCCCCCCTCCACCCCCCCCCCCCCCCCCCCCAGCCAGGGGTCAAAATGAATACAAATTTCAGGGGGCTATTTTGTTGTTATTTGGCCCAAAAAATATCACTTTAAAAAATGTGTAAGTTCTTTAAATTGACTAAACTAACCACCTCTCCCTGGTCCCTCCCTCCTCCCACCTCCCATCCCCCAGGCCCCCTTATCCCCACCTTTCCCTATTCCCTACCTAGGCTGTGAAATCATGCCTGATATATTCTCAGATACTCATTTGGCCAAAAAAATATCACTTTAAAAATGTGTAAGTATACCTTCTTTAAATTGTCTAAACTAACCACCTCCCCTGGTCCCTCCCTCCCACCTCCTTCTCCTATCACCATCCTCACCCCTATCCCCCAGGACCCCTTATCTCCACCTTTCCCTGTTCCCTTCCTAGGCTGTGAAATCATGCCTAATATATTCTCAGATACTCATTTGGCCAAAAAATATCACTTTAACAAATGTGTAAGTATACCTTCTTTAAATTGACTAAACTAACCACCTCCCCCTGGTCCCTCCCTCCCACCTCCTTCTAATCACCATCCTCACTCTCACCCCTATCCCCCAGGCCCCCTTAGCCCCACCTTTCCCTATTCCCTAACTAGCAATAGCATGCCTGATATATTATCAGATACTCATTTGCATATCAATGAAACATTTGCATATCAATGAAATGTTTTGGTTGACCGAGGCATGACCCCGAAAAGGGGCCTTTTTTCATAGCCACGCAAGCGCTCTTGCAGCCACGTGCTACTGTGCTCCATTAACAAATTACATGCTATTGCTTACTTCACAAATTGGTGGCTGGCTGGGCCGCCTTGTTTAACACTATTTATCATCAATTTAAAAGAATATTTAATCCACAATAAAAAACTGAGAACTTTCAATGAATGAATAAAGATGAAAGAATGGGAGTATGGAGAGAAATAAATTAGTAAAAACTTAGAATAATTTAATTGAGATGCTCAGTTGGATTTAATATTCAATACACTATAGCATTCGAAGGGTTTAATATTAAATAAATGTTGACACTGCGACTGCCGCAAGGAAAGAGTTTATGTTGGGAAAATGAATGGCAAAATATATCTGGGGTAAGTCATTGCTATAAAATCAATTTAAAAAACTCAAACTTTATCATTGTATTGTTCCATTCTTGGGTTTAAAAACTTGTTAATGATGTTTTTAATTGTAAAAAGTTGGCTGTTGGCAATTTTGGTTATGTTATATTGCGGACATTGCCGACAAGCGCTATTTCGAACGCTGGCCTTCAGTAATTTCGTAGTTACTAGCGCTTATTTATTGAAGATGAAACTGGTATCAAGTAAGTTTTTTTTTTAGATTCGTGTTGTTTTGTTTCCGGCCATGTGGAAGTGCATTGGATATTAAGCTTTTTCACAAAGACCCAGGCGCAATTTTAAAATATTTGCCGGCGCCTGGGACCCGATTTTTCGGTTCCACCAGGCGCAAAAAGTCGATCACCAGGAGTACGTCGAGAAATTTTGAACATGCTCAATAATTGTTTGCGGGCTCGACGTGTTCCAAATTTTCACAGCGTATCACAGCGTGCTCTTAACGTAAACGACGTATCCCCAACTTACCCCTAACTTATATCAGCGTACACCAACGTACACCAACGAACGTATTTTTCGATATTTCACATACGTTGGCATACGTTCAGGCGATACGCCATGGTGTGACAGGGCCTTTACACGTGAGACGTGAGTCACCCATGTTACTACACGAGTACTGTACCATTATTATCATTAAAGGCCCTGTCACACCAACGTATGGCCTGAACATGGCCTGAACATATGCCGACGTATTCAAAAGTAGCTCGAAAATTGTCAGAGTTCAAGAACGTCCAAAAACGTTTAACTTTCCAACGAATTGCGTAGGAAAAGTCGACATCGGTGATGGAATGGACGTATAGCGTATTGAACGTATATATAGCATATGATTAATGTATTGATAGCGTATCACTAACTTATAACAGCGTATCACACAGCGTATGCGAGCGTATGACCAACGTATGCTTAACGTATTCGTAGCGTATGTCTGCCGTGTTCGACGTATCCTCAACGTATCCTGGGCGTACAACAAACACGTGACTTATGCCGCTGCAGAAATTGAGTTTCGTACACGGTGGGACAAGTGTCGCCAGGTCAAGTTAACGCAGCCTAGATGATAACTATTAAAATATCTAGAAGGATAAATCCATGTCTCTTGAGATACCTAATGTTTTTTCTATAGTGACCTCATTCACCCCGGGGTCATTCACCTGATGAGCCTTTGGGCGAAACAGACTGTTGTGAAATAAACATGGAGTAAATTTACTTGTATTCTTCTTCCCCGTATAGAAGGATAAATCTATAGGTCCAACCTATAACTTACGAGTAACGTACCTCTAACGTATGTCAGCGTATGTCTAACGTATGTCAGCGTTTGTAAACGTATGTCTAACGTACCACGAACCTATCGGGAACTTATGCAGAGCGTATTAAGCACACGTTGAGTAACTCGAGAAATTTTGAACATGCTCAATAGTTTTTCGCAGGCTCGACGTGTTCCAAATTTTCACAGCGTATCACAGCGTGCTCTTAACGTAAACGATGTATCCCCAACTTACCCCTAACTTATATCAGCGTACACCAACGCACTCCACACCAACGTATTTTTCGATATTTCGCATACGTTGAAATACGTTCAGGCGATACGCCATGGTGTGACAGGGCCTTTAACCATCGACATGATCGATGATACTATCATTATACAAAACTGCCCATGTTATTACGGATTATTACTACACAGTCATTATTTACAATAATTAATGTTACCACTCTAAGAACCATCACTTGTAGAAACTTCTGTGCAACCCTGAATAGATGGACCGGGTTTATATACACTGCTAAAATGCTGAGCAAAATACGTTGCTTACTTGCGTTTAATCATCTGTTGGGTAAATGGTTGATTACATTTTATTCAACATAATGTAGAAATCTAGGTGTTGTATAAAAGTAAAAACTTCCCAACGTTGAGCAAAACAATTTAGTAACAAGTTGGATAAACCCCCGGTCAAAACTCATTTTGTTGCTAAAATATTGCGTTAATTGTTTCAATTTGGCAACTGTTGAGTATTTGTCTCAGGCAATCACGCAACTTATGTTAAGATTTACTGATTTTAATGGAGAAAATAGTCACTTCAGCAACTGTTGCATGAGCATTGAGGAAAATCACGCAACAGCTGATGCAAGTTACGCACATGTGAATTGTAGGCATCTTATGTCCAAAAAAGCTCATTTCTATTTCGTGATACGCAATCGTCATGCAATCATCATGGCGTCTTGTGTACGAGCTGAGATCTCTGGATCTGGATAAATTATAGTCTGGTAAATAAAACGGTGAATCCGCATCAACATCAGAGTTTGTGACCTCTGACAGGCGTTTTGTGAGTTCGGTTTTGAATGTTTGAAGCTTGGTCTGTCAAGAAGATGATGTGATAGATCGATCTAAATATTTGGTCGTCCATGGGAATAAGCTGATTTCGTCATGTCAAAAATAAGCAACAATTGGCATTAAAACCCAACATATGGATACATATGATAAATGTAGCATTAATTGCTATACACAAATGCTCATTATATAATGAAAACAATTCACAAATTAAGCAACAGTTGGTATTAAAATGCCCAACAAATGGTTAATTAATAATACCCAACTGTTGTGTAATTGAAATTGTGCAACTTGAATAATAATGATTGACCAAATGTTGATAAACCATTTTAGCTAACGGTATTGGGCATTTTTTACTCAACTGTTGAACTGTTGCATAGTTACTCAATGTTGAGTAAAATGTTGAGTAAAATTTTACTCAACATTTTTGCGGTATACCGGATATATACCGAATATATTCCGGTGCAAACATCACCATGGTCCGATGGTCGCCATCAATCACTACCTTTCCAACCGATGCCGCCGCTCCCTGATTAGGATTCAAAACTATCATCTACCGAGTACTTAATCAAGTCGGCAGACCTGGCTCATTAACACCTTTAGTTGCGAACCAATTGTCCACCCCTTTCCCGTGACCCCTTTCCCGGGACCCCTTTCCCGGGACGCCTTTCCAGGACCCCTCTACCGGGACCCCTTTCCCGTGACCCCTTTCCCGGGACCCCTTCCCTCAAGTAGGCACAAGTAGCTAGGTCCGATCATGTTTACAATAATTATTTCGAGAGATGTACACAAACCCCTGCACACAGTGAATTATCAAAATGTAATTGTTTCACAACTGTCACATCTATGATTTGATAGATTTCCATTAGAAAATTTAGCAAATCACTTACGGTGCTTTTGACTTTCTGAGGGGGACACGTTGCTTTATCAAATAGTTATGATAAGCTTTCTACCATCAGCTGAATAGTACTTTATGGGAGCACCACACCAAATAACTTCCCCTATTGAAATACGTGTAAAAAGGCCATATTTCAAGACACCTTTACTATCATCCGGTTACATTTATGGCATATTTGTAGGGTTCGGCAGAATCCGTGAACACGGATTTCACGGCGTAATTCACGGATTTCATAATTTATCACGGAGTTGGGATATTGTACCGTAAAATCACGGAAATGCTATTTCAACCGCGATAATTGTCCAACAAGCCGATTTTTACAGTTTTATGTGATAATAAGAATCACAAATTATCCGAATTGTTTCAGAATTTTTGAGAACTGTTAGTACTGCATGATCTTTTTTTATATCGCCATATATATATTATTTCCTTGTTTTGGTTTTTTACATCGCATTTTTATTCCAATTTAACACTTATTTATTTACTAATATCCCTTGAGTAATATATATTTTTAATTGAGTGCCTACAGATATGACTGCGTGGATTGCATTATTCATTGTAAATTTCCACGGTTTGATATCGGTTTTGGTTAAAATCACACTAATCACGGAAATCACGGATTTTACACAAACTGCCCACGGATTTTGCTTAAAAAAATCACGGATTCTGCCGAACCCTAACTATATCGTGATTTTTCCTCGAAATCTGAACTTTTTATTTTACAAAATCTGAAACAGCACTAGTTTTTATAACAAATTGAATATCAAAGTATAATTTTTATGACATAATAAATGATAAACTTAACATTTTGGGCTTGTCGCTCCACTTAACTTATTATCAAAGGTTGACCCTAGATTTTGACACGATTCTTTTCTTCTCATATCCCTGTTACTTTTCTAGGCTGGGAAAAGCAAGGCAGGAAAGACAAAACCAATCGAACGGAGCGAGAAGAGTCTCCCGCCAAAAGAGAAAGCATCGGCACCTACTAGAAAGCCTCCAACGAGCAAGAGTAAGAAACCTTCTTCAAGCGTCTTTGATGCAGTAACAGATTATCGTAAAGATGCAAATAAGGACCATAATGATTATGTATACACAGCAGAGGCCATCAGCTATGATGAAGAATGGATTGACCCAGCCGGAGATGCTGTTACATCTGCTGATGTAGAATCGAAAAACCAAGGAAGTGAAAAGAAGAGAGTTAAAGACCCTGTTGATGGGAGGAGTTCTCCAGAGACACCAAAACTACTAGAAACAGTCCTGGGCAGGAAAGTATTCTTCTACCGATGTCGAAGATGCAAGGAAAGGTCTGCGTGGCGTTACGTCATAAAGCGCCACATTCGGTATCATATAACGGAGAGACCGTATCCTTGCAAGTTTTGTCCGAAAAGGTTCTATGACTCGGTAAATTGCAAAAAACATGAGAGATTGTGCCGTGGACAGGGCACAATTGGAAGAAAGAGGACAGATAAAGTTCAAGTGAGGAAGCAAAGATATGTCAAGAAGCAATGTGTGATACCACTTTCTTTGAGCACAATAGAGACGAGTATTGATGGTGGCCCTGCACGGGGGACTACGGCTGTGAAGTTCAGCTTTGCTGGAGCGCGCAATCAGTCCAAATCAAACGGACGAGGTCGAAGTCGAAAATCACATAAAAGCAAGTTTAACCTCGAAACACCTAAAACTATGAGGTTGTTGAAGAGAAATGGGGAGTTGTTTCAATGTGGCCAATGTCAGAAGAAGTGTAAGAATAAGGGGAAAGCCATGGAACATATCCGTTCGCACACCCAGGAACGACCGTATCATTGCAGTCGCTGTCCGAGAACGTTCAAAATCTCTTCAGGATTGTATCGCCATAGAAAGATGTGTGCAGTACAATGCACTAATGAATATTTTCCCGATGCTCAGATATGTTCAGAAAAATCTACCAGTAATTCAACAAACGAGGATTCTACTGATGCGTCCGATTCGGTTGCGCAAAATGATGATGAGATGGTTAGCCAACATATTCCTGATGCCAGGAACTACGGTCATGTCACAAATCAGCAAAAACGAAAATGTTATGGATCACTGGTTCAAACCGGTTTGAACAAGAAGCAGAAGAAGTCTGGTATTCAGACTATTCTCCAAACGGCGCCTGTGAATAAGACATCTTCTCCAAACAAGACATCATCTCAAAATAAGACATCGTCTGTGAGCAAGACAAAATCACTAAATAAGACATTGTCTTCAACCAAAACATCGTCTGTGAGCAAGACATCCTCCTCAAATAAGACATTGTCTTCAACCAAGACTACATTCCCAAATACGAAATTGTCTTCAACCAAGAAATCATCTCCAAATAAGACATCGTCAGCGAGCAAGACAGCATCCCCTAATAAGACATTGTCTTCAACCAAGACATCATCTCCAAATAAAACATCGTCTGTGAGCAAGACATCCTCCTCAAATAAGACATATTCTACAACCAAGACATCCCCAAATACGAAATTGTCTTCAACCAAGATATCATCTCCAAATAAGACATCGTCAGCGAGCAAAACAGCATCCCCTAATAAGAAATTGTCTTCAACCAAGACATCATCCCCAAATGCGAAATTGTCTTCAACCAAGGTATCATCTCCAAATAAGACATTGTCTGCGAGCAAGACAGCCTCTCCAAATAAGACATTGTCTTCAACCAACACAACATCTCCAAATACAACATCGTCTGTGAGTAAGACATCAGCCTCAAATAAGACATCGGCTGCTAACAAGACATCACCCCCAAATAAGACATTGTCTTCAACCAAGACATCACTCCCAATTAAGACATCTTGTGTGAGCAAGCCATCTTCCGCACATAAGACATTTTCTCCAAACAAGACATCATCCCAAAATAAGACATCGTCTGCGAGCAATGATACAGCATCCCCTAATAAGACATTTTCTGCGAGCAAGACAGCATCCCCAAATGAGACATTGGCTTTAACCAATACATCATCTCCAAATAAGACATCTGCTTCAACCAATACATCATTTCCAAATAGGTCGTCTTCAACCAAGACGTCATTCACAAATAAGACATTGTCTTCAACCAAGATATCATCTCCAAATAAGACATCGTCTGCGATCAAGACATCACTCCTAAATAAGAGATTGACTACGAGCAAGACATCACCCCTACATATGATATCGTCTTTAACCAAGACAATATCCCCTAATAAGGCATCGTCTTCAACCAAGATATCATCTCCAAATATGGCATCGTCTTCAACCAAGATATCATCTCCAAATATGGCATCTGCTGCGAGCAAGACATCACTCATAAATAAGACGTCGTCTGCAAGCAAGAAATCACTCCCAAATACGGCATCGTCTTCAAACAAGATATCATCTCTAAATAAGACATCGTCTGTGAGAAAGACATCATCCCCAAATAAGACATCTTCAACCAAGATATCATCCCAAAATAAGTCATCTGCTGTGAGCAAGACATCATCCCCAAATAAGACATCGTCTGTGAGCAAGAGATCATTCCCAAATAAGTCATCGTTTGTGAGCAAGACATCGTCCCCAAATAAGACATCGTCTGTTGTCAAGACATCGTACTCGAATAAGACATCGTCTGTGAGCAAGACATTTTTCCCAAATAAGACATCGTCTTCAACCAAGACATCATTCCCGAATAAGACATCGTTTGTGAGTAAGATATCATCCCCAAGTAATACATTCAACTCAACCAAGACATCATCCACACTTCAGAAATTGTCTTCATCCAAGATATCATCTCCAAATAAGAAACCGTCTTCAACCAAGAATTTACTTCCAAATAAGACATCGTCTGCGAGCAAGACATCATCCCCAAATAAGACATCTTCAACCAAGATATCATCCCCAAATAAGTCATCTGCTGTGAGCAAGACAAATATGACACCGTCTTCAACCAAGACATCACTCCCAAACAAGGCATCGTCTGTGAGCAAGAGGTTTTCCCCATTGCCAAATAAGACATCGTCTTCAACCAACAGACTATCTCCAAGTAAGACATTGTCTTCAACCAATACATCCCTAAATAAGACATCGTCTGCGAGCAAGACATCACTCTCAAATAAGACATCGTCTGTGAGCAAGACACCATTCTCAAATAAGACATCGTCTGTGAACAAGACATTCCCAAACAAGGCATCGTCTCCAAATATGACACCGTCTTCAACCAAGACATCACTCCCAAACAAGACATCGTCTGTGAGCAAGACATCTTCCCAAAACATGCCAAATAAGACATCGTCTTCAACCAACACATCATCTCCAAATAAGACATCGTCTTCAATAAAGGCATCATCTCCAAATATGACACCGTCTACGAGCAAGAAATCATCCCCAAATAAGGCATCGTCTTCAACCAAGACATCGTTTTCCCCAAAGATTGTGTTTGTGAATAAAATTGTGTTTGTGAATAAGACATTTTCCCCAAAGAAGATGTCATCCCGCAGGGTTACCGTTAGGCGATTCAATTGTCGATACTGTGGGAAGATATTTCCATACAAAAGCTCAGTTGATAGACATGAAAGGATTCATACGGGCGTAAAGCCGTATTCTTGTGCTCGTTGCGGGAAATCATTCTCAGATGGGAGCCATTGCAAGCGGCACCAACTTATATGTAAAGCATAATCCAAAAGCATTATAAGGTAAAATGACAAGAATCAAATTTTGCAATTAATTGTATTTACCATAATTTTTTATCAATATTTATGTGCCTCTTTCAATGAAACCATCTGCCAGTGTGAGGAACTTAGGCGTTGTTTTTGACGGCACTCTAAATATGTCTACCAATGTTAGTAAGCTTTGTAAGACTTTGAACTTCCACATTCGTAACTTATGGCGGATTCGCCGCTTCCTTATCCAGGAAGCATGCCATCATGCCGTCAGAGCACTTGTCTTGTCTCGCATTGATTATGCCAATTCCCTATTGTACGGAGCTCGTGAAGCTGATCTAAAACGTTTGCAACGTATCCAAAATAAAGCTGCCAGACTAGTCTTTGCATGTGGATGAGACAGGTGCTCTGTCAAACTGTTGCGTTCCTTACACTGGCTCCCACTCAAAGAAAGAATACATTTCAAAATCATGTTGCAGGTATATAAGTGCATATCTGGTACTGCTCCGGCTTATCTACAGAATCTAGTCACGTTGTACAATCATCCTGATACTACTAGAAGTAGGCACAGACTTCGTTCTTCATCTGACATAACAAAGCTCAATCCCGTTCGTTCCCACAAAAGAGCTGGTGATTGTTGTCTCACTGTTTTCGGACCTCAGCTGCTGCAGCTGCTCTGGAATAAGCTTCCTGTTTATGTCAGAGAGGCTAGGACTGTGTCTGCTTTTAAGAGTCTTCTATAGACCTATTTATTTCCAAATATGTAACTTTGTAATATTGTGTATGTTTAGTGTATTATGTCTGCTGTATATTGTTTTCGGGGGCGTTGTTTAAGCGCTGTGCTTTTTAGGAGCGCTTTATAAGTGCCTATTATAATAATAATAATAATAATAATAATAATAATAACACTAATTAGTATGTTTGTGATATTAAATGATGTTTGATTGAATTCATCATCATCATCAGACGGACCAGTGGAAGCTGCTAATACATTGCTGCCATACACTAGGATTACAATAAGAACACGTACGCGAATTTTTTAAGTGAAGCGTTATTCCGCTGCAAACCAGAAATGCTTTAATAAATTATCATAAATCAAACAAACTCACTTCTGACAAAAGGAGTTAAAAGTCAAACATTTTAAAATATACTTTTATGATTTGAAATGCACAATCACCTGATTAAATGTGTCCATATTGAAAGTTCATGGTGACACATATAATTGTCAAGTGGAGACTAGACCACAATTGGTTAGTCGATAGTTGCACATTTTAAAATGTACTTTGTGATTAAAACCATTAAATCATAATCCGACTTTAAAGGTCACTCCATTCTATTGTGTCTGTAATTTTCAGTTCATAATGACACATAGACTAATATTGTAAAAAATCAGACGACACTTGGTCGTTTACGCTAATTGTTATCCGTAGATAAACAATTATAAAAATTCATTGCATGACATCCAAATTATAACCATTTAATGTACGTCCAAGAAAAGTTTAGGGCGATTGAATTTAACCAGGTAGTACCTGAGGAGGTTACAACCAAACATACCTTTCCCACCGCAATGGTATCCAAGATAAACAAAAAATCATTGCATGACATCCAAAATCAAATCAAATAATGCATTTCCAAGAAAAGGTTTAGAGCGATTTAATTTAACCAGGTATGTACCTGAAGAAGTTATAAACCGAACATACTTTTCCCACCGCAATGGTATTCAACCTAACCCCTCTCATAGGTTTCCTCGGAAGAGGTTATTAATGAACTTTTATCCAATATATATCTGAAAAATAAATATAAAATTGACCTAAAACAATTATGAAGTGACTCGGGTGATCAAAAAGTGTATACCAAACTGCACTGTGAGTATAAAACAACGACATATTGTAACGAGGGTAGGTGGGTGGGAATTTTTTTATCTTTCTGGTTTGCAATCAGAATACGATATGACCTGCCTAGGAAACAAGGGAAAAGGGGCCAAATCGGACGAGATATGCCTGACTGGACAACAAAACAAATTTCGCGGGCTGGCGAATCCCGACTCGGGATTGGTTTATAAACTTTAACCACGGGCCGTCTGCAAAGCCGGAAAACAAAACGTGCCGGCAACCCTAGTGCATGAGCAACTCAGAATGATTTAGACAAGCAAAACAATTCTTTTATTATTGATACCATGCAGCTTTATTTATCATCAGCTGCGGAATGTTTAATTATTACGTTTAATTATTTCATTTAATGAGGACTACGATAGTAGTATTCTGTAAATTTTGTATATATCATTTTGCAAAACCTTATGTTTTGTTTTTATTATTTGTGCATAGATACTTGTTAAATGTATTGTAACGGAATGAGCCGTATGTAGGGAATATTGATTTTGAGTTATAGGTAAAAAGAAGTGACACATTTTATGTTTTACACTGTTTTCTCAGTTAGTAAATTGTTTGTAACATAAAGACTAAAGTTAACTTTTAATGGGATTTGGAGTTTGGACCAAACCGTAGCATTTTCACCTGCTTTTAAATGATGGACAAATATCAAAATTAAAAACTGCCTACGTGTGACTCATTTCGCCTGATCACGTCACGTGTTACATTTCAATGGCATTATACGTATTGTCGTTAAATGTTTGTTGGATCATTGTACATACAGATATATTATTATCTCCTAAAAAAGTGGGATTTTTTCAATTGGCAATATTTTGGATATTTCACGGTTTTATGTTCATTTTGTGTTACATTGCAATGAAACACTGATGCGTTCATCTTTTCAAAGATACTACATTTGTAGCACTCATTTGTTTCAGTACCCGGCCACCGTTTTCACGATTTTTTACCGGAATTAGTAGTATGACGTCAGAGTGTTAGTGCTGCAGCACGCTGACGATGCGAGCGCCTCTGGCGCGAAGCCAATAACGGGTGGGGTCCAGGGGCCCGCCTTAGGGGTCCAGGGGCCCGCCTTAGGGCCCCTGTCCAGGGGGCGAAGCCCTCGGAAGCTCTGAGCATTACAGCGAATTTAGAACACAATTTTCATGTATCTTGCCATCGTTGACCCCATTTTCCATTCATAAAACAACATGTTTTATGAGTAGTTTTACTATCATTGAAATTTGAAACTAAGAAAAACGCAATTTTTACCCTAAAAAAAAGAAAAAAGAAAAAAAAAGATTTTCAAGGGGGTGCGTCCGCACCTAACGCACCCCCCATCTGACGGCCCTGGACTACTATGGTGACAGATGTTTCACTGTAGCAGCGCCATATTTGTGGAACCGGTTGCCACCGTCACTTCGCTGCGACATGTCCTTGGCAGAATTCAAATCAAAACTGAAAACTCACCTTTTTAATTCTGCCTGTTGAAATTGACTCTTGCCAGTGTTCCTATATGCTTAGGTTTTCTTATATTGCGTGTTTTGCGGTGTTTTTATATAATCGTTTATTATGGTTTATACCGACATGTGTTTGCCTTATAATGTATATTATGCTCTGTTTTGGTTTAAGTTTTATATATCTCATTGTACTTTATATTCCTATGAGCACGCTTGTATATTTTGTGTGTGCTTTTTAAATGCTTTTTATGTTTTTATTGTACAGCGCATCGAAACTTTTGTATTATGCGCTTAACAAATGTAATTTATTATTATTATTATTATTATTAAGTTTAATAAACCAAGTTTTTCGATTCGAAAAAACAGGTTTTTCTCTTTCATTGTGCAAAATACGTGCCATAGAGGTCTCAATCTTAATGTGCCAAATTCACCAAATACTTTGTGCTCAAAAGAACAACTCTGCCATCTGTTGTTACGTTTACAACTACCATTACTATAATACAGAGTGATGCTTTATTGACTTATGAGCACAAAATAGTGGTGATTTTGGCACATTCAGATTGCAAGTTGCTGAGCACTGAAACTGAAAGTAGTTGATTATTGTGGTTGATAGAAATTTGACATCATTGGAAAGATGGACATTGATGTGCAACAAACACACTATGAACAAATAACGAAATATAAGGGATTGAAAATAACATTAAACAATTTATTGATGAGTTTAGAATACTAGTGCTCTAACGTCATGCCTTTCAGATATATGAATGACATTGCAGATCTTTCTGCACATTCCTTTGTATTTCCCAGATTTTACCCAAAGCAGCTAATTATGCTGCCCTCTATTACGACGCCCTCTCTCATGGTGTCAGCCATACTTCAAAAAGGCTATAACTCTCAGTTACACAGTAGGCTATTTGACATTCTTTGTTTTACTATGTAACTATGATGTATAAACCTCGTAACCAGGAGGGCTTTATTTAGCCCCTCCCTAAAAGTCTCCCAAAAGGCCCGAAAACTTTTTTGATGAAAAATTGTCAACATTTTGTTAAAAAGGTCCACTTTTGCCAAATTCGACCCACTGATTAAAATGTCCACGTTTTGGAAAAATGTCCACTTTTGACCAAATCCGCCGCCCGCCACTTCCCCCGAAAAAAAATCCTGGTTACGGGTCTGGCCTTGAGTGTATATTTGAATACTGTAGTGTCAGAAACTGTGATGTTTGAATTTTATAATGACAAGAATATGATAATATGGCATCAAAATGCTGCCTGCCTAGTCTTAATGTGCAGATTTAAAAACAAATTGAATGGTGCTTTTCATATTAATTGCATTTGTGAAATCGTGTGAATCTGTATTTTGAATAACTTTCTCAAAAGGAAACCAATATGGTATTCAATATTTAGTATTTCAAAACCAGTTGTTGTTTTTCTGTTAATTTTGAATACAGATTTGGTACATAGTATAATGGTTTATGGTATAGAAACCCCATATGAACAATCGTAGTAAATGTGAAGATTATTGCAGTATTCCAATATACAAATGTCTTCCGAGTTTTGAAATTAATTATATACATAAGACTCATGTGTGCCAAAGTGTTATACATTTTCAACATTCAAATGCAAAATGTTGTACTTTGTCAATTTGTTGCTCACTAATGCGTCAAAATATCAATAGGCAAAATTAAATGTCTTCAAATAAATAAAAAAATGTACTTAAAGGGCCATTGAGAGATTGCCGAGAAAACAAAATTTAGAAAAAAAGGAATTGTTTCATTAGATAAGGTACGTAGGAACCCTGAAGTGTTATGATTTATGGGAAAACAGTTGAATAATGGCGCTTGGTTGAAGCAAGTTATGTGGTGAGTGATATTTTTTCGATGTGATCTACATCGAAATTACCAAAATCGTGACATTTTACATAGACGGCGAATTAAGGTAAACGGTTTAAGATGGTAGTTAGTAAACGTAGGTTTAAATTGAGGGTGCACTCTAATACTTATCTCTCAATGCCCCTCTTTAAAATGACCACTAAATTGGTGAATTTCAAATAATTCAAACAAAATCCCAACATTTGTCTATACCTCTAAAGTCTAAATGAACCTCCTTATCCCTTTGTATACATGTATCTACAGGCAGAGATGGAAATGCTCATGCACTTTTCGACCTCAGGTTACCTAACCTTAGGTTGCATTCATTTTGCGATAAACAGTGTTTATCGCCGATATAAACACTGTTTATCGAGATAAACTATGTTTTTCGAGCGAAAAACAGTGTTTATCGATAAACTTTGTGTATCAAATTGAAGAACAAATGCTTACATGTACGTACAAAATACCACCTGGAATAATCATGAAGTTTAATTTGCATTGTACTATATATACAATGTAAAATTCATGAATTCGATAGTTTGTTTAATTTCGATGCAGATCACATCAAAATTTACATAATTCATCTAAATGGCCACAGGTGTCCTCTACCGAATTTGAAGAACACCCGTGACTTGTTATCTGAAGCAAAGGGGAAAAAAGAAGTGAAAAGCATTATAAGAGGCTTTCAGAAATAATGAGAAAATATCTTTTATATTGATTTGTACTGATTTCTTAGGAAATCATTACGCGAGAGGGTTTCTACATACGAGGGGTATCAAATTTCATCTATTTCCTAAGCATTAATCCCCCGCCTCACGGATTCCATTCTGTTTTTAGCTTTGTATATTGTGCTGTCATATATTTTGTGTATGTATAGGCCCTTTTTACTTTGTACAGTATAATAATATGTTGCAGTAAGTTATAGTGTTTTTGTGTATTTTAAGATTTTACTATTTTGTACAGCGCTTTGACCACTTTTGATTAGGCGCTTAATAAATGCTGCTTATTATTATTATTATTATCAAAAAGTTCTTGACATCACCAAGAAATAAAGGAGCCAGAACCTTTTTTTTTGATATGACCCTTCAGACATCTTTAAAAAGTCACTGTGCAAAGTCACACATTTCTCCCACTTTTTATTATCTATCTACAGACCGCCATTGTAGAGATCCTCGGATTGACCGCCATTGATTGATCCTCAGATTACCTTAGATTGCGTTATTCACCAAAACAGCAATAAATAGTGTAAAGTTTTGACAGTAAGGGGTCAAAGGTCATTACAAACCAGCTTGGTGACAATAATCTTATGGGTAACATGGGGTGTACACAGATTGACCTCTAATGACCCTACTTGACCTTTGACCCCTTTTTGTCAAGACTTTAAACCATTTATTGCTGTTTTGGGAATAACGCAATCTGAGACAATCTGAGGATCAATCAATGGCGGTCAACCTGAAGGTCCAGGTAATAAAAAGTGGTAGAAATGTGTGACTTTGCACAGTGACTTTTTAAAGATGTCTGAAGGGTCACTTATCAAAAAAGAATTCTGGCTCCTTTATTTCTTGGTGATGTCAAGAACTTTTTGATACCCCTCGTACATGTATCATGTAAACAAGATGATGATATTATTAATTACATTTTTGGTGTGGAACCTCCTGACGGACAGTCGCGTACGCAGGATTGTTTTAAGGGGGTGTTTTAAGTTTGGTGGAAGCAACCGCGGCGGAATGTTTTAAAAGTTTGGGTGGGGGTGGGGGGACGGGGGCACTTATATACCACCATCATGTTAAGCAATGGCGGATTCAGGAACCCCCTTGCTTCATTCATTCATGCTGTGGAAAATGTGTTTACAATTTAGTTCGCTAAAAACAAGATTTTAGTTGTATTTTTAGCTATTTTCCCTTCAGATTATTGAGTCTCAGTTCTTTTACCATTAAGAAAGCATTTTTACATGTAATTTAAATTATTAACACTTAAAAACGAATGTGATTCTTTTGACACACCTTCGTGTACTACTTTTGTATGGTAATGTTATGGTATGTATATGTAGTTACAAATAAAAAGAAAGAAATGAGATTTTTGTATTTAATGTTTAAATTTTTAAAAAAGTAGTCCGACCTAAAGGTAGATGTTCCGATTTTCAACTTGAAGTTTTCTATTCTACATGAAAGGTCATCCTTAAAAAAGTCGTGTTCCAAAGTTTGAGTTGCATAGCTCTAATGGTTCTTATTTTAGACGCACAAGATGCTGTGAACTGTACCCATTGAGTAGTACACAAACTATATCGGTGGTTACCACCATTCGCGGTAATTCGACGTTATTTCATCGATTTCTCCGTAATTATACCGATTTAGGCCGTCAAATTTCAGTATGATGATGAGAAAAATACGAGCTTTCATATGATATGAAAATCTCCGTATGTTTGAAATAATTCTGTGTTACGAAAATGTGATCGGGTCATCTACCTTTAAGTTGCTTGGTAAGGGGCGGGGGTTGCAAGGGGGGGGGGGGGGGGGGGGGGGCAGGGCCGTGCGAAGTATTTGTGAATTTAGTCTAGTAAACATGATTTTTGCATTTTCTTTAAAATCTATAATATTTTCACTCAAACATGAAAGTGACCATTTTACTCATTGTTGTATATTTGCTTGATAGTGTTAACGTAATAAGTTACAAAAAGAAGAAGAAAAAACCTTGCATTTTTTGGGGTAAATGGGCGGGGGTTCTACGGGCCAGAGCCCCTTTTCCGTGGGAATTATTTTTGAATTTAGTCCGTTAAAACACGATTTTAGCTGCAATTTTCTTTCAAATTACGAAGTCTCAGGAGGCCTTTTGATTCTTTACTATTAAATAAGCATTTTCTTTAAATCTCATTTCAAACAATTACACTCAAAAAACCCCAATTAAACCTTTTTTGGGGGGAAGAAGGAAAAAACGTTATTGTTTTTTTTGGCACGGGACGGGGCTGCATGCAAAGGGGCAGAGCCCCTTGCCATGGGACATTTTTAAAATTAAGTTCGCTGAAAGCACAATATTTAGCTGTAATTTTAGATACTTTTACTTCAAAATTACTGAGTCTCAGACCTTTTGTTTCTTTACTATAAAAGGATTTTGAATCGGACTATGGATGAGGTGACCGTTGTTTACATCCAATGTTTATCAACAAACGCAACGGTCGATGAGATTGGACTGCCGATACACGTGTGAGGGAACAGCATACATGTATAAACACAACACTGTCCGCTATGTCGTATTGCCCTTAATAATGCTTTGGCGCGAGTTTTATAAGCACGGGTCCTAAACAAAACAGGATGCGCGCGCAAACTGCCGGGCAAAGAACAATAGCAACTAGCCACATTTTGCCCGGTGTGACGTTACCTGTCACCCCATCTATAGATACAACTGCTGAATGTATCCGGGAATGTATCACACAAAAGTGTCTTGATAAAAATCTTACTTTAAAGGCGTTGTTTTTTATTATGATGTCTGTCTCAGCTATTTTATACAGGGCGTGTCAAAAAAAGTTTTGGCCATGAATTCTTTTAAAATTATACGTGAAATAGTAATAATCATGTTCAGCAATCTTTAATAATAGGCCGCGCAATAGGCCTACAAGCAAAATTATTACTAAACTTACCACTCAATTTGGTGAATTTTCTTTAAAATAAAACATGGTAATGAATCGTTATATGACTAAAAATCCGTATTCTTTGACACATACATCCTTAAAGGTATATGATGTGATCTTTTCAAGGAGACGCCCTCGATCCTAGAATTTTTTTTGAAGCAGATTTTCTTGCAGATTTATATATCTGATCATAAATCATAAATATATTCCGAGTTACAGAGCGATTTGATTCCTAATTACCTCAAAATCATGGTTTTAGAGTGAATTTAGAGTGAAAATTACCGGGAAAATAAACTGTCGGGTTAACCCGACAGTATATTTTCACTCTAAAACCATGATTTTGAATTAATTAGGAATCGTATCACCCTGTAACTTGGAATGTATTAACGATTGATGATCAGAAATGTAAATCTGCAAGAAAATCTGCTTCATTTTTCTTCTTCTCGAGGATTGAGGGCGTTCCCTGGAAAAGATCGCATAACGCAATAATAAACGAATTGTTTTGCTCGTCTAAATAATTCTGAATTGCTCATGCACTAGGGTTGCCGGCACGTTTTCGTTTTACGGCCTTTGCAGACGGGCGTGGTTCACGTTTTTAAACAAATCCCGAGTCGGGATTCGCCAGCCCGCGAAATTTGCTTTGTGTTTCAGTCAAGCATATCTCGTCCGGTTTGGCCCCTTTCTCCTTGTTTCCTCGGCGGGTCATATCGTATTCTGTTTGCAAACCAGAAGGATCAAATAAAAATTCCCCACCCACCCACCCTCGTTACAAGAGGTCGTTGTTTTTTACTCACAGTGCACAGTGCGGTTTGGTATACACTTTTTGATCACCCGAGTCACTTCATAATTGTTTTAGGTCAATATCATATTTACTTTTCAGAGAACAATATATATATTGGATAAATGGATGTTTATTAATAAAGCTTTTTTAGTAAACAGTTTATCTTGGTTACCATGGCGGTTGGAAAAATTATGTTCGGTTTATAACTCCCTCAGGTACTACCTGGTTAAATTAAATCTTGGACATTGGACATTATTTGATTTGATTTTGGATGTCAATGCAATGATTTTTTGTTTATCTTGGTACCATTGCGGTTGAAAAGTATGTTCGGTTGTAACCTCCTCAGGTAATACCTGGTCAAATTCAATCGCCCTAAACTTTTCTTGGACATACATTAAATGGTTTTAATGTGAATGTCATGCAATGAATTTTTATAATTGTTTATCTACGGATAACAATTGAGCGTAAACGACCAAGTGTCGTCTGATCTTTCACATTATTATTCTATGTGTCATTATGAACTGAAAATTACAGACACAATAGAATGGAGTGACCTTTAAAGTTTGAGCGTAAACGACCAAGTGTCGTCTGATTTTTCACAATATTATTCTATGTGTCATTATGAACTGAAAATTACAGACACAATAGAATGGAGTGACCTTTAAAGTTCGAGTTATGATTTAATGGTTTAAATCACAAAGTACATTTTAAAATGTGAAAACTATCAACTAACCAATTATGGTCTGGTTTTCACTTGTCAATTATATGTGTCACCATGAACTGTTAATATAGACACATTTATAAATCAGGTGATTATGCATTTCAAAATCAAAAAATACATTTTAAAAATGTTTCGACTATTAACTCCCTTTGTCAAAAGTGGAGGAGTGGAGTCTTCAGGTATTACCTGGTTGAATTTAATTATGATAAATTATTAAATGCATTTCAGGTTTGCAGCGGAATCACGCTTCACATAAAAAATTTCGCGTACGTGTATTTATTGTTACCCTAGTGTCTAGCAGCAATATACCTTTAATGTTAATGCACTAATGTAGTATTCCGTCGGAGTGTACTATATCATCGTATCTGAGGGGAAATATTATACTGCACATACTAATTCACGCATGACAGTTTTCACTTTACATCCTGTATGTGATCATTTTAACGGTTATTTAAAATGTTAAACAACCAAGGTTGTGTACATTTTAAACATTTAGTTGTTTTTAAGTATTGAACAACTTGTTTAATTTCTTATTTAAACAGCCAATGCTATTTAAACATTGCTGTTTCAAAACTTTGTTTGTAAAGGTGGTTGTTTAAGCCAACTGGTATCTGATTAAAACTAGCTGTTTAAACAACCAGGGTTATATAAAACAATAATGGGGTTGTTCAGTGCATTTGCTAAATAGTGGTTGTTTAACAAATGGGGATTTAAGCAAGAGTCCAAAGTATGCATGAATCATGGCGATTGTTTATCGGTCCGTTTATTTCAAATCTATCCTGAAGTATATTCGCCACAAATGGTTCACTATTTTTGTAAACAAAACCTCTAAACATAGGGTATGATTTGTGCTGGAAAACATTATACATGGGTCCCTAATCGAGTAATAAACCTAAACTTGGGTCCCACATCGAGAAAAAATACATACCAAACATGTGTCACAAATAGCGAAAACAAACCGACAAATCAGTCATTAGTCGGTGAAAATACCCTTAAATGTGGGTCAGGATTTCAAACCTCTAGCGGCATACACTCGTCAATAAAATGGCTCAGGGGCACTGAGAGACACGTCTGGGAGTGAATCCCCCTTAATGTTTCTGAAGTTTTTGTGCACCTATGTAAATACTTAGGCATACCAACTACCATCTGAAACCGTTTACATTAATTCGCCATCTATCGTGTACAATTTTACGATTTGGTAATTTTGATTTAGATCACATAGAAATTATCAGTACCACTCACCACATAACTTGCTTTAATCAAATTTCAAAATAGAGCCATTGTCCCACCGTTTTCCCATACATCACTACACTTCAGGGTGCCTATACATTTCTTTTGTTCCAAATTTCATTTTTTTTCTCGGCAATCTCTCATTGCCCCCTTAACATAAACTAAGATTATTGTTCGTTTTAGTGGTTTTTAGTGGAGGGAGAATATTTTCGTCCATACGTTATCCCAATTACTCGGGCACAAACAAAAATATCTCTCACTGGGATTCGAACCACAGACCTCTCTCACACCGGTGAAGACCCATCAATGTTCAACCAAGCTCCATGGCATGCATCAGCACGATCAGGGTCATAGCCCTGTCAAACTCTAATGTGTCGTCACGTATGACTCTAACCACAAACACATCCCTGGGCCCATAATGAAACCCTGATGAACATCACGGGTAAAACCCGGGAGAGCGCTCTAACCAATTGAGCTACATTTAAAGGCGACATTCTGTACCTTTAAAATCACAATTTTTGCTCGCTTTGTATTCGTTTCAACGTTTCAATATATAAGATTAACAAGATAGCTTAAGAATTTGTGCCCCCATCAAAACAGTCCTGGATATGCCCTTGGCTCTGCACTGCTTTATTTTAACATTTCAATTATCATTATCAAATGTGTCCCCCTCCCATGTCTGAAAACGGATTGACGCCCCTGACCATACAGTCCATACTAAACTATGCGTGTATGAATTCCGGCACAAATGGCTTTGTCGGCAATTTATGACCTTTACACCCCCAATGAAAAGGGTCTGGGGACGCCCTTGGGGGGGGGGGGGGGGGGGGGGGGGTATTCGGGGGAAATTACTGCTAGTCGGGGGAAACTACTGCCAGTCGGGTGCAGGGCCGTCGCTAGAGGGTGTGTGTGTGGGGGTGGTGTGACCCAAATAGTCCAATAGTCCGCAAATCTGTACATGCATTCGACAAATTGATGGCAGCAGTCGGCTAAATAAAGAAAAATGTTTGTGCATAGATCCTTATATATGCAAAAATTAAATGAAATCATTTAACACTTCCACGCGGCAGGCGTCTGCAGACGACATTCCAAAATTTCACAAAGTGTTTCAAAAATGTCAAAATTATTGAATTTCATTACCATATTTGTAATCACCATGAGAAATGAATTACAATAAGTACAAACATGCCTACTATTGGTTCAGTAATTATTGAGATAAAACTTTGAAAGTTGGGAAAATTTTCTAAAAAATCTGTTTGTATAATACCGGTATGGTAAAACTAATAGCCGTGTGGAGAGTGTTTGAACATAATAATTCAAGAAAACATCATCACAAACATACTATTAAGGCACCATAAAATTGATAAAAAATGATGGTAAATAAAAATTATTTACAAAGCTTGATTAGGCAGTATTTTTACGCCATATACATAAAGATTTTGGTATTTGATCTGAAACTACTTGGTACTGACCATGCTGACTAGATATAAACATGATATTCACGATTAATTCCTGATCTTTCCCTCAAGAGGTCAAAAATATATGAGCGCTGAATTTGACCAATATTATATAGATCCTTGAGAAAGCTTCTTAAGAGGTGGACCAAGTTCTAAAATCTAAACCATATTAGCGCTTCGATATGTACCTCTCTAGGGAAAGACCAACAAAAATTAGTATAATTCAAATATCGTAGTTCTCTCAGCATTAAAAACACGTTGTAATATTACATCATGACAAGCTAATTACACTGACGATTACTTTACAGTGATGATCTAGGTGTATGTAGCGTTTAGGACTATCAATTAATTATAGTACCTATAGGTCAATAAATGCGTATGTTCTGTTTCGAGAGAAATTAGACAAATCAATGCACGCGCGCTGATGTTGATGTGTGAATAATGGCATGACCCCGAAGGGGGAGTGCTATTTTGAGCATATCAACACTTGCGCAAGTGCTTTGATTTTTCTAATTTTTCGAGAAACAAAACATACGCATGAATTGACCTAATTCACACACAACACTATACAAATAAAAATTCACAATTTAAACATAATTTTGATCTATGTAAAACGACTAAAAACACTTCAACAAGTTTGCTAACACCCGCAGTGAAAATCGCAGAACTCGCGAATCTTGAACAACGAATCAAAACAAAACGCGCACTGCGTGGTTTGAACGGCGCACACGCGGAGTGCAGAAGGACACTTTCAATGCACTCCGCGTATTTGTAATTCCGGCTTCCTGATTGGTTCAACACTACATAGAGTGTATGAATTGTAATTAATTCACTCCATCGGGTAGATTTAGTTTTAACGAATAATAAGGGCCATAAAATAACCCCCAGGCAGACGATATGCAATGGATACATCGCTTTTTGCATCTGAACTTTTCGTGTGCAGATTCTTTTGATCGCAAGGATTGCAGGTGCTGAGTTCTGCCATCTGCAGACGACAGTTCCAAAATGTCACAAAATGTCAACATTATTGACTTTCATTACCATATTTGGAATCGCTATGACAAATGCATTAAAAATAAGTACAAACATGCCTAGTATTGTCACAGTTAATCTTGAGATAAGACTTTGAAAGTTGGGAAACGTTTCTGAAAAATCTGTGCTGTATACATAGTAACACAAATGGCCACATTGACACGGGATATTGAGCTCACACTAAGTATAGCTAACTGCCTGATGTGCATTCATTACATGTTATGCTTCCTAAATCTAAATGTGAATGCATCATTGAAACAGGACACTTTGCTGCAAAGTAGTTTTTAAGATAGAGTTTTAAAATGTACAATACGGAAAAATGTGATAACAAATAATTAGGCCTACGTATTTACCCGCTTTCTGTTATAAAATTTGAATTTGGTGAACAAGTCAAATTGATGAGGCGTCTTTTTAAAGCAAATCAAGACTGACTTCATACAAAGTGTCCCTTTTCTATATGCTACATCACTGCACAGCAATTAAATTCCGGAATAAAATCCCAAATCATTTTTCCAACGTTTTCCTGGTAGTTGTGCAGATCTTATTGTACCTTATTTCATTAAATGTACCTGTACTCACTCCGGTGGGGCTCTCTTCCAAGGGGTTTGATGCCTTATGTCATTTTTACCTTGGAATGCTTTGGGATTATGCTTTACATATAATTTCATGCTGCTTGCAATTGCTCCTATCTGAGAATGATCTTCCGCAACGAGCACATGAAAACGGCTTTACTCCTGTATGAATCCTTTCATGTCTATAAACCGAGCTTTTGCATGAAAATATCTTCCCACAGTATTGGCAATTGAGCCGCATTCTTTTGTTAGGATCTGATGTTGTTTTCCACAACCCGGAGGGCGACTCCTGGACATCAACTCGTGCTGTACCCCTTTGGGATGACATCTTCTTTGGGGAAGCTGTTATACTCGGAGACAATGTCTCACTTGCGGAAGATGTCTTATTCACAAACACAATCTTATTTGGGAATGATGTCTTGCTAACAGATGATGTCTTATTTAGGGATGTATTGGTTGAAGACAATGCTTTTCGTTTTTGCCGATTTGTAACATGGTCGTATTTCCTGGCCTCATCGTTTTGCGCAACCGAATTGCACGCTTCAGTTGAATCCTCGTTTGGCCAATCACTGGTAGAACTTTCTGCACATTTCTGAGCATCACGACAATCGCCATTGGTGGATTTTATGACACAAATCTTTCTGTGATGATACAGTCCTGAAGAGGTCTTGAACGTTCTAGGACAGCGACTGCTGCAATGATACGGTCGTTCATCGGTGTGCGTACGAATATGTTCCATAACATGCCCCATTTTCTTAAATTCCTTCTTACATTGGCCACATTGAAACAACTTTCCTTTTCTCTTCAACAACCTCATAGTTTTGGGTGTTCTTAGGTCGAACTCACTTTTATGCGATCCTGTTCGACTCCGATCTCTTCCGTTTGATTCGGTGCATGTCTCTACTGCGCTCAAAGAATGTGGCATCTCGCGTTGCTTCTTGATATCACTTTGCTTCCTCACTTGACCTTTCTTGGTCGTCTGCTTCCTGCTTTCTGTGCCCTGTCCACGGCACAGTCTCTTATGTTTTTTGCAATTTACCGAGTCAGAGAACCTTTTTGGACAAAACTTGCAAGGACACGGTCTCTCCTTTATATGATATCGAATGTGGCGCTTTATGACGTAACGCCACGCAGACCCTTCCTTGCATCTTCGACATCGGTAGAAGAATACTTTCTTGCCCAGGACTGTTTCTAGTAGTTTTGGTGTCTCTAGAGAACTCCTCCCATCAACAGGGTCTTTAACTATCTTCTTTTTACTTCCCTGATTTTTCGATTCTACATCAGCAGATGTTACATCAAAGCTACAGTTGGTAGAGGTCACATGAAGATGATCAATATCATCGACGTTCGTCCCTGTTTCACTACCGGATGACTCTGTTTCACTTCCAGGCATTACTAACGGACCATTCTTCTCCGGCTGGATTCCCTCACGCTTCTTGCATTTCATCTGGTGTTTCATCGTGTTTACCTGCTCGGTGAACTTCCGAGGAGCAATATGATTTGTTGGCAGTGGAGTCACTGGTGTCTCAACCTGCTCAAATGTTGACTGGTTATCAAATGACGGTTCGGCAGAGGAGCTGCCGGTGGAGGTCTCAACCATGGCCAGTAAATTCTTTTGACTCCAGCAATGCATCTCATGCCTCATCATCATCGTAACATCTGGATATTCCTTGTTACATTGTCCACACTGATTAGATTTTATGTCCAAGTGAGTCCTTTCGTGTTTGATCACTGTACATTTGGTGTTGAATGTCTTCTCGCAAGTCTTGCAAGTGAACGTGTCTTTGAAGCGAAACATTGGGTGCTTGGTCAGGACGTGTAACACAAGATATGGCTGTGAGTTGAAAGTGGCTTGACACTGGCTGCAAGAGACTCTACCACCTGGTGAATCTGGATTACGTAATGCGTCCTCTTGTCCAGAGGTTCCATCAAGGGCACAGTACGCGCATTCACACTTCGTCTCTGTCGGGACAGCAGCAAGCTTTGGTGAAACAACTCTATGGCCTCGTTCGTGGATTAACAGATTTTCGATAGTGGTACAACTCCATTGACAGTAGTGACATATGTGTTTATTCTTTTTAGTCACATTTTCTTGTTGTGCCAATGTGGACTCTGCATCTCCAGATGTCTTCATTTTCCACTTTGACTTTGGACTTGTGGATGGGTGGGACTTGTCATTGTGCACCATTGATAGTGATTGTCGAGGAATTGCTCCTGATTCACGCACTGAACTTTGCTCTTTAGACACTAAGCCAACATCTTCCACATCCTCCAACTCCTTTCTATCCTCATTTCCAAAAATATCTCCGTGTGGGTCTATCCATTCTTCATCAGAGCAGATGACGGCCTCTGCTGTGTAAACAGAATCAGGATCGTCCTTATTTGCATCTTTACGATAATCCTTTACTGCATCAAAGACGCTAAGCCTTGAAGAAGGTTTCTTACTCTTGTTAGTTTCACAAAATGTGCATCTATTATCGAACATACCCAATCCACAGACGTTGCAAATGCTGAACTGGGGTGTTGAGTCTGATGATCGTGATCTTGCCTTTCTTTCCCCATTTCTTCGTAATGGTGGAGACTTTCTAGTAGGTGCCGATGCTTTCTCTCTTGGAGGGAAACTCTTCTCGCTCAAGATTTTTTTCGTATTCTTTAAACCATTCCGTTCGATTGTTTTTTTCTGTCTTGCCTTGCTTTTCCCAGCCTAGAAAAGAACAGTGATATGAGAAAAGAATTGTGTCAAAATCTAAGGTCAAAATGAAACCTCGGGTCGGGGTACTACATGTATGCAAAAGTGGATATCGTGTTCAGATATGGACTTTCAAAATGGAACTTACAGCTATACTTTTTAAAAAGTATAAAATGATTTCTTCAAGAGCGACACATACAAGTCCTAATAATATACGTGAGTATCATCCCCCGGGGTATTTCCGGTATGGGTATTTAAAAGGTCATAATGGCGATCGGGTGAATTTACGCATGCAATTGTTGCACTGAACACGCGGTCTGAGTATCGGAATAGTTATTTTTGCACTTCGAGAATTACATATCTGAAAGATAAAGCCTGGTTGGGGGTAATTTGTGAGTAGGGCCTAGCTACATGTAAAATATAATGTTCGTATTTTGTTGTACGCATGATGACGTACCCTATGACACACCCAGGTAAAATGACTGAAATTGACGCACATATTCGTCAATATTGTGACAGACCAATGGCTGGCCGGTGGCGTATCCTGCATCAAGTATGTGGTGGTTAGTGAAGCACCCATGACGCACCTCTCCCGGGGGTCGTGTAGTGCGTCATACAACTGATATGTGCACAAGTACATAAAGTGTCATTGAAAAGGGGTGTTTCAAATTCTAGTAATTGTAAACCAATAAATTTGACTCGAGTATTTTTACACAATACTGTCCTCGATTTCGCCAAATAGGAGGTAAAATCTGTCCTCGATTTCGCCAAATAGGAGGTAAAATTGATGAAAAATCCTTACAAAAGGGGACTTGAAAAAATGAAGAACGATCATGGTTTACAATTTTTGAATGAGTTGATGGGGGACGTGTTATTTTGTCTTTACTGATAAGAAAAGTCAAAATAATAATGATTTTTTTTATTTCAAATAAGTTTTGTACAATTATTGTATATTTTTGATACAGCCTGTAGGCATATACAATTTCTTGCTGGACTTGTATATGCAAATTATAGACTTATTTCGCAAATATTGGTATTTTAACGTGAATCCCCCACCCCTCCAAATATGTTCGTGCATGCACCAGGCCGCGTATTTACGCGTATGTTTTGGAGGAGTAAAGGTTCCTCATATTATTTCCCATTTAAAAGCTTTACAAATAATAATAATAATAATAATAATAATAATAATAATAATAATAATAATAATAATAACTTGGGAAATTCAAAAACAAAATTGGTCGGTCGGGCCCGTAGAACAGGGGCATTTTTACGTGGCCTAAGCATTTCCCCTTTTATATCCAAACAGGGTTTCATCTACTAGAATTATATGGCTGTATCCTTGGTGTAAGACAGCACGGAATTAACCTAGCACAAAATCCTCTTTTCATGGTTTAAAGGATTCTGCAGCTTTATTCCGGCGTAATGGGGTCTTTACACTAGTCTTATGATCATGAATGTCTTACACCAAGGATACCGGTTTAGGGGTTTATCATTGTGTAAGACAGCACAGAATTAATCAACCTAGCACAAAATCCTTTATCAGTTTATTGACGGGCAATAACGGATCTCTCAGGTCGGTCAGGCGTGGTTTTTTACAAACAAATGGGGAATTAGGGGGGAATTCCCAACAATAATTTTCGAAAAACTAACTTTTTGAAAAAAAAGGTGTACACATACAAATGAACTCATAGTGCTATATCTGTCAGATCAAAATATACAGAAAATGAAAATAAGTAAATATTATTAACATATTTACCTGCTCGTCAAATCCAGCTTCTACCACCATCGGAATGTCGTTATGGTTTACATCATTTCCACTGCTACACGACGAAGGCAGTTCTGCCTCTGAGTGGGTCGCCATTAACCCGTACGTACACTCTCCATACTCTCTGTCTAGCAAATGTCCTTCTCCTTCAGTTCCCAATGACTGTTTCTCCTGACCCCCTCTTCTGTTTACTGTCGCATCATTTGCTATCTGTGGAATACTTTCTCTGTTACGCATTGAGCCACCCGATCCCGGGATAGGAATTCCAGAGGTACTGGGGTTTTGCGTTGTTGACGGTGAAACAGCAGCAGAACTCTTCCTGACATATCTTAGCTTCCTCGCTTGAACTTTCTTTGTCTTCTTTCTTCCAATTGTGCCCTGTTCACGGCACACTCTCTCATGTTTTTTACACTTTACCGAGTCATAGAACCTTTTCGGACAAAACTTGCAAGGATACTGTCTCTCCTTAGTAGGATTTCGGTAGAAGACTCCTTTCTTGCCCAGGCCTGTTTCTAGTAGTTGTGTTGTCTCTGGAGAACTCATCACACCAGCAGGGTCTTTAACTCCCTGTATTTTCAGTTCTATATCAGCTGATGTAACAGTAAAGCTGGAGTTGGTAGCGGTCCCATGAAGATGATCAATATCATCGACGTTTATCCCTGTTTCACTACCGGATGACCCTGTTTCACTTCCAGGCATTGCTAACATACTATTTTTCTCTGGTTGGATTCTCTCACGCTCCTTGCATTTCATTTTGTGTCTCCTACAAGTTCCACCCACGGTGAACTTTCTACCACAAAATTGGCAAGAAAACGGCTTTTCGCCTGTGTGAATTCTAATGTGGTTCTTAGCATTCCTGGATTGGGAAAATTCCTTTTTGCATTGGTGACATCGGTATATGGTCCCGTTTGCGCCACCTCTTACTACCTGGAGTAGTTTTAATGTCTTCTCCGTATTCAAATTGGTGGGTGAGGCTCTAATAATGCTCTTCTTATTACTATGACTGGTAGTTTCAGGCGGTGCAACATGATCTGTTGGCAGTGGAGTCACTGGGGTCTGAACCTGCTCAAATGTTGACTGGTTATCAAGTAACGCTTCAGATGAGGAGACGCACCTCGTCTCTGCCGGGACAGCAGCACGCTTTGCAGAAACATCTCTATGGCCTCGTTCGTGGATTAACAGATTTTCAAGAGTGGTACAGCTCCAATGACAGTAATGACATATGTGTTTATTCTTTTTAGTCACATTTTCATGTTGTGTCAATGTGGACTCTGCATCTCCAGATGTCTTCTTTTTGCACTTTGACTTTGGACTTGTGGATGGATGGGACTTGCCGTTAGGCACCCTTGATGGTGATTGTCTAGGAATTGCTCCTGTTGCAGGCACTGACCTTTGCCCTTTAGACAAGAAGCCAACATCTTCCACATCTTCCTTCTCCTTTCTATCCTCATTTTCATAACCATCTACGTCGGGGTCAATCCATTCTTCATCAGAGCTTAGCTCTGCTGTGTATACAGAATCATAATCGTCCATATTTGTATTTTACGATAATCTTTTACTGCATCGAAGACGCTTGAAGAAGGTTTCTTACTCTTGTTAGTTCCACAAAGTATGCATCCACAGACGTTGCATATGCTGAACTGGGGTGTTTAGTCTGATGATCGTGATCTTTACTTTCTTTCCCCGTTTCTTAGCAACGGTGGAGACTTTCTAGTAGGTGCCGATGCTTTATCTCTTGGAGGGAGATTCTTCTTGCTCATGATTTTCTTCTTATTCTTTGAAACTTTCCGTCCGGCTTGTTTTTTCTTCCTTGCCTTACTTTTTCCAGCCTAGCAAAAAACGGTGATATGAGAGGAAAAGTATTGTGTCAAAATCTAAGGTCAAAATGAAGCCGGGTGTGGGTACTTATCCAAAGTTAGATATCATGTTCAGATATGGACTTTCAAAATGGATCATACAGCAATGGAAAGAAAAAGCCTGCTCAATGAGCTCCACCAACCCATTTTTCTTTTTCGAATTTGAGATTATTCTCAACACTTTGTCTCGGCTAATAAGGTGGGGACTGGGGGTTGTAGCGGGAACGTACACAAAATGGGACCGGGGACCGTGCACAACTGCACCGGGATGTCACATTGCCAATTTGTACATACCCGGCCTAAATCCACGTTAGTCCCGAGAGTAAATTTACTGGACACGTGACTAATAGGAGGCCGCCATGTTGAGGCCACCTATATAATGCCTATAATGCTAATGGCCTTCTTTTTCGAGAACATTTATGCACAAATTGCAAAGTGATTGTTTATTCAGCTTACCTTACTAATGAAACTTATGAAAATAACAAAGAATGCAGACGTTTACGGTTATTATTTTCCGTCCAGGAGACAAATTTCAACACCTAACCCATGTTGTCACAATCGCCATGCCTTGCACACAAAATCACCGAAATGGGTCTTAAATCGGATCTTATACAGGCTCTAAAAGTGTTTCGCCAGCTCGTCTCCATACAAAAAGTTTCTTTAAAAACGATTGTGTACATCTCACTAAGTTAGTTAATAATATGCCTATGCTGTTGTACAGTGAAGCTTCCACATCCGGGAATCTTTCTCCGCTGCACTCGCCAGACTAGGTTATACATGAGTCACGTGTCCAGTAAATTTACTTTCGAACATTTCCCCCGTATACCTGACTGAATATAGAGCTAATCAATAAAAGTATCATATTCGACAGCAATTATAAGCAAGAATGATCAATATTGGAAGAGCTTTTTTGAAAAAGGGCCTACAGACCACCCCTACATGTTACTCATTTTGCATTAGTGAATTTGCATTGACAAATCCATGGAATTAATCAAATTATTGTATGGCTGTGTTCATTACTGTTTTGGATTTTTGACTTGGATTAGTGCATCCATGCACGCCAATTGAGGCACCAACAATACAAGCCACATTCCACACAATGAATAGGGTCACGCGTTATGAACTCGCCTCCCAATAGAGTGGTGCTGTTACACTTTTTAGTTTCATGCTGTCATATTTCTTAAATATTTTTAAATCACAAAAGCTATCTCAACAAAGTTGGTATCATTTTAAAGCCCTAATAACAAGCTATCTGCCTGCAACATGGCATTGGTATAGCTAATACAGAAGGGGAGATACAGCTGTTTGAAGTTTGGGGACCAGGGGTGGTGCCGGAAGGGGTGCCGCCGGAAGGGGTGCCGCCTGTACAAACTCAATGGGAATTAGTCATCCCCTAATGTTACAAACACCATTCTGGTCCCATTTTAAAGGATATTTAGTAGTCTTTAAGTATGTGGTTCAACAGACTTGTAAACTACTTGTAACAACTAGTTAATTATGGATACGACCATGATCATCAGCTTTCTTCCTATTCGCTACACAGTCAACATGAATAATCAGCCTCAATTTACCGGATTTATAAAAATGACTATAACAGAAAAAGTTTTCAATCTATGATAGCAAAAGTATACATTTTTGGAAAGCTTGTAACTAGAGGAATTCAGAAATGCAGTTAAGATCAGGGAAGGGTACATCCTGAACAAATATTGCTGAAAATTCTAAAAATATGTAAAATACAAATTGGAGATATTCACTAGCCGGTATAATTACCTTACCTACGTAGTAACCTTTGATAATTATATATCATCTGATGGGTAATTTCATGAGGAATTCAAATATGTAAAGTAAATAATGATAGGGGTAGGTATAAAAAAAATATGGATCTCTAATTAAAAATTTAAAAATCTGATATTTTCCCGAACATTTTGAATCATACCAGTTTAGTCTTTGGTCGTACTATAATTTCAATGGCATTATTTGGTTCCTCATTCAATTTCCCTTAAGAAAATGTATACTTTTACTACCTCAGGGGGTATACAAGAACATTTAAATGTGTAAAGTTAAAATCATGTCGCGAAAGCCAAAATCCGTGTCTAACGCGAAAGGAGGCGAGTTTTTTAACACATCATCATAGTCATTCATTCAATAATGCAAAATGAGTAACATGCAGAAGTTGATGTAATTCCTTTTGCAAAACAGCTCTTCATTTACTAAACGATACAGACCTACAAGCACCGTCTTTAACATATTTTGCACTTATTATATATCTATAGTAAAAAATCGTTTTGGCTTCACTATGCGCACAAAGGTTCACCGGAAATACACGTATTTAATCTTTTTCTAGCGATTCGTAAATACGTGGGCTAAAAGAAGAAAGTAGTCCCACATCAAACAATGGTATATTATTAGTATATTCACATTGATCGCAATTGATATTATACAGATACACATTTTATTTAAAGTTACTTGCTTGGTATTGAGTGCATGGTATGATTCAAATGTTTTAGCTGTGTTCTTTATCATGTTTATATAAGGCTATACGAAAAGCCAATCATGGCGTCGTTCCATACTTACGTTTTGGTAGACGCATCATCATCCACCACGCGCAGAAAGATATTGATATCGGTCGTGACATGAATCCTACGATTTGTATAATGCACAGTCCATTGGATTGACCTAATATCGAAATTGGACATCTATCGATAAAATAATCGCCTGACCAACCAACAGACCGCGACAGAACCAGTCAGAGAGGTCTGAAAATGCTTGGTTTTTTCAGTCTTTAACTGGTAGTTTCTTTTGGCATGAATCATAAACAAACATTTCAATCATGCTGACAGAATAAACTATAAGGTCATCATGGTCATGTTTGTAGTTCTGGTTGGCCAAAGTACATGTATACTGATAGTAGAGATTAAGCTTATCATATAAAGCAATGCGTCCCCCTCAGAAAGTTAAAAGTACCGTAAGTGACTTGCTAAATTTTCTAATGGAAATCTATCAAATCATAGAGATAGTCATTGTGAAATATAGTGAACAATTATGCATCAAATATGATATGCAAATGTTATTGCAGGGAAAAGTATAGCTTCTCAAAAGATCATGATGCACCGACAGAACATAAAAGTGATCAATAGATTATTGTCCAAACGGAGCCAGTGAAGCAGACATCTTCTTCAACCAAGAAATCACGCATAAATAAGTCATTGGTCGCGAGCAAGACAGCATCCCCAAATAAGACATTGTCTTCCACCAAGACATCCCTAAATAAGACATCGTCTGCGAGCAAGACATCATTCCAAATAAGACATTGTCTTCAACCAAGACATCATCCCCAAATCAGAAATTGTCTTCAACCAAGGTATCTTCTCCAAATATGATACCGTCTTCAACCAATTCATCACTCCCAAATAAGTCATCGTCTGTGAGCAAGACATTATCCCCAAATAAGGCATCGTCTTCAACCAAGACATCGTTTTCCCCAAAGATTGTGTTTGTGAATAAGACATCTTCCACAAATGAGACATTGTCTCCGAGTAAGACATCTTCCCCAAAGAAGATGTCAAGACATCTTCCCCAAAAAAGATGTCAAGACATCTTCCCCAAAGAAGATGTCATCCTGCCGGGTAACCGTACGAGTTGATGTCCAGGAGTCGCCCTCCAGGTTGCTGAAAACAACATCAGATCCCAACACAGGAAGGCGACTCAATTGTCAATACTGTGGGAAGATATTTTCATGCAAAATCTCAGTTGATATACATGAAAGGATTCATACAGAAGTAAAGCCGTTTTCATGTGCTCTTTGCGGAAAATCATTCTGATGGGCCCTCACATGTATCCGTGTGAGCTGGGCGGCCCTTTACCGTGTGAAAAAATGGGTGCGGACGGCGGCACACATGTTGGGCCGTTTCCCGTCCGTTGAACACGTTCAGGGGACTTTGCCGGCCACCGGAGTTTTGATCATGCTCAAAACTTCTGGCGGGTGAGTAAAAGCGGCGATGAACGATGAGAGCCCGGTATGAGGACGGTATAAGGACGGCGCACCCGTTTCGCACCCGATTCGCGCCCGTTCACAGGGCGGTGATGGACGGTGGTGGACGTGGACCATCTCAGTGATGGGCTGCGAACGGACGCATGCCGCTTGGTTAACCGTTCGCTGAACGAACTCTCACAAAAAGTGAATAAGGCAAAAACAAAAAACAAAAAACAAAACATGTTTAGCGTCTGGACTATTTAAAAAAGGAAGCCTGAGGAGGCCCTTCAAGCCGGTTCGGCCGGTACCCTGTCATTCCGACCGGTGAGGACCCGGTATGGAGGTGGTATGCACACGGTGAGGACACGGTGAGAACGGTGGCTAGAACTGTATGCCGGGCCAGCGAGCCCGGTACCAGGCCGGTGAGAACCCGGTACAGACCCGGTGTGGAACGGTATGGTCCATGGTATAAAGTGGTTGATACAATTGAAATCGTTTGGAACGAAGAACACAACCGCTTTTCATTGACGTGCAAGAAACATACTATGAACGAAATGTAAAATGACATTCAACACTTTTTTGATGAGTTTAGAATAATTATACTCTAACGTCATGCCCTTTCAGATATATGAATGACATTGCAGATCTTACTGCACATTCCTTTGTATTTCCCAGGTTTTACCCGAAGCTTACTATGCCGCCCTCTATTACTTTCCAGGTTTTACCCAAGTTGAACTACGCCCTCTCCCATGGTGTCAGCCATACTTCAAAAAGGCTATAACTCTCGGTGATATCCTACTTTACATTCTTTGTTTTACTACGTAATTATGATGCATGAACCCTTAAGCAGGCATGTAACCAGGAGGGCTTTATTTAGCCCCTCCCCAAAAGTCTCCTAAAATGTCTGAAAATGCCGTTTGTGAGGATAGCGAGCGACAAAATGGGTTTTACACTTTTTTTAATGAAAAATGGTCAACATTGTGGTAAAAAGGTCCACTTTTGCCAAATTTGACACCTGATAAAAAGGTCCACGTGTTGACCAAATCTCCCGCTTACTTCCTCCGAAAAAAATCCTGGTTACGGGTCTGGCCTTGAGTGTATTTTTAAATTTAAATTATCATATCATGAAATGACATCCTATTTGAATAGTTTCAGAAACTGTGATGTTTGAATTTTACGATGACAAAAAAAATGATAATATGGCATCAAAATGCTGCCTAGTCCCAATGTGCAGATTTAAAATCGAATTGTATGGTGATTTTCATAATAATTTCATTGTATAACTTTCTCACAAGGAAACCCATATACGACGTATTATTCAATATTTAGTATTTCAAAGCCAGTTGTTGTTTTTCGGTTAATTTTGAATACAGGTACATAGTGTAATGGTTTATGGTACATGAATCCCATATGAACGAGTTATGTAAGGATTATTGTAGTATTCCAATACTAGTATACAAACGTCTTCCGATTTTTTTAAACTAATTTTATATAGGATGGTGTGACTCATGTGTGCCTAAGTGTTATAACATTTTCAATATTCAAATGGAAAATGTTGTACTTTTCAATTTCTTGCTCATTCATTGTCATTAATGCGTCAAAATATCGATAGGCAAACATAAAATGTCTTCAAATAAAAAATATTATGTATTTAACGAGGCATTGAGAGATCGCCGAGAAAAATTAACCTGAAATGTAATGATTTATGGGAAAACAATTGAATAATGGCGCTTGGTTGAATCAAGTTATGTGGTGAGTGATACTGATAATTTCGATGTGATCTACAACGAAATTACCAAATCGTGACATTTTACATAATAGACGGCGAATCAATGTAACGATTTGAGATTCCCTCCATCCAATCCACATTCTTCTGGAGATGACATTGAATTGCAAACTTTTTTATAGTGCTATTGACATTTGAATTCAGATTCAGGTTTTTTGGTGGAGTCTATAAATTGCTTTTACGTATTTTAAACCTGTATTTGTATCCAGATGTCTTTAAAATTTGTATGCGATCTTGTTGTTTAAGAAATGTCTTAAATCAACCTAGACTTATGTTTATCTAATATTCAAACCAGGAACCATTTTTAGTTTTTTTAATTTTTGACCAAAAAGTGTATGATTGATTTTACCACAACAAATATAATGTTGGTGCAATTATGCCATTTTTTTTAACCAAAAACTGTTTTTGTTATGTTGTCACAATATCTCAATATCGCATGATTCTTATTCGTGTCCTCTGTTAATTTCCCCCGACTTTGACCACGGTTTTTTAAATATCTTGTGTGTACTGTAACCAAGATTTTCATTCGGGGTTGGGAGGTCATTGAATGAAGGGTTGAGCTAGAAATAGTTATAGTAGGGTAGATTATGCTATTGGTACTTGGCAGAGGGCTAATTGTTGAGGAATTTTGGGGAGGGGGAGAAAGTCCTCTTGTGAGAATTAGATCCGGTGGGGGGGGGGGGGGGGGGGGGGGGGTGTACTCGGATAATTTGTTGGTAGGGATGGATGTGCCGCCAGAAAAATGAAAATGGACCCAGACAGTTACCAATTTTCGGGGGAAATGGACCCATATGTTTACCAGAAACCCATAATTTCCCCGGGTTCCCCCCGAAAATGTATGGGTCAGTTTTTCATTTTGATGGCAGCACATCCCTACTAACAAATATCTGAGTACTGAATACCCCTCACCCACGCCCTGGATGTAAAGCCAAGAGAAAGTCTCAACTTCTGTTCGGCAAACTAGTCTTCTTTGCAGTCAATGCAGCAAACTTTTTATTAATTGCTTAATTTACAACAAATTTATGAATCTGTTATATTCTATCATAACATCTATCGGAATTCATCCATGAGAGAATAACAAAAGGGAAAACCCAGATTCAAGTAAAATACCACGTGCAAGGAAGTTCAGAAACTGGAAGAATCAAACCATGGGGAAATAATTGAATCTTTCTGCAAACTACCTCAATTGCATGGTGTGGATCAGATGGGGACACCATTTTTTGACATGTGCGTGCTTCACTAACTTTCGTAAATAATAGAAGTAAAAGAAACGGATCAAGAGTGAGTGAAATCGACATTTTTAACAGAACTCCTCATATTTTTAGTGACATGAACTTTTAAAGGGACACAAAGTGGTGTTGACAGTTAAAAAAAATTAAAAAAACTTTAGAATTCAAGATGGACATTAAAAATTCCCATTATTGTTGTTTCCACTTACAAAAACCACAGCAAAACGTGATTAAAACAATACCATCGCTATTTATTGAAAAACGCCCTCTATGCAAATATGGTTCACGTTATTTATCACTATTGGAAGCCAGTATCAATAAATAAATACATAAATTCATATAAATACATAAATTCATATAAATACATAAATTCATATAAATACATAAATTCACATAAATAAATAAATTCATATAGATAAATAGATTCATATAAATAAATAAATTCATATAAATAAATAAATTCATATAAATAAATAAATTCATATAAATAAATAAATTCATATAAATAAATAAATTCATATAAATAAATAAATTCACATAAATAAATAAATTCATATAAATAAATAAATTCATATAATTAAATAAATTCATATAAATAAATAAATTCATATAAATAAATAAATTCATATAAATAAATAAATTCATATAAATAAATAAATTCATATAAATAAATAAATTCATATAAATAAATAAATTAATACATAAATTCATATAAATACATAAATTCATATAAATACATAAATTCACATAAATAAAATAAATTCATATAAATAAATAAATTCATATAAATTAATTAATTCATATAAATAAATAAATTCATATAAATAAATCGATTCATATTAATAAATAAATAAGAAAATAAATATACTAATAAATAAATAAATAAATAAATGATTAGATTAATTAATCAAAAAAAATAAATCCATATATAAAAAATTGATAAATAAATAAATTCATATATCGATATGTAAATAAATAAATCCATCAAGAAATTAATAAATTCATAAATGAATTCGCAAATAAATTTATACAAATTCATAAATTCATAAATTCATAAATTCATAAATGCATAAATTTATAAATTCATAAATTTATAAATTCATGAATTCATAAATTCATAATTTAGTCAGAAAATGTGCTTCGCGGATTTTCTTTCTTTTTGTGCTAAAATTGTCAATTTGTTTCTAATTTTAACTAAATTGATTTTTTTTTGGGGGGGGGGGGGCAAACAAAAGTACCCCCCCCCCCCTGCCCCATTTTCCCATTTTGTAGTGCCGCCCCTGCTAGCGCCATTATTCAACCGTTTTCCCATAAATCACTACACTTCAGGGTTCCTATACAATTCTTTTGTTCCAACTTTAATATTTTTCGGCAATCACTCATTGCCACTTTAAAATAACTAAAATTATTGTTCGTTATAGTGGTTTTTAGTGGAGGAGAATATTTTCGCCCATACGTTATCCCAATTACTCGGGCACAAACAAAAATATCTCTCACTGGGATTCGAACCACAGACATCTCTCACACCGGTGAAGACCCATCAATGTTCAACCAAGCTCCATGGCATGCATCAGCACGATCAGGCAGACACGCTGTCCCGTCAAACTCTAATGTGTCGGTCACGTATGACGACAACCACAAACGCATCCCTGGGCCCATAATGAAACCCAGTTGAGCACTACGGGTAAACCGGGAGAGCGCTCTAACCAATTGAGCTACAAGAGAACGATGACATTTAAAGCGAAATTTAGATATTTATATTAATCCTGTCTGGTTTAATATTTAATTTGCAAAAAAAAGCGTTGAAAACATTTCACGAATTACCCTTTTATTACAAATATTGCAGTGGGAAATTATTTTAAAGCAACCATTTCCAAAAAACAGCGATCTAATAACAAATTAAATGCAAAATTATCTTAAATTTACCATTCAATTTGGTACATTTTCTATCCATGTATGCCATGCATGTATAACACATGGTGCCCTTGATTATTCAGGTACCACCCCATGTACTTTAATAATCAAGATTGTGTATTAGTGATCCAATATAGGACCTCCATGGAATATGTGGTTTATCTTGAATCGAATATTAAGGGCACCCGTGATAACTGTGTAGTCTGTGTATGCGGCTATTAGGGCTTACGTGGATTAATAAGGACACCTGGATGGCTATTCAGGTGTAGGAATACTTAACATATTCAGAGTACACACAGAAAAATATTTACATAATTATGTTAAATATAGAACTCCATAATTATTATGTAAACCTTTCACACAGTATTTCTGTGCAAAATACACAGGTTATGTAAACATAACTTGTGTATTTTGTACACAATTTAGTTGTGTACAAAATACACAAGTTATGTTAACAAAACTTGTGTATTTTGTACCCAAATACTGTGTGAAAGGTTTACATAATAATTATGGAGTTCTATATTTAACATAATTATGTAAATATTTTTCTGTGTGTAGGCCTATCTGGATTGCCTTAATATCCCCTCCCCCAGTTACCCCCTGTCATCTCATGTCCCTACCCATTTTGTACCCCAAATAATACAAAAGTTGTATTTTAATGTCAAAACTGAAAGTAACTTAAAATTAGCTTTAAAATGTCCCCCCCCCCCGATTCTTTTATTGCCCCGCCACCCCGTTTTCCTCCTTTAAAATGTTGATGCTGGTGCCGCCACTGCCCATGCACATACTGTATCCAGGTAATAGGCTGCCCATGCACATACTGTATCCAGGTAATAGGCCTACGTTCTGAGCGTTATATATGGGTTCTATAGTTTTATAGTCGTCGTTTAGTTTTATGGTCGGCGGAATCTATCATCAAGATCACTTGTACCATTCTATGCTTGTACTTAAACACTATGTGTGCCATCCGGGTTTTGTTTGGCCTATTTACTTAAATACATTATTCCTCCAATAGGCATGTAGGCGTATGAAGTCCCTTTGTCATGTTTGTTGTGTTCTAAATAAGGCCTCCCGAGATACTACCTAATACACCCTTAAAATCCAGTTATCACAGGTGGCACCATAGTATATCCAGGTAATTTGAGACTATCTGCGTTTTATAGTGAACCCCGTACATATACCACTGGTGCCCTTTTAGGGTATGATGGGGCAATACCGCACGTTCTGTTTATCCAGATACCATGTGGCCTTAATAAGGCCGCCTTACTATATCCATAATATCAAGTAAGGGAAGTGCGGGGGAAGGGGCTTAGACCTTAGGATATGATGTGACAATCCCGTAATTTACGTGCTATAAGCCGCACGGCGAATAAGCCGCAGCACCTCAAATTAAGATTCAGACCTCATCGTATACAGTAAGCCGCACCGCTGTATAATAAGTCGCACAAAGAAAATGAAAGGGGTGTGTGTGGGGGAGGGGTGTGTGTGTGTGTGGGGGGGGGGGGGGGGTCGACCATGATCCACCAGCCCATAGCTTCATGACCAGCCATGGGGATACAACTGCATGAGTGACTCCATCAAATGTATTTTCCTTCAGCCACTTCAGTCACTTTAATACATGTTATCCTGGATACGGTTTGCGCCTTGCTCCCAGTTTCTTTATTAACCCTAACCCCCCTGAGTGCTAAAAAATGCTAATCCAAAGTCCCTCTCCAAACACATGCGCCGTCGGTTTTCGATGACGTAGTCAACCGAGCCTATATAATGAGTGCAGTATACTGCACGAATGTGTAGCTGAGGGCCGTGGCTTAGTGGTTGGAAGGTGGGGCTTGAGAACGGAGGGTCCCCGGATCGAATCCCGGCAGGTTCCCGGAGATTTAGTTGGTGTTTTTTCCTCGAAAATTGTGATCCCGGTCAAAAATTCTAAACCGGGGTTAGGGTTATGGTAACATTTTTGTTTGTTTTTTGTGTGTTCTATTAACCCTAACCCCCCTGAGTGCTAAAAAATGCTAATCCAAAGTTCCTCTCCAAACGCATGCGCCGTCGGTTTTCGATGACGTAGTCAACCGAGCCTATATAATGAGTGCAGTATACTGCACGAATGTGTAGCTGAGGGCCGTGGCTTAGTGGTTGGAAGGTGGGGCTTGAGAACGGAGGGTCCCCGGATCGAATCCAATCCCGGCAGGTTCCCGGAGATTTAGTTGGTGTTTTTTCCTCGAAAATTGTGATCCCGGTCAAAAATCCTAAACCGGGGTTAGGGTTAAAATAAAGGTCTTGGCTTTATGATTAATGTTTTGTTTGTGTCTTGCTCTCGTTACATTTTATTGTACTGTATGGTATGCACCGCGGAGCAACCGTATACGGACTGCCTGCTTTCGTTTACAATGTACAGTTTGCGCCACAAACGCGTACACACTTTGTCTGCGTCATTACGTGTGCGCCGAATCGCGTGCGCCATGTTAAACGCGGTCGCGCAGCAACAACATACGGTTGGTAAGGTACACCGCCAGTTTCTTTATCGTTAGCAAACTCCGCGTTCATCTATGTTATTAATGAGTGAAAGTGTCACTTTAAGATCTGCGTAAGAGTTTTTGTTTACATTTAGAAAATGTCGTAAAATATTTTAATTTGTTGGACGTATAGTCACGTATAAATGCTTGTTACTATGCGTTCTTTAAGAATAACAAACAGCCGCATATACAGAAAGTTGCTATATCCCTGAAGAAAATATTTTGGGTGAAGACCATATGTCATCACTCCGAAAACCATAATATTTGTCCGTACAGTAGCTACCCGAGTAAAAGAAATTCAACATTTCGGATTATCATCTGTGATCCTTTCTGCGCATGTCTGAAAACGGGAAAAAACGGGCATTGAACTATCTAATTAACTCGTATATTAGAGGCGCAATTCCCACGCTTTTTCAGTTGAAGAGGGACGCGAGTGTAACTATTATTATTGAACTATCTAATCAGGCGAGGGACCGAAAATTAGTATATAGATATAGCACGACAAATAAATGCGTAGATGCGCGATGCATGTATGGTGAGTATGCATGGTGGTCGGATCAACCGCAGGAGCAGTGTTAAGGCGGATAGATCAAATCAATCAATGGTGAATTTAAGATATTTCGGTGCTATAGTGGTTGTTAATATCTACCGTAGATAGCAGTAAGGGCCTATATATGCTATGTACATGATTTAAATATTACTTATGAGCTCGCATTCGAGTTTGCATCAACTTTTAAATGAAATGGGTTGTTATTAATACCAAAATATTACATGTGTGTTCCATTTATATTACCGTTACCTGTACATATACGAATTGCGCCATTCTAAATATTTTGAAATTTGAAGGAAAAATTGGTTTAGAATCATCATTTCGTAAAAAGCACTTACTAATTATTAATAATATTGCGCATTATTGGCTTTAATATGTGAAAATCACATTGAAATCGATCGAGTGGTTGGTTCTCAAGTTATGATTTAAAACGTGAGGCATGACAGCGCGTGTTTTCAATAGTTCAGACAATCATTACAAATAGGTGTTCGAACACTTAGTAGGCCTACTGTAAAGTCATCCCCCCTTCCCCATGATCAATGTTGAGTCGCCCAATTTGCCAAACATCAGCCCGTGGCCTAGCAACATTGATTGGTGGGGGAGGGGAGGGGTATATTGAAGGGGAGATTCCAGGCTAGCAGATGCAAATTCGTATTTTCACATGACTCTAATATCAAAATTGGCCATAAAAGTCCTCTAGTTTTCGACATACCCATCAAATATTAAAACATCACATCGTTGGTTTTATATGATAGTATATACCTTTTTCATCAAGAAAAGTGATGATGCCAAAAATGTAGGCGTGGGCGACCTGAGAAATTAGCAAATTAGAAATTGGAGATGATTTATTGGTTGAAGACAATTTCTTATTTGGGGATGATGTCTTGGTTGAAGACAATGTCTTATTTGGGGATAATGTCTTGCTTACAGACGATGTCTTATTTGGGAGTGATGTCTTGGTTGAAGACGGTGTCATATTTGGAGATGATATATTGGTTGAAGACAATTTCTTATTTGGGGATGATATCTTGGTTGAAGACAATGTCTTATTTGGGGATAATGTCTTGCTCACAGACGAGGTCTTATTTACGGATGTCTTCATTGAAGACGATGTCTTATTTAGGAGTGATGTTTTGCTCTTAGCCGATGTCTTATTTGGGGAAGATGTCTTGCTCGCAGACGATGTCTTAAATAGGGATGTCTTGGTGGAAGATAATGTCTTATTTGGGGATGCTGTCTTGCTCGGAGCCGATGTCTTATTTGGAGATGATATCTTGGTTGAAGACGATGCATTATTTAAGAGTGATGTCTTGCTCGCAGACGATGCGGGGATGATTGATGATGTCATGGTTGAAAACAATGTCATATTTGGGGATGATGTCTTGCTCGCAGACGACGCCTTATTTGGAGATGATATCTTGGTGCAAGACGATGCCTTATTTGGGAGTGATGTCTTGCTCGCAGATGATGCCTTATTTGGGGATGTCTTGGTTGAAGACAATGTCTCATTTAGGGATGATGCCTTGGTTGGTGACAATGTCTTATTTGGGAATGATTTCTTGCTCACAGACGATGTCTTATTTAGGGATGTCTTGGTGGAAGACAATGTCTTATTTGGGGATGCTGACTTGCTCGCAGCCGATGTCTTATTTGGAGATGATATCTTGGTTGAAGGCGATGCCTTATTTGGGAGTGATTTCTTGCTCGCAGACGATGTGGGGATGATGTCATGGTTGAAGACAATATCTTATTTGGGGATGATGTCTTGGTGGATGACGATGCCTTATTTGGGAGTGATGTCTTGCTCGCAGACGATGTCTTATTTAGGAATGATGTCTTGCTAGCAGCCGATGTCTTATTTGGGGATATCTTGGTAGAAGACAATGACTTATTTGGGAGGAATGTCTTGCTCGCAGCCGATGTCTTATTCGGAGATGACATCTTGGTTGAAGACGATGCCTTATTTGGGAATGATGTCTTGCTCGCAGCTGATGTCTTATTTAAGATAAATGTCTTGCTCGCAACCGATGTCTTATTTAGGGAACATGTCCTGCTCGCAGAAGATGTCTTATTTGGGGATGATGTCTTGATTGAAGACGATGTCTTATTTGGGGATGACGTCTTGCTTGCAGCCGATGTCTTATTTATGCGTGATGTCTTCGTTGAAGAAGATGTCTTCTTCACAAGCGCCATTTGGAGAATAGTCTGACGAACACCAAACCTCTTCTGCTTCTTGTTCAAACAGGTTTGAATCGGTGATCTGTCTGCCTTTTGTTTTTGCCGATTTGTAACATGGCCGTGTTTCATAGCCTCAGAAATATTCTGGTTAACAACCTCACCATCATTTTGCGCAACTGTTTCACTAACTGGCATTACTAGCGTACCATTCTTCTCTCGCCTGATTCTCCCACGCGCCTTATATATCCTCTCGTGTCTCCTACGATTTCTACCCTCGGTGAACCTTCTACCACAAAACTGGCAAGAAAATGGCTTTTCGCCTGTGTGGATTCTTATGTGGTTCTTAGCATACCTCGATTGGGACAATTCTTTTTTGCATTTACGACATCGGTATATGGCCCCGTTGGCGCCAACTGTCACTACCTGGGGTAGTTTTAGTGTCTTCTTCGTATTCAAATTGGTGGGCGAGGCTCTAATAATGCTCTTCTTATTAACATGACTGGTAGTGTCAGGAGATGCAATATGATCTGTTGGCAGCGGAGTTACTTGGGTCTGAACCTGCTCATCATATATATATGTAGAAACATCTCTATGTCTTCTTTCATGAAATAATTGATTTTCCAATGATGTACAGCTACATTTACAGTAATGACATGTGTATTCATTCTTTATCTCGATATTCTCTTGTAGTGCCAATTTAGACTCTGCAGATTTTTCAACTCCGGATATCTTCCAATTTGACTTTGGACTTGGGTATTGGTTGGAATTCCTATTGTGCACCCTTGATGTTGATTTCCGATGACTTGCTCCAGATGCAGTCACTGACCGTTGGTCTTTAGACGATAAGCCAGCATACTGTAGTGTCACCGCATCAGTTGACTCAACAGATTCATCGACCAGACTCTTGTCCTCCATGTCAATTCCAGCGTTGATAGTCTTCTTGGATATACCATTCGCAGTTGGATTCAATTTTGGTTTACCCAGGCATGACCTCTTATGAGTGACCAAATTTGCACGGGCGCGGAAACTTTCTTGACAATTCTCACACTTGATTGGTTTTTCCCCGGTGTGAAGACGAATATGTTCCATCATACGAGATTTCCTCCCCGTCAGTTTCTTATTTTTACACATCTTGCAGCCATACTGGGGGATAACTTTGCCACATTTTTCATTACTTGTATATTTGGCCACTAACAATTTCATGGTGGTAGGTGTTTCTAAATTGATCCTTCCAAGTTGTTGACGACTTGGGGTAGTCCCAGATTCTTGCGGTGTTGGCGGGTTGTCCGTGTTTTCATTTTCAACTCTTGTGTCATCATGAGCATCAATTTCCCCATCATTCGTGTCAATTCCCCTCTCAGTTTCCCCTGCTTCATCGCCATGGACAGAGGGATCAATTATCGGTTTAACTCTACATGTCTTTTTATGATAAGACAACCTTGCATGAGCATGGAACCTTTCTTGATAGGCTGTGCATTGGATTGGTTTCTCCCCGGCGTGCAAACGAATATGTTCCACATTACCCTCGTCCATCCTTCGTCTATCGTTCTCGTGCTCTGGCTCCATGACTTCCTTCTCCTCCATGTCCTCCTCTTCTACGTCTTCTTTTTCTTTGTCCATTTCTGCATCTTCCTCCTCCTCCTCACTTCCATCAGCCATGCCTAGGTCAATCATCGGAAGTTCCTCATCTGTGCTTACATCCTCCTCCAAATCAATTTTGAAGGAGGATGTAAGATTGTCGTCGTCCGCATCTTTTACTGCATCAAAGACGCTTGAAGAAGGTTTCTTACTCTTGTTAGTTTCACAAAGCTTGCATCTATCATCAAATTTCACATTTATGCAGATATTGCATATGCAGAGCTGAGATGTTGAGTCTGATGATTGTAATCGATACTTTCTGTTTGCGCTTCTTCGCAGTGGTGGAGACTGTCTGGCGGGTGATGATGCTTTCTTTCTTGGAGACTGATTCTTCTTGCCCGTAATTTTCTTCTTGTGCTTCAAATCTTTTGGGCTGCCTAGCTTTTTCTTTGTTGTCAATTTTGTACCAGCCTATAAAAGAAAAAAGGTATCAGAAGAAAAATAATTGTGTCAATATCTATCTATATCTAGGGTGAAAATGAAACCGGGGTGGGGAGGGGTGACTTGTATACAAAGGTGGCTATCATGTTCAGGTATGGATTTTCAAAATGGACCCTAACTGGGATAAATGATCCATGATTGTAGGACGCTAAGAATATATAGATGGTCCAGTGTTTTCTCTTTTCGTATTTAGATGGGTAACACATGATCATTCCAGGAGGTTGAAATTTCCACCTATTTGAGGACAATTTTTTGCTCATATGTCCCCTTTTTTGTGCAAATGAGGATAAAACACCCCTTTTTACCATTTCAAGGACACTTTCTAAATAGTCCCCTTTAGTGCGCAAAAACGAGGACACATTTGGGTGAAAATACTCCCTTTTTTACAATGTATGCACAGAAGAGCGGATATGATATCTTCAAATTATATAGACCCCAAGGTTTAAACATAGCTTAAAAACACCCCCAATTTTGGGATATCGTGGACATTTGATATGAAAACTCCCCCTTTTCTGCAATTTTGAGGACGATCATGCGTACCCAAATTCAATGTCGACTGAAACCACCGGAATCAAAACATAAGGAAATACCTGCAAGAAATCATGCATCCGTCCATATTTATTACGCTTCTCAGTTAATGTGTGTGCCATTCAACCGAGCCATCTTATAACATGTGACACATATTTACATTAGTTATTCTAGGATTCAATTTTTCTTGTATAGACAATGGCGTATCCAGGACTGGTTTGATCGGGGAGTGGGGGGCACATTTTGTATCCCTCTGAGCGGAGCGACTAGCGGGTGGGTCGATCCATGGGCTTCCCTTAGGGCCTCTGGAAGCTCCTGGGTTTTAGGCATTTATAAGGCAAAGATTTAGCATTCTGAAGCAGTAATTTTGGTATTTTCTCACCTGCCTACTAACTAAAAAACAATGATTCCTATATACACCTAGCACATAAAGTCCCTGACCAGGTGCTTTGAGGTTGGCTAATTCAAAATATATGATCGGTACCAAAAATCTGAGATATACATTAAATGAGCAAATGTCTTCTCCGCAGTTTGATACCTCATTCAACAAAATCGAATGGATACTTTTAAAGTTATGTCGATTTCAATGACCGCGCATGCAACAGAAAAGATGCACTAGGTATAGGAAATCATTGATTTGTGTGTGATTTACCATAGACGGTAAAAATCAATGTTTTACCCGTCTATGGATTTACGCACTGAAAAACTCACAGCTTATCAGCTAAGACTTGTATTCTTCACAGCCAGATACACCCTTTGTCCCGCACATTGCGGTTATCACTAAAGACCCATTCATCTGTCTCGTTCAGATAGCACACAGTTATGACAGTAATCACACACAAATCAATGATTCCTATACCTAGTGCAAATTTTCTGTTGCATGCGCGGTCATTGAAATCGCCATAACTTTAAAAGCATCCATTCGATTTTGTTGAATGAGGTATCAAACTGCGGAGAAGAAATTTGCTCATTTATTGTGTATCTCAGATTCTTGGTACCGATTATATATTTTGAATTAGTCAACCTAAAAGCACCTGGTCAGGGACTTTATGTGCTAGGTGTATATAGGTAACGGGAGTACAATCGAAACACAACGTGTGAACATTGAAATTATCACGTAAACAACATTATCTTCTTGAAAAACTTGATTTTTATGGGGCAAGTTTGAAATTCAAAGCCCGTTCCAATACTTTGGCATTAGACAAGAAGATCAGTATTTGGGATATTACTATTTCTGGTACATGCTCCCTTTGCAATGACGGATTGGAAGATGTCAATCACTTTTTGTTTCAATGTAAGTCTTATAATGACATTCGCAACACTGAAATGAATAACCTCAAAATTTCTCTTTTTGAAGCAGGTTATGTTTTTGTTTGGGATTTTTTCATTAGCAGTTCTCTGTCTATTCAAAAAAAATTGTTCTTGGTAGCAATGTTCATCAATGTTTGCCTACTTTTCTATCCAATTCGTATTCTAATATTGATAACATCTTTGACAAGTATTGTAAATCATATCTTAAAAATGCTTGGACACATAGGTCAGGCCTAAAGAATTCTCAGTCCACAACAGTTCATTGAACTGTGTTTATGCTTTCAATTCATGCTCTGAAGTTCTCGTTTTACTTTTAATTTATTAGTAATTTTTATATGTATGTTTATCTTTGATTCTTTATCTTTATCCCATATCTATATACATTTGTGTGTATATTGTTATTTTTGTAAAAGAACGCACCGTTTTTAAAGACGGGTGCCGCTGTTGTAAAAGCGTATGTTCTAATAAATAAACTAAACTAAACTAAACAAACCCGGCACATATGCATAAATCCAAATTCATTTACTGAATTTTGTGTGTGTCATTGCTTATGTCTCCTTTTCTCTGTACTCCTTACCAGAACGGCGAAAACAAGAATATTTTGAGTTGTTCGTGACCCATTATAATGTTGAAACATTTAGAAAAAATGCGCGGGAAGCGCGAAAAAAAACCCAGTTTTGGAATACAAATTTGCCAGAAAAACGTCCCTGAAGCCATCTTGTTATTAAGCTTAAATATTGAAATATTGAAACATTGAAATTAATTCAATTTAATTTAGAAAGGGTCCTTTTCTCTGTACTCCTTACCAGAACGGCGAAAACAAGAATATTTTGAGTTGTTCGTGACCCATTATAATGTTGAAACATTTAGAAAAATGCGCGGGAAGCGCGAAAAAAAACCCAGTTTTGGAACTCAAATTTGCCAGAAAAACGTCCCTGAAGCCATCTTGTTATTAAGCTTAAATATTGAAATATTGAAACATTGAAATTAATTCAATTTAATTTAGAAAGGGTCCAGAAATGAATTCCCGAATCCATCTTGATTAGCTATATATAAATAATCAAACATTCAATACGCGCGAGGCGCGCAAACAATGGCATTTACAACACTTAAAAGGTCTAGTATGACATTTTAACATCCCCGACATACTATTTAGAATATTTAGTTGTTTGAGACCCATTATATGTTGAAAATAGTAGAAATAATGGACGCGAAGCGCGCAAAATAATTCATTTTTGAAAAAAGAAAATTGTTCCAGAAAGACGTTCCTGAAGCCAGCTTGTTAAGCTTGTTAAGCAAAACAAAAAAGTTAATTGAGCTATAAACAGATTGAAAAAGCCAACCCCAGCAAAAATCAATAGCTGTATTGTACTGGTTGTCAAATGAGACTTGAGAGCCCATTACTTCAAGATTTTATTGCTTACGCGTGTGACGAGGCACTATCAACCGTTCGTGTTCACCAGAGTGTAACTATTTCTCCTCATTTTGTGTGTATATTATAACAGACGACACGTTTTGTGAGAACCGGGCGGAACCGGTCGTAACCGGCGGTTGCCTGGCGGTCGAGTTTTGACTTGATCCCTAACGTACCCTATTTATTTGAGAATGTTCTATAACAGAATAAACAATAACAGTGACTAATTAGTTGGGGAAAATATGCCCTCTGATTAGCCAGAATCAACGTCGAGCTTACGTATTGCGCACCTCGTATGTCCGTTGCACCGGTTGGTGTGGGTTTTTTTTTTTGGGGGGGGGGGGAGTGAGGCTGAACTCGCGTACTTTACGCGAGGTCAACCTCATGTGACGTGCGTCCATTCTCTCAAAGAGATGATTCTCTACTATTGACTGATTGGTTGACTATTCTGAAGGTTGCACATAAACAACCCTAAATAAATGTATGTCACTCCCAAATACTGGAGTGTATCCCCTCTCCCCTCTGGTCAGTGAAATACTCACAGGTGTTTTGCCCACTCTGACCAATGTATTCCCGTCTTTATCTTCCTCGCCGCGGTGCACTACGTTCAAATTCTTATCACAACTTTTGTGGGTCATTTGTTCAAGGTGTTTTTTCGTCTCCTCTTCTTGTTGTCTCTTCGTCTCCTCTTCCTGGTATGTCTGAATCCCTCTCTTGGTCAGATCTTTGAACTGGGAACAGACAAACCAAAAAAATGTTGGTATTTAGGAATCACTAGTTTATACAGGTGTTTTGTTAGTAGGAATTGTATACAACATAACAGTGGCGTATCCACAGAGGGGCAAGGGGTCGTTTCCCCTCCAGTTTATGAGTACCTTATGCCGGTTAAGATTAATTTGACAAGGGGAATTATGACGGTCAAATTAGTACAAAAATTGAATTTGTTTTCGCGCTGCATGTGCATGTGCCTAAAACCAATTAATTTTATTATTTTAGAAACTTGTTTATGAAGCTAAATTGTACAATCACGGCAAAATTAGTGTAAAAGAGCAAATGTGCTCACGCTATGCACACATTCGTTTAATGTCTCGTCGGTTCACTTTGAACTCTTTATTCCAAAGGGTCATTATTCCAAACATCATTATTCTGAAATAACTGTAGGATTTATTATTCCGAAGGGTCGTTATTCCAAAATACCTGCAAGGGTCGTTAATCCGAAACTGCAATAATCATCTTTGGGATGGCATTAGGGATCACGTCAAAACTCGACCGCCCGTTGACCGCCGGTTACGGCCGGTTCCGCCCGGTTCTCACAAAACGTGTCGTCTGTTATAATATACACACATAATGAGGTCAACTAGTTACACTATGGTGAACACGACCGGTTGATAGTGCCTCGTCACACGCGTGAGCAATAAAGTCTTGAAGTATGGGTTCTCAAGTCTCAGTTGTCAACCAGTACAATACAGCTATTGATTTTCGCTGGGGTTGGCTTGTTCAATCTGTTTATAGCTCAATTAACTTTTTAAAATCAATACCGAAAGTCTATGAATGTTTTTTTATTAGAACGATTATAGAGAGAGCTATTATGACCGCAAAGTAACAGATTGATAGTGTAAATTGGTCCGGTTACAGCATTAAGTCAACCGGCGGTTGTTCAGTGTTGCATGCGTGAATATTCATATACCAGTAAAAGATTTGACCTGAAAGAACCGGGCGGAACCGACCGTAACCGGCGGTCAACGGGCGGTCGAGTTTTGATGTCTTCCCTAATTAGCAGTCAAAACAATCATCTTTGGGACATTTGGTTAGGGTTAATGATTCGTTATTCAATTTTCAGAATAATCTTATTTTCACTTATTCGGAATTAGGATCCTTCGAAATAAGGATCCTTTGGAATAATGTTCCTCCAGAATAACGACCCTTTGGAATAACAACCTGACCCAGGGAGTGGCACCACACCCACCAGGATTGTTTTGACTGCTACAATAAAATGAGATTGACGCAAGACACTTCATTCAACAGGCAGGAACCGCAGCCTCAGAGCAAACATTATCTCCTCGTATCTCGTATACGAGGAGCAAATATATATCTCGGCTGGCGAATGGTATAACGGTGTCACGGGCGGTGTCACCGAAGCGGATAATTTTAGTGGAAATATTTCTGGAACACCGCAAAAGGTTATCTGTAGTGCATTCTCTAACAGCATGAACAGTGCTTACCTACTTACCTTATTTCTAATAAATCGAATAACGGAAGCAACGATGAAATCCACCAATTTTTATGTTGGAATTTTATATGTGACACTGAAGTATTTGCTAAGCCCAAGTGGTATTTTCTCAGACGTCAAGTGTATCCTGGGCGGTAGGTGCATACCACTGAATATTGGAATAACATGCCATTATTTATTAAGCCTACCAGGGGCGATCAATGTCGTGTGCTGATTCTCTCTTTTTTGGCTATATTGTAATTAACATTACATTCCAGTTGCCTGTAAAGGTTTGAGCCCAAGTTTGACAGATTGAACTGGCCATGACGCTAGTATTAGTAAGTTCTACCCAAGAATTAAATCCATCCAACACCATTGACCGCATGCTAGGGGACCTTGAGTGTGGCAGCGGTGGAACTAGAAACAAGCCTGAGGCGCTGCGGTCTTGCCGCATGACTTTCCACACGTGGTGACTTTCCGCCAGATTTGGCCTAGTTTTTAAACTAAATTCTGCTCTTTGGATAATATAATGTGATTTATTTTTTCGAAATTTTAACTTTTGTTTTTATAACATATGATATAGCACTAGTTTTTATGACAAATTGAAATTAAAAGTTGGAATTTCATAGGACTTCTAGTTACACCCAGACTAAAGAGCCTTGAGCTATGCTTATGACAGCGGTGGAAATGGTAGCACGCACGCTGGCAAGACACAGTTGGTGCAACATAAATCAGACAAATGGTGTAGGAGGGGATGATTTATTACCCTGGATATGTCATCAAAGACATGGTCAAGAAAGTTGGATTTTATACAGGGAACGGAACCGTAATGAAGCACTTACCAGAAAACGCAAAAACGGCTTAAGCTCTTCTTTCAACGAATACGACTTGCTGAAATGCTTCACGACATCGTAGATTTGCTGACGGGTTTCTTCGTTATGTTTCAGCTCTTCTAGAGCTTTGACCGGGTCTAGTCCACTGTTGAAATGTTGGGGTATCCATTTGTTCACCTAATACGGAAAGATACACAAGATGTCGATTTATGGGGCGAGCAGAAACCTAATATGTGCCACGATCAAGCGGAATGAGTCGGATATCGGAAAAATTATTGATTTTGAGCTATAGGTAAAAAGAAGTCAACAATTCTTGGGTTTCACTTTGTTTTCTCGGTTTAGTAAATTGTTTGAAACTTAGTAGCATTTTACCTGCTTTTCGATGATGGACAAAAATATCAAAATTGAAAACTGCCGACATGTGACTCATTTCGCTTGATCACATCACATATTTACTCAATTATTGGTCAGTATTAAATGTGTATGTGTTGCTTAGAGATAAATTGGAAAAATCAATACATGCGCGCTAATGTTGATGATGTGCGAATAATGGCACAGCGTGAGTACTATAATTGTGATCATACATTTTCGCAAGTTCATCAATTATTCTAATTTTTCAAGAAACAAAATGTTAATCAATTGTGGAAGCATTGTGTAAATACTTATTAAAACCCTTACCTCTTCATTCATTCGGCCAGTCAGACCCCTCAATCGCTTTCTTATCCCGCGACAATCCCCATCATCGACTTCCTGTAGTCGTGGCAACAGGTAAATGGCGATGTATAAATCCATTAGCTGCATGGGAATATATACACAATCATCAATGAGGCAATTTGTATTAATTATTTTGACACAATTTCATTATTGCATAAGTTGTTGGTGTATTGAAGACACTAAATTTAAAACATCGCATCAAACATGTTTGTGTTGAAAAATGAACACACTTACCTGCCCTGATTCCTGCCTCGCCAACGTCAACGTCTCCAGATTCTGGAACAGCGCCAACGATTTCACCGGCACCGACGGGTTACCGTGTAGCCGTAGAACCTTCAGGAAGGGTAGGCTGATGGCCGGGAACGGACCAGATATGACGTTGTCCGACAGATCTAGCGTGCGCAGATTCGTGCAGAGACTCAATCGACTGCAGAGTGTCCTCACGGTGGATATTTTGAAGCCGAGTTTCACTAAGTGCAGCTTCCTGACATCCTATGGAATATAATTCAATGGAACTTTTAGTAATGACGGTCATACAAAAAACATTGTACGAAGATTGGCCTAATTCCAGCCATGATGGCTTGAAAATAATGTTTTCTGAAGTGCATGCAAGGAAAACAAATTTGCTGGCTGGGAGTTGAACTCCCCCAGTTATTTTGGTAGCGGCCGGGTACACTTTTAAAAGAGTTGTTTAAATGTTAAATAACCACAAGTTAACCAGTGAATCGCTCAACGTTGTTAACATTTTAAACAATATTGCTCGAAATTAAACAAGTTGATTAAATTTTGAGCAATATTGTTTTAAAATGTTAAACAACGTTGAGCGATTCACTGGTTAACTTGTGCTTGATTTAAAATGTAAACAAATCTGTTTCCGGTTTTCTCTTTTTGGACAACTGGGGCTCCTCGTTGCCGGGCCAGCTTATCGCATTTGGCTGAAACCACGGAAGGGCGTTATGCCGACACATCCATCCTCTCTTCATATTAGGATGAAACGTGTAATCAGGACAACTAATACAACACATGTTGCTCTTTCCGCGTTTGAAATTGTTCATGTAATTCATGATCATTGTGACTCAATGGATATGCGAAATAAGTGCGAGATGCGGGATGGAGCCAAATGCTACCTATATACCCCGCCTTATACCAAACTGTGTTGACTTGGCTTCCTTTAACTTCTCTGGCAGCAAGTGTGGGATTTCATTATATTAAACTACGGCTAGTTATCATCACACTGGCAGATAGGCTACTTCCCCCTCCCCCAGTAAAGGGGAAGCCCCCACCCCGCAGACAACAGTCAATTATTTAGGGAATTCACAACTATAGTATGATCAGCTCCAAATTAGCGAAGCCGCTTTACAGCTACGAATAAATACAGAAGAACATGGGCGCGCATGGAGGTAACAAACGCGATGTCCAAAATCGTTTGCGTGTTGTGCCCATACTCTTGTGTGTACGCTTGGATTATGTTTGCGCGCAGAGATATAATAAACGAATAATTCTCGCCAATTTGGAACTGATTAAAACTATAGGGTGGAATTTCTCTGTGCTAACTCTGTTTTGTCTGTCATCAAGTAAAAAGGTAGTTGTAAGGCATTTGTTTCTGTCAATGACGTGAAGTGGCAATGGCGGAAAATCCTCTCAATCAAGGCGTATTAGGGATGCACCATTACATTTTCAGGGAGGGAAGTTTGGGCCAGGCAAAATTTCTTTTAGCTGCCGAATGCTGCGAATTTGTTCCTATATATACATTGTCAATATACTGCTTTGGGTGGGGCCAAAGGGTAGGGTAGAGTGGGGGTTTTTTACTAAGTTTTTTTTCTTTTTCGCCTGGATAGTGGGCAAAGTTGTTTATAATTCCATGACCCGCCCTCAAGTATGTAATGGTGCATCCCTTAACTATGATAACTCACCTCGTGGTTGATCCAGCCACTCGGCGTTCCATACGTGCGAATCACCCTCTCTAGTACCTCTTCGTATGGTGGCGCCATTACATCAGCAGGCTGACAGTACTACAAATCAACTGAAACAAGCAAGAATCATCACAATTTCATTAATTTACACATTCTTTGACCACTGTCAGACAGGGAAAATCATAAAGTATAGGTAATTGTAAATGTCGTTTAACACTAAATTATTATACAAATCTTTTATTTTCAGCAATAGATATTATTAGACATTCTATCTTATTTAACATTTTAAAATGGGTGCATTTCTTCATCAACATGATCAATAGCAGTAACTAAATGTGATGTGACATCATATACTGTATAACACTATAATTTCACGTGTTCTTTATTGCACGGATTTAAAATTACTGCTATTTCAGCTGCCATTTAATTTTGCGAATCTAATTTAATGCAAAATTGTCAGATTCTTGAGTATTTAATTTTTGCGAAACAACATTGCGAAATTCGTGAAATTAAATCTCTCGCGAAATTAAATGGGTTTTAACAGTAACTACATACCACTGAGCTATAGACGTTATTCATGCATTTACACGTCAAAAGAAGGCCATGCTAGTCAACTGTGCATGCTCAGAGCAATTAGTGCTCCGAAAACGAGGCTAACGATGTAGCAGAGACGAGAGTTATGTAGTTTTTTAATATGGTGAACTTTGCAGGCCAATCCGGTATAATGTTGTTATCATTCGCGTGTACAGCAGTGGCGTATCTGAGGTCTTTTTCAGGGGGGGGGGGGGGGGGGGGGGGGGCAAAGGGTATTATTTCCCGGTGAACACCAGTTCGACCCTATTAAGTAAAAAAATTGCGCAGCTGTGCTGTTTATTCCAGCGTTGCATCCTAAAGTTGATGCTAAATTTGATGCAACATAATGAACACGAATCTGGCAATTTTAAGGCACATTTTTCTTTTAAACGGGCAAATGCGCGCGTAGCGCGAGAAATTTTGCCATTTTTAAACTAAATTGCTTATCATCAAACCGGGCAAGGGGCAAAGTTGTCATTTAGATGGGAATTAAGTAAACCCCTTAGATTTTCCCTTGCCTTTTCCCTTTTATCTTCCTCTTCTCCCTTTCCTTTCTTTTCCTTCTCTCTTTTCTCCCCCTCTTTCCTTTCTTTACCTTTCCTTCCCCTTTCCCCTCTCCTTTCCCCTTTTCTCTTCCTCTCTTCCCTCTCTTTTTCCCTTCTCTTTGATTTTTTTTAGCCTGGTAGTTTGAGCTGGCCTTCCCGGTCAAAGACGTCTGGGGGGGGGGGGCACTGTGCCCCTGACCCCCCGGGAGATACGCTACTGGTGTACAGAATCCCGGATTAAGAGTGCTAAGAGTATTATAATCGCCAATTTCAGGGAATAAGGGTGTCTTTTTCAACATGTCATCATTGTAAAAATAGCCCAAAATGGTTACCTTTAAGACAAATTAACATGAGTGCCCTCCTCCAAACCAGGAGGCATTTCAAGGTTTAACAGGTTCTCCCGCTTATTTCAAGCCTCGGCTTTATAAATGAAGGCCCTATTTCATAACACTTTTAGTTCTTCGTAAGTTGGATTTCGATTTCATAATTAATCTTTTTAATCCACAAAATTCTTCATAAATCCGGAACACTTAAATCCTGAATAACTGTTGAAAGAATGTGTCCTACCATCCATTTAAGGTTGCTAATTCCACATAATTTTTACAACATGTTCCCTAATATACCAATATGCTTTTGTATATTTGTGTGTAAATTACTACACCAAGCAAAAGTACTTACCATGTTAAGTGCGCCGGTGAAATGAACGATACCGCTGATCAAACGGCGGTCTACCAGCAGCCAGGTCGGAAAATCGTAGCACTAATAGCATGTTGGGTTTTTTTTTCAGTCTTTTGACTGGTAGTTTCTTTTGGCATGATCATAAACACACATTTATTTGGGGATGATATCTAAGGTCATGTTTGTAGTTCGGGTGGGCCAAAGTACATGGATGGATACTGAACATGGTAGAAAGCTTATCATAACTATGATAAAGCAAAGCGTCCCCCGGCCTCAGAACGTCAACAGTCCCGTAAACAAAAAATGATTTGCCAATTTTTCTAATGGAAAACCATAAAATCATAGATAGTGTCCAGACATTGTGAAATATAGATGATCGTTCACGGTTTGTATATATGCTTTTGATCTCTCAAAGTCATGAAAACATGAGATTGCAGGAAAAGTACAGCTTCTGAAAAGATTATGATGCACCGACAGAACATAAAAGTGAACAATTGGATTTTTACGGTAACATGCATAAAAAGAGTGAGGTTTTTTTCCATGGTTAAAGCATTGTGGCAGTACACACGCAGTGTTTTTGCTTTTCAATAACATACCTTAAACATGGAAGAGAGAAAGCAGAGGTACTCTTTAGATTTACTGTTTTGTTTACGCTCTTCTCATGGGTATAGGATAAGTGCAACAATGGAAACTGCATCATTTGTTATTCAAATGGCCATTGCTTCATCAATATTGGGGCTATTGTGCCAAATGAGGTGTCAAAATGTGCAGGGGAAATGCTTGTTTTTCCACTTGTTGAATTTATTTAGGGTCCTAAGAATTAAACACAGGGCGCCTCGAAAAAAGTGGATACTTTCTTTTGTGCAGTGTTTAAATCACACAAAGATGTATATTTCGGGATATGAGAAACAACATATCAAAAGTCCCCAAGTTTCCCGTGTGCGCTGAATTATTTAGAGCTAAAAATCCAAAATGGCCTCCATACAGGGGGTCAAAAATTGAATTGCTTCAGTTAAGCTGACAAGCATACCAAATTTTTCGTCTTGGCATGAATATTTAAAAAAATGTTATAGTTTGTCCAGCTTCCGATGCATTTGGGGTCAACAATTTGAACTTGCTCCGATTTTGACCAAAAAAAATACTATCACAAATTATTCGTCGGATCACAAGGATCCCATAAATAGTATATATTGAGGTTACGTTACATTTTGTGCTATGCCTCTATATGTCTATATTAACCTTTTGACCCCGTGTATGAGAGACGTCGATAAATGGTTTAGAAATTGTTTACGATCATTTCTGGAAACCTTGTGATCAAACAGTTTGAGGTATTGTTTGTTTATCGGAGCAAATTGAATTGAGACCCCATGTAAACGATCTTTTTACATTTTTGCCTGATAACTCAATAAACGAAGCGGATGAAAGACAAACTATACATTGTTGGAATCCTCGTGCTCAGATGAATAAAATGGTATGCTTTACAGCTTAATTGAAGACATTGTTGACCCGCTGTATTGTAGGGGTAGTAGCCATATTTCGAATTCAGTCGCATTTACTACGAACCAAAAAATGGCACCAGCTAATATCACTGTTGGCACTTTCCACGCTATTGGTTTTACCATTATACAAAACAGACTTTTCAGAAACCTTTCTCAACTTTCAAGGTGTATCTCAAGGATTCCAAAACCAATACTAGGCATGTTTGTACTTATTTCAATGCATTTCTCATAGTGATTCCAAATATGGTGATGAGGAATTCAATAATGTTGACATTTTTGAAACATTTTGGATTGTCGTCTGCACCCGCCTGCCGCGTGGAAAGGGTTTTAACACTTAATGTAAAAGGTTCATAAAATACCAGTTAGTTCCAACAGTTTCGTATAAGGCCAAAAAAAAAAGTTTGTCTCAGATGACCCGCGCGCATTCCTGAAACCGCCCGCGTAAGCTTTTTTTTTAGTGGATTTTTTTTTTTTTTTTTTCATTTTTTTTTTTTTTTCATTTTTTTTTTTTTTTCATTTTTTTTCCAATTTTTTTTTCTTTTTCAATTTTCTCAAAATAATCTTGCAAAATCCAACTTTTTGACCAAACAAATGACGATCAGGTCTAAATTGAAAAAAAAAATATAAAAAAAAAATCCGCAGACCGCATTAGATTTTCAGTCTCTCATGTCATCTGAGACAAACCTTCTTTTTTTTTTGGCCTAATGTATTACTGAATAACACCATGCACTGAAATGGATAGCATAAATACGAGGGTCGTTCAAAATGTTCTACCTCCTACCTCATAACTTTATTATTATATAAGCCAGTCTTACAGTCATACAACTCATTAACAACATTTTCTCAAAGATTTCAACGTCCACTCTGATATTCGAAAATCTACATCTTTTCAGCGATATTTAGAACGATCATAGTTACCAATAGAACACACACTCCAAACAACCACTGACCACCAACCCGGAGTCCCCGCCGGGTGGTTCATGGTTTATTTTTATTTTCCCCGCTATACGTCCAAATTAGACATTATGAACCAGACAACATTATGATATTATTACTAGTACTACAAATGTATGTGTGACTTTTATTTAGTTTATTTTATAACATCAAATTACTACAACCTAATACTTGTACAGGTCGTGTCAAAAAAAAGGTGTCCCATTGGAAACATGATTTTGTTTTTTGGATATGAAAAGTAACAAAGTTGAGCCTGAAATACTAATAATCATCTTTAATGTGTCATTAGAATTTTATCTATTCATTTTGGAGCTCTCGTTATCAAATTATGGCAAATCTACTCAGGCATAGGCCTATGCCAAATTCCGTTTTGGCCACTTTCGTTTTGTAAAGAGAACTCTTACAATCAATAAAATCAATAATAACCTACCTACTAAATTTTGAAAGTTAGTTGAATTTGAGCAGAAAAACATCCATATTAACGATGACCAACCACCGAATATTTGAATGTTAGATGTATTTTAAACAAAACATTGGTATATCCTATAATCATCAACGGAATCATAAAGGCATTTTTTCAGCTGCAAGTTATTTTCTTGTTCAAAAGTGGCCAAAATGGGATTGTTACTGGATTGATATCTCGGCAATTAGGGGGTAAAATTCCATGGGATAAAGTGTATTTGATAGAAGACTTATGGGCTTACCAGCGGTCTATTTTGTATAACATAAAAACATTAGATGTATTTTAAATTAATTTTCTAACTCATGGGACACTTTTTTGACACACCCTGTAATAGACCCGCATACCTATAGTATGAGGCTACATAATGTAATACATATAAATGGACAGATGATACCACGTCTTGTTAGTGATTAACACAATAGCTAAATACCGATATCTGTAACCTGATGTTTGAATAACTGTTAGAATAATACCCAGTTTACTTAGAGCGTGTTATTACTGGGGATGTTAACGGTAATTACCGCTACGCTGCCCAGTAGAAACAGCCAGATAACGCTAATTAACGCTAAGTTTTGTAACCGCAAAAACCTTCACAAACCAGGTTTGTTAATGGAAATTAACGCTAACTTGCCCAGTAGAAACAGCCACCCGTTAAATCTTAACCCTAAGTTCTTGTGACCCGGAAATACACTGTAAAAATAGTGTCTTGGCTACTTTGTGAAGTCTTGTCTTGCAAATAAACGTGTCTTAAACAATAGCAAAACATTTGGCTGAAGACACGAGCCAAGACATGTCTGGTGAAGCCAGTTTTAAGACATGTCTCCAGTAAAACACGAGTCACGTCTCTATGCAAGACATGTCCTGCAATGCCAGACACGTATAAAATATAAGACATGTCTATTGAAGCCAATTTTGAGACATAGCTCGAGTTTGTGTCTTCTGGCAAGACATGACTTTTCTGAAGACATGTCTCATACATATCTCAATTGCCCTATGCGTCTTGGTTCATGTCTTCAGCCAAACATTTTGTAATGTTTTGTATTCTTTAATGAACGTTTATTTGCAAGACACGACTTCAATAAGTCGCCAATACACCATTTTTACAGTGTATAGGCTACACGTACACGCTGGAGTCTACGCATTGTGATGCAGTCGTAGTGGGCGTCCCTGGAAAGATCACATGATCTTCCTTACCTCCTCAAGTATGTTAATTTGTTTTATGGTTAAAGATGACAACACGTTTTGTATAAAGTGTACTTCAATCATATCAACAATAACAACAATATAATGCAGACATTTGTTTACCAGCTCCTGACATTAACATTTTCCACGCGGCAGCGTCGGCAGACGACATTACAAAATGTCAACAACAACAAAAAATCAATCAAAAAATGTCATTACTATTGAAGTTCACTACCAGATTTGGAATCATCAAGAGAAACGCATTGAAATACGTACAATATGCCTATAGATTTGAAAATTACGAAAGATTTCTGAAAAGTCTGTTTTGTATATGGTGAAACTAATAGCCGCGTGGAAAGTGTTAAAGCACATCTTTGAACGTTACAATGGATTATCATATTACAGTAATAATTTATCTCAATAGCCTGTTCTCGCATGTGCTTGTCATGTTCTAGCAGGTGATGTAACATGTTTTGCATGGCAACATTTACTGTGTGGGTTTGGTCTGCCTTTTTCTTTGATAATTGGAAATGATTTCTGCAATAGTGTACAAATATGGATTAATTGCAGAGTTCACTGGTAACACAAAGGTCACTAACCACGCAAACACTGAAGGTGGCAGTGCAGTAACTCTTGTTTGAACTAGAACTCCAAGCAAAATGACAGGAGACCAACACAGAAAATCTGTGGCAACTATGGCTGTTACTTTACGGGTGAGTTTGATCTGTTCATTCATATCAGGAGTACGACCAGATTGTTTTGCAGATTTTGTAACAGCTCTCACTATCTCTACATAACATCCAAGAATCAACAAGTAACATATGCCATTGACCCCAAGAAAAAGCGCAGATGAATAATACAAACCATTGTCAAGTCCTGTTAATTTGGTAGTAAATGTATCTTTTGATGTGCTAAAGTCAATGTTTCCATTTTGAACAAATGTGGTTGTTTGGTTTGTTGAGTACATTTTGGTTAAAGCTAATGGTAAACCAATACACACATGCGAGTTATCATAAAACTTGAAGTTACGCCCAGCAAAAACGGATGGAATGATTCCTAAAAGTAGTGAACATATCCAAATCAATGTAGACGATATAATTGTTGAACATTTACCAAGTCTTCTGACAGAGTAGGGAAACTTAATGCTAATAAATCTATCTATACTTATCAAAGTCACAAAGAATACTGAAGCTTCACTGGATGCTATTGACAGTGAACCAGCAACTCTGCAAATGATTCCAGATCTCCAGATTTCAGATTGCATGGGGAAGTATTCCCCAAAGTAGATATCAGCACAAGCAACCATTAACATGTATATACCCATAAACGAATCAGACATGGCAAGATTGCTAAGTAAAATATCCTGGACTTTATATTTTTTAGTACTTTTCTTTCTCCAAACTAAAACAAAAATGTTTCCCCCGAGAGCATTTATACCAATCAGCCACATCAAGATCATCAATACTTTGTCTGATAACAGCCTATCGCATGTGAGATATGGTGATCTATTATCACCTGCACTACAATAAACTCCTGCAGGTACGTAACAATCACATATCTCATGTTGACTAACAGCCAGCTCTGAATTCCTGGGGAGGGCAGAGAAAGTCCCATGAGTTATGCCTGTCAATGTATTTTCTCTAAGATTAAGGTAATTCAAGTTAATCAAATGTTTGATAATTGGGCATTCTTTCAAACTATTGTTTGATAAGTCAATGAATGTCACATTAGTTAAATCTCGGAAAATTCCATTTTCAAGCTTTGATAACTTATTATTTGATAAAGATAAAAAATACACATTGAATAACCCTCTGAACACACCAGTGCCTAATTGCTCCAATTGGTTATCACGTAAATTGAGGAGTTCAAGATTGTTTAAACCATTAAAGACACTACCAGATAATGTCATTAGTTTATTTGAATCAATTACAACAGTTACCATATTATTCAAAGTGTTGAATAATTGATCATGCAATGTAACTAATTGGTTTAGAGACAGTGACAATACATGTAAGTTCTCCAATCCATCAAAAAGACCAGCTGGTAGTGTTGTCAATTTATTGTCATGCATAGCCAGATTGCGTAGTGCTATCAATCCCTGAAATGCCTTCTCATTCAACATGGCCAAATAGTTATGATCGATTGACAATAAACCCAATTGATTCAATCCCCAAAACAATCCACCTGGTAGTGTCGTTATGTTATTGTCCTGTATGGCCAGATGCTCTAGCTTGCTCACCTCTAGGAATGTGCTTACATCAAGTGTGTCTAACTGGTTTCCATAAAGGGATACCTGTGCCAAATTTCCTAGATCCCAAAACAAATCATCTGGCAGTGTGGTCAGTTCATTGAAATCGAGGAGCAGTTTATTTAAATTTCCCAGTCCCCTAAAGAGATCCCCTGGCAGTGTGATCAAGTCATTGGAATCGAGATACAGTTGATATAAATTTCCCAGTCCCTTAAAGAGATCGCCTGGCAATGTAGTTAAGTAATTATCTTCAAGATACAGTATATTTAAATTTCCCAGTTCCCTAAACAACATACTAGGCAATGTTGTCAATTTATTGTAATATAAATCCAACACTGTTAAGTTGGACATTCCTTGAAATGTATTGGCATTGATTATTGCCAACTGGTTTCCCCTATTGATAGCAAATGCACGTCTTCCAAACCTAAAACAGATCACTTGACAATGTGGTCAAATCATTGAAATCGAGATACAGTTTGATTACATTTTCCAAATTCTGAAATATCCCATCAGGCAGTGTTGTCAATTTGTTGTAACTAAGTTGTAGAAGAGTTAACCTTACTAAGCTCTGAAATGAATCAACAGCAAGTACAGCCAACGAATTTTCTTGTAGGTATAGCTCTCGCAATTGAGTAAGATCGTTAAAAGCGTTTGCCTGTAATTTCATTATACCATTATTGCTGAAATCTAATACAGGTGTGTAAATAGGGAAGATTATTAGAGCTTCTTGGTTCTGTCTAAAATCATTATCAGCGCAATGAAACATGACCTCTCTATGACCAAGCGTGGCATTGCAACCTGAAGGAAATCCTAGTCTACAAGTACCATTATCGTTTAGATCGCAGGAGATTTGATTATGATAGCCCTTAAGTGATTTGCAATATGTCTGGTTCGCTCTGTGGCCAGACAAAATATCATCATCAAACTCTGGGCATACATATTGTGAGGATGCTGATATTCCACTAACTAAAAGACTTACATTACCTTGCAGATTACAGTGGAAACTTTCCTGAAGAAAAATCGCAGTACATGCTTCAGCTTGTCCATTGATACTTAAATATTTATTTGGACAGTGTATTAAGTCACCTTGTCTTTCAATATACAGGAAAGCTGATTCCTCCCGGTCGTTATAGTCTGGTAGCGCTATACGAGCGTGAAATCCCAGTGATGTATTGATGTAGATACTGCATGTGTGAAGTGCGCTTCCATGCACCACAACTATTCCTCCACTGGTATTTCTTTCTTCAAGTTGACATGGTTGGAGTTCGTTGTCATTGATGTCCCAAAGAGGTTGCACATACACTTGGGCTGCAAGGTCTATCGGATATCCCCTCAATGCTGTTGCGTGTTGACTTGAAACTGTTAGTATGATTACAGATATATGAAGAATTAAGCAAAGGTTGTTGCAAGCCATGACGAATGCCGGAGACCAATGATGAAGCGTATAGATCATCAAGGTTCTACGGATGAAATTACCAGAGCAAAGTTACTAGAGCAAAGTTATCATTCGACCGAGTGCACCAATGACGGGTAGCTGAAGAATAGCGCTACCTCGCTAGTAACTGAGGCGTAACCCAAAATTTTGAGAGCGCCAATGCGGGGTAAGCTACTAGGCTAGTAACTGGCGGGTAATTTACGCTAAATGTTATACCTGACCGGACCCAAGAGTAAGTTGGGGCATAACGTTTTATGCCACAAGTCAGTCGATTCTAGCAGTAGCGTAAATTTGTTGTGAACATTGGAGGGGATGATTCGCTGATGCCGCAGGACCAATTGCGCTTGCATGCCTAGGGGGTGTCTATTTGAAGTGGAATGTGACCCCTCATAAGCTGAAAGATTTTATATTTTTGAAAATCCATTCATGCAATTTGGTGATTTTTATTAGTCAAAATTTAGACCAACTCCTTTTGCCCATTCAAACACTTATCGCACCGACTTTGGGTCATATTTTGACCAAAATGTTCTAATTGTCCAAGGATCTTAAATAATGACTAAATACATAAACTTATTATTGTTTTTATTGATTAAAAACTGATAAAGACAAGTTTCAACATTATTGTGAGTGGAAGGGTAGAACTAGAAGAACGAAATAAAAACCCCATATCGTACCGTGCGTGGTCTGGGAATCGAACCGGGGTTCCGCGGTTAACAAGCGAAGGACAAGGTGTCCACGCCACGGAAGTATTTGTGTTAAGAGATGTGTTATAATTGTATATAATTGTATCCATCGGGTGCTTGTGTTTGTCATTAAAATTGTACTTTTTGGTGCAATGTTTGTATGTGCCCCTCGCCCAAAATATGTTTGTAATGTCATGATAGTCCTTATTTTTGAAAAAGCGGTAAACAAACTTCAAAATGTTTGGCCATAAAATGGCATCATTTTTTTCCGGATCGCAGGCCGACTCCACGTGATTCTTGATTTACACTAACCTATGACCTAGCGAGTGACGACACGTTTTTAACACTACGGAGGACCATTCACCTCAGAATTTTACACTAAACTATAGGTTAACACTTTGCATATGCGCCACTTAATTTTGTAAGGGGACGATGCTGATTAATGTGGATATTTACCTCGCTAGTTGCTATTCTGGTGTTACTCGGCAGTTATGCTCTAAGAATTACATCGTTAGTAAGTTATGCTACAGTTAGAGCATAACTACTAGGGAGGTAGCTTACCTCCCTATTAAGTTACCCGTCATTGGTGCACTCGGCCGATGTGTGATAACTACACAATGGTTGTGGATTACTATCGGGTTGTGGAATGGCCATTTTAATGGTTTACACAGCAATTGGTTAATTTTCTATATAATAGTTGTGCATGGGGTTTTGAGAGTTGATCGAAGTATTTGACGGTAAGCATGTTTCACTTGAAATATTTCAGTAAAAAATACAAAGTAGTAAAAAGTATTTAGTGTGTGTGATTCTATCAGGTTTTTTTGGGGGAGGTAAATAAGTGCAAACGTATATCGTCGTGTTACTGTGAAGTGTAAACTGTAAAGTGTGTAAGCTTATAATTTTGAATTAATTTTTTTTTTCTGTATAAAAATGTGCCTAACAATTGGGTGCATCTTTCTAGCTGAAAATTATTTAAATCCATCAAATATTTTTGGAAATATTCTAGTATAAGCTAGGGGAGAACAGACATATTTTGTTGGGTGTATAGCGTTCGTGTACGCATACGATGATAGTCTATTTGAAAGTCTGGGTGTGTTTTGGATTTTGCAGACGATGCCGCCGGTTCAAGAGATCCTATGTAACATCTGATGTCTTTATAAAGATGTCCTTCCGAGAGAAATACCGAGAATAATATATCTATCTGACCCTGAAAACCCCTTCTCCCGAGAGTAGGCATACGGGCTTCTATGTTTTAAAATGATTTCACCAAATAATATTATAATGAATACACTGTTGGGCAATTCTCCTCTTTGCGGATACCTTGGTATACAAGGCGCGGATCCAGGAACATTTAAGGGGGGAGCAAACAAATGAAATTGTGCTGGTACCATCCAAGCGGTGCGCAGGAGCGCCCTTCGAGCTATGCTCTGACAGGGGTTGTCTGAGGAGTCTTTTGAATTTTCGAACTCATTTGGTACGATCTTGTGTATACTTTTGACTAAAATGATATCGAAAAGCCACCTCTTCATTTCCAATAAATATTTTGTTTTTTATCAATGCACGAAAGAAGTTGAGCATATTATTATACTGATATATTTTGATTTAAGTATAGATGATTTAAAAGCTCGAACAGGGGGGGGGGGGGGGGGGGGGGGGGGGGGCCTCAAAAGTAGATTTGTTTTCAATTTTCGAACTCATTTGGTGCGATCTGGTGTAGGCCTATACTTTTTACCAACATTTTATCGAAAAGCCACCTATTCATTTCCAATAAATATTTTTTTTATTTTTTATCAATGCATGAAAGAAGTTGAGCATATTATACTGATATATTTTTGATTTAAGTATAGATGGTTTAAAAGCTCGAACAGGGGGGAGTCTGAGGGCCCCCCTCAGAATTGGATTTTTTTAAATTTTCGAACTTATTTGGTGCGATCTGGTGTATACTTTTGACCAACATTTTATCGAAAAGCCACCTCTTCTTCCTATGCCAGAAAGAAGTTATACTATATAGTCACCTTCAAAATATCAGATTTCTCGGCAACGTATACGTACGCATAATGTGTCCTGACCAACTTCCAATAAACTCCAAACCTTCTTATGTCCCTTGCATGCCTCCCCGCCCGCCTTTTCGTACCCCCCTCACCACCCCCTTTTTTCTCGTTTGTCCCCTCTTCTTTCTCTCTTTCGTTTTTTTCCTCTTTTCCCCCTTTTTGGGGAGAGGAGGTGGGGGGGGGGGGGGGGGGGGGGTCCCCCTGTATCCGCGCCTGCGGTGTACATCGACTCAAAAAAATCTCACAGTCCAAAAAGCAGCACAGTCAACATATTAATGGTCAATTCACCGGGTTTTAATCAGTTTTTTCTATAAAATTTTCCTTTATTTATAAAAACCCGGCGAAGAATGGGAATTTTTAAATGGATATAACGCATATAAGCACTACATCTGGAAAATGGGGCGGGGGCACAAGGGGGGGGGGGGGGGGGGGGCACACAAAATTCTGTCAGGGAGGGCAACTGCCCCCTGCCCCCACCAGCTACGCAGCTGCCAGGGGTGGTGCCGGAAGGGGTGCCGCCGGAAAGGGTGCCGCATGTACAAACTCAATGGAGATAATTCCATGCTTTGTTCTTTTTACAATAACTAGTCATCCCCTAATGTTACAAACACCATCCTTCACAGAGGTATTCATAGTGCATGATTTTTAAGAACGACGCATACTACCGATGTTGGTGTGTAGGGTATAACAGAATTATGCCGGTAAGGTCATGAGAAATTTATATGCAAAGTAAATAATGATAGGGGTAAGTATAATGGATAAATATGTATAAATATATGGATCTCAAATAAAAAATGAAAAAACTCTGATATGTTTCCGAACATTGTGAATCATACCATTTTAGCCCTTGGTCGTACTATTATTTCAATGGCATACGGTATTCAGTTTCCTCATGCAATTCACCTTCAAAGAAAATGTATACTCGAAGTAACATTAAAAATTGCCATTATTGTTATTTCTACTAAAAAACACCAGCAAAACTTGATTAAAACAATGTTTTAAATATGTTGGAATACCACCCTTAACCATGTAACATGCTGGTTGCGGCTGTATCAGCATTTTTGAATCGACGTTTTGTTGTACAAAGAGGGCTGATTTTTCTTAATCCTTATAGGTGTAACTTCATACATGTAATACAATTGTAAAAATATACAAATCCCAGTTTTTTGTCATCTATTTTTGTAATTGAGGGCGCTGCCTCCACCACATCTCATAATGCCCCTTTAACGATATAGACACTTTCGGTTTTTTGTTTTGGAGAGAGCTATGATTGATTCTTCATGAAACTGTGATAGATTCATTTGTTGATGAACATGTTTCGTCGCAGTAGCGCTGTGTTTCTCTTATTGAATTTGGATCTATATTTACACATAACTTCTCTGCGTTTGCTTCATTAACGATGCGCTGTAGACAATTGCGAGGTTTTTTTTTGTGGTTGTTGAGAGAGCTATGAAATTCGTTCCTGAAATATGTGGTAGATTCATTAGTGTTGATGAATATGTTTCGTTGCAGCGGCGCCGTTACTCCTTCTATTGCATATTGAATTTTAACCGTTACTTACTCTGCGTTTGCTTCGTCACGATGTAGACATGTTTGGACACGTTGCGAGTTCTGTGAGAGAGACCTATGAAAGTATATAGTAAAGTCGTGCTCAACTGAAGAAAGTTATACACTTTGTTTATGTCCTATAGAGTGACTTTCCATTCGGTCTTAGTACCGAGAGTGCGCGGTTCACAATTGCGAAGTTCGTTTCGGTAATAAATGACCTTTTAACGGTTATTCGGCTAAGAGGCGTTCCGACTAATAACGATTGTGGGAGAAAAAGACCGAAGGTTATGCACATATCACTTGCATGACGCACTATACGACCCTCGGGAGAGGTGCGTCATGGGTGCATCATTTACCACCACATTCTTTACGCAGGAAACGTCATAGGCAGCTGTTGGTCTATCACAATAATGACGAATGCGTGCGTCAATGTCAGTCACTTTACCTGGGTGCGTCACAGGGTATGTCATCATGCGTACAACAAAATACGAACATTACATTTTACATGTAAGCCCTACTCACATGCTCAGCACCAACCAGGCTTAATTTTTTAGATATGCAAATCGAAGTGCAAAATCACTCTCACCGCGTGTTCACTGTTCAGTGCAACGATTTCATGCATACCATCACCCGACCCCGTTGATGGTACTCAGGTGTATAGGACTGGTATATGCCACTCTGAAGAAAAGTTTTTACAGTATACATATTGCAACCCAGTTCAGTCGGCAATGATGTATGACGGTGGGGATGTGTCATTTGAGACAGTCATGGTCCGTCAGAATCAATCAATGGTCCGTCACAAAATTGACTAAGGGTACCGTCATTGTATGGCAAAGGTACGTCAAATTTGTGACACAGGGGTACCTCATGGTACAAGAGAAAGTGACGCACCTCTGTAAAATGACGCACCATCCCCGGGGGTCGTTGTGTCATTCAACTGGTCATGTGCACTACCAACATATATCCCATCCCGTATTTGTCTCATATTGGTCATTGCGCATTTTCCTTAAACATTTTCTATAGACATAAACAAAGTGTATGACTTTATTGTGTTAAACACTTTAGTTAGGGTCATGTTAAAGCATATACAGGGTGTCCCAAAAGTTTCGAAACCATCTTAACGATTTGTATCTCTCTTAAAATAAATTGCGGTACCAAAGTGAAAATATATTTGGGAAGCGAAAACTAGTAGAATTATTTCGGGACCAAACATAACTCTTTTTGAGGCCTCTAAATATAAAACACACACTCAAAGGTTTGGCCACATAACTCGCAATACCATAAAATTGTTCGATTTGCTGGACGGACTGTATATGTCACTCTAATCACATGCAGCGTGTTCCTCACATTCCATTCATGTTGATTTTGTTCAGAAAAGGTTAAAATCAGAATCGTTTTTTGAATAAGCCAACATCAAATCACCTGGTCAGGAACTTTTTGTGCTAGGTGTATATGAACAACACACTGACTGGCCTGAATTAAAACAGGGTGTACGGGCGGTTCTCGGATGATAGAGGTTTTTAATCAATGTTGTGCACAACCTTTAATAATTGAAAAAAACCTTTTCAGAATCGGTTTTTTGTTTGTTAAATCTTTATTATTTTTTTAATTATAGACCAAAAAGTGCTAAAAACGTGATTTGTTACCTCCAAAATCGTGGAAATCACAATTTTGGTAAAAAATAACATTTTTTGGTACTTTTTGGTCGATAATTCAAAAAATAATAAAGATTTTCACAAAAAAGAAAAGAAAAAGAGATTCCTAGGGAATTGTATGAGGAATATAATAAAACTAGTATGACAACATTTGATACAATATATTTTGAGTTATCTTTGCAGAACCTAAAATGGGTCAAAAAACGTGTTTTTTATAATTTTTTCCAAAATGGTCAATTTCATGATCATGGTTGGATTCATTGAACCCTTTCCTAACAAAATGTATACTTTTATATAGATTAAATGAATAATGAGGAAGTTACGGCAGTTTAACGGAGGCTGTACCTGAAGGTGCACAGCCCCCTTAACCAACGTTGTATTACTTTAATGTTGGATGCCTGCCAAAATAGGACGATATCAACCATGACTTTATTGAATACTTTAATTTTAGTTGTGCAATCTACGGTAGAAAGCACATGTAGATAGATGACTGATATTATATATAAATGGTGGATGTCTGACAAAATAGTAAGATATCAACCATGACTTTATAGAATACTTTAATTTTAGTTGTGCTATCTACGGTAGATAGCATGAAGATAGATGACTTGTATTACACTGATAAATGGTGGATGCCTGCCATAATAGGACGATATCAACCATGGCTTTATTGAATACTTTAATTTTAGTTGTGCTATCTACGGTAGATAGCATGAAGATAGACACTTGTATTACATAAATGTTGGATGCCTGCCAAAATAGGACGATGTCAACTATGACTTTATAGAATACTTTAATTTTAGTTGTGCTATCCACGGTAGATAGCACATGTAGATAGATGACTGGTATTATATATAAATGGTGGATGTCTGACAGAAATAGTTCGATATCAACCATGACTTTATTTAATATTTTAATTGTAGCCTCGCTATCTACGGTAGATGTCGCATCTGTCGGTATTATGAATAACATCTTTATTTATTTTTGATGGTACCTGTAAAGATATTTGCAATGACGAAATATCATGATTTAGGGAGCAGTTCCATTTATACGCGATAAATTTATCGCGACTGTATCGGGGCCTGATATGTTTTGGACCCGATGTTTTTCAAGTTGATACGCGATAAAATAGTCATCAGGCCCCGATAAAATAGACATCGGGGCCCGATACGAGGCCTCTGCCATACCCTGGGGTATGTTTAGCAAATAGAGCGGGACATTGTTTAGCAAATACACGAGGATAATACAATTTACGTTAAACATCCATAATCAATAACATTATCTCTAAAAACATGAAATGCTGAATTTGTACCTTACAACTAATAAATAACCCGAAGCTCTATTTACATACCGACCACTTATCTTTCGTTATATTTAAACAAGCGGTAATACGCTACTCGATAAATAATCCTTTGCTACTCGCAACTGTACGCGCTACAAATCTCATCGGGGCCTGATAAAAAACTCATCGGGGCCCGGAACATTCTCGCAATTTTTATCGCGTACAAATGGAACTGCTCCCTTAGGTATTTGATTCATTGTTTTTTCGTCTTCTTTTTTAACTTCGTCCGCAGATTTTGTATGTTTAAAACATCAATCAATAACAATAATATCCTCAAATTACTGTCCTGCCGTCTCTATCATCATATCATAATAATGTAATAACATCAAGTATATAATTGTAATAATGTACTTACCGGTTGATAAATTGAACAGCCAAACACAGATGATATTGGCAATTGGTAAACACCGAATCCCAATCGCAATTACTATAGTTTACAGCACTGTTAACGCATGTCTATAATAGCTTTATATCCATGTTGGTATATCATGTACCAACTATGTGCGTGTGTTCCATACCATTTAGGTATCGTACCATGGTTGAAATAAGGCGGTGATCATGGTGATGGTAGGCGGAGCCTAGTGTTTTGCTCTTTAAAAAAGTGTTAACACTTTCCACGCGGCTGTTGGTTTTACCAAATACAAAACAGATTTTTCAGAAACCTTTCTCAAATGTCAAGGTTTATCTCAAGGATTACTGAACCAATACTAGTCATGTTTGTACTTATTTTAATGCATTTCTCATGGTGATTCCAAATATGGTAATTAAATTTAATAATTTTGACATATTTGAAATATTTTGTGACATTTTGTAATGTCGGCTGCAGCTGCCTGCCGCGTGGACAGTGTTAACAGTTACACAGCAATAATTGGTATGTACTGCAGGTATGAATTATTGTACGTACAAATTGAACGCTGCTATAATGTGTATATAAACACAACAATATATTTGGTTTTATTGAACGCGGGTGGGGTGGGGGTGGGGGTAGGGGTGAGTTTATCTAGTATAGTGTTGATTATGTAAGATGGTGTGGTCTTCTTAATGCCATCCCAATGGAATGGCGGTGATTCTATAATGATCACAACGTGCCTGATAATATTATAATTTTAAAAATTAAGTCACGCACGTGACCTGTATCTGTTGTATACCAAGACAAGGGAAATAATACCAGTCAGTCAATATTATCTTAAAAACAAGTATGATATTTTGGATAATGAGTGTAAAGAAATCTTTATTATGCCATACAAAACTACCTTGGACTCTAAACTAAGGTGGTTTCAATATAAAATCACACATAATATATTGCCTACCAATTCATGGATGTTGAAGATGAACATTGTTAATGATGATCATTGTAACCTCTGTAACCAGAGGGAAGAGACCATCCACCATCTTTTCAATGATTGTATGTTACAAATTCTTTTTGGAACGAGATGCAAGCTTTATTCAAATGTATACCAACACTATCTATGTTTAACAAATTATACGGTGTATATGACAAACAGATTCCCCACCGCATTACTATCAATCAGATATTACTCATTGCCAGAAGACATATATATATTAGCCGATGTCAAAAGTAAAATCCATCAATCCATGCCTTTAAAAATATGATTAAAGATACGATCAAACTAGAGTATGGGTGCGCACAAAGAAGGTCTAAACTTGATATTCACATGCAGAAATGGGATATACTCCCAAACCATCTAAAGTAACACCATGTTTTCCGCTTCCGATGGATTTCACTATTTTGTATTCACTATGTTGTATTCACAATCACATTTGGTAAGGCCAAATTAAATTAATTGTTTGTCTCAAAGCTCCCGCGCGCGTTAGTTTATTGGTGCGCATTAGAAAAACAAAAATCTCAAAAAAACTTCTTTTTTTCTTTCTTTTTTTTTCAAAAAAAAAAAAAAAATCCCAAAATGTCACCAATTTTTCAGATTTTCATTGATCAGATCATCTTAAATACAAAAGTTCACTTTTACAAGGATTTCAATATTTTATATTTAAAAACACAAAAAATAAAACTTGAAAAAAACCCGCATTCCGCATTAGTTTTACAACAGGAGAGGAGCTTTGAGACAAACAATTAATTTAATTTGGCCTAACATAGAGTGATTGTATACCACCATGTTTCATATTAGGAAACATTTTATGTTTGTATATCATCAAGCATAGCATTTAGATACATATGATTATTAAGCGTATTATTATATGCATTTGTATTACTCTGTATTTTTGTACTTTTCTGTATCTGTAAATGTCCTTCTGTGTTGCAAGTTTAAAAAAATAAAAATCAATAGAAAAAAACAATAACACGATGAAATATCTGCACGTGTCAATGTTCACTTTGATTACATGTAATTAATACTGGTGATCCCGGGGTTAGTCATTTTAGTCATTTCTTTAGTCTGGCAATTGCGTGCAGTCCCAGTACACAGTTAAACCTATTTTAAACAACGCCAAACTGTTGTTTAAGGGGGGACTTAAGGAAGTTTTTGACTTGATTTTTCGAATTTTGCGAGTGCTGTCATTATTGAACTATTAATCAAATGCATATAAAAGTATACATTTTTGAAAGGAAATGGATCAGAAAATCCAAATTTGGCGTCAATTTTGACCAAAAAGTATATTTCTTGAGAAAATCACAAAATTCACTTTTTTTACCCAAATCTTTTTGAACAAAACTAACAAAAATAATTTTGAGTAAAAAATGGCCAAATCACTTGATAATGATGTTAAGACACTAAAGAAGGGACGATTTTTTTTTTAAAACCCAATTTAATATTTTTGAAAAGTTTGACCAAAAAGTGCCAAAAAACGTGAAAAAAAAGGATTTGTATTTTTTTTACACGTTTTTGTCAAAATTTCAAAAAATATTGGATTAGGTTTTAAAAAAATCGTCCCTTTATTAGTGTCTTTACATCATAATCAAGTGATTTGGGCATTTTTAACTCAAAATTATGTTTGTTAGCTTTGTTCAAAAAAATTGGGTCAAAAAAGTGATTTTTTTGTGATTTTCTCAAAAAAATCAACATTTTTGGTCAAAAATGATGCCAAATTTGGATTCTCTGATCCATTTCCTTTCCAAAAAAGTATACTTTTATATACATTCGAGTCATAGTTCAATAATTACAGCACTAACAATATTCGACAAAAAACTTCCTTAAGTCCCCCCCCCCCCCCCCTTAAGCCTGTCACTCTAACAGCTATTGTTCAAACTGTTAAACAATTGTTTAAACAACTGCTTTTGTTGTTTAAACAATTGAGCAGTTGTTTAAACAATTGTTTAACAGTTTGAACAATAGTTGTTAGAGTGACAGGCTTAAACAACTGTTTGGCGTTGTTTAAAATAGATTTTACGGTGCAGTATTACTTACAGTACATGACAAATTGGCTAGGTGGACGATTTGATGGAAACAACGACCCGCCACGTAATGACAGTCTCAGTGTTACATCTTCAGTTACTTTTATTTGTCCACTCCACATATGAACAATGCACAAAATGTTTCATGTATAGAGCAATAAAAGGGACTGCTCAGGAATGAAGTTAAAAGACCGACCGAAGTCAGTCGAATAACTAAAGACACCGCAACAAGTAGCCGCAAAATACACCTTGAGCAAAAAATGATAAGCAGATATTGGGGATACCGGGCGAGCCCAGCTAAAATAGTGAAATCAGTGTTACGGTATAAAGAAGTGTTGATACTTTAGGTTTATTGGTTGGTTTAAAGTATGCTATAGGTAAATAGATTTAATATCTGTAAACTCGTAGGCCTAGATTTTTTCAAGTACAAACATGACTATGTCAGAGATTTTGATGATGCGATATTGCCCGGACTGGCACCCCAAATTTGTGCGTAGAATTTCCCGTAAAATTCAAAGCAGTTCGAAGATTAAGCTCTAGGATTGTATTGTACTTGTACTATTTTCTAACCTGTAACATACAATGTCAATGCATTCATTCCGAGGGATATTATGATTTGTATACAAACTAGTCACATCACTAAACAACCAAGGTGATCATCCATGGGAAATGACAGTAGTGATAACAATTTGATCAGTTCAGGGGAGTCTTTTAAATAATTTAAGTCATTGATGTCTCACTGTGCTATCGATCTATCTAGGGATTATAATTCCGTGAAGTATAGACAAACGTTTTTGTTGGATTTACCAATTTTAATTGGTTCATTTGAATTGCATAATGTCTGGTTTACCGTGAGCTTTGTGATAATGATGTTCTCGTGCAATTGATTGACCGCGAAAGCACCTCCATGGATTTGAATTGGAATCAGCCCAAGGGCTCCCAAAAATTAAACATGATATTGAATTTAGTCATATCAAAGATTTTCTAGTGCAGGGATGATAGAGCGTGTTTCTACTGGGGCACTGCAAAAAGTAAAGGCTAAGCTTTAAGGCCATGTGTTTTGAACTCGCCACCCTTCCCGTTGCATGTCCAGATTTTTACATTTTACACCATCTGAGATTCGAATTAGCATATTATCGCAATAACTATACTTGTTCTACCCCATAAAAAGTATATATATATTTTCTGAACGGTAATCTCACAAGGAATCTAAATATGCGATTGTAATTTGCATAGGACCTTATGGTAAAATCTTGTGATTAAGAATGTTAACAAAATATCGATTTTTTTCTTCATATTTTGATTAAAGCGCAATATTGTTTTATTCCTATCCCAATCATCACTTTACTGTGCATATTAGTTCCTCATGCAATTTACCCATCAGAACATAGTGGTTGTCAAGGGTAACTTGTTGAAATATACTACATCGGGAAGTAAATGAGCACAAACGTTTACATTTCAAATTTATTAGAGTTTACACATATATTTTTTTGGCTATTCACCCTATCATGTTTTAAGCGAGATTTCTAAATTCCCCTATTTGAGAGCTTTCCAAAAATTTATAATTTTGCTATAATCGGTTGAATTATTTTGTTGTTATAGTCATGTATGTAAAACCGATGAATTAGGGCAAGTTCACTGTGTTGTGAATAGGGGAAAAGTCAATGACAATGCAACCGATTCTTGATTACAATTGTTACGTAATAGTTGACACGTTTGTTGAAACAGAAACTTATAGAATATAAAACAATCTATAAAATGAGAGCAAAATCATGTTTGTACCATACATCGATGTGGAGTTATTGTAATTTGAACGTAGAATTGGGAACAATTTCTATATTCCCCATAGAGATTGTACACGACGCCACCGCCACAGCCACCGCCACCCCTGACTCTCGAAATATAATCAATCATATCTCAGCCAAACAGTTATAGAAATACATGATTTATTAACACAGTGTAGCTAGATATATAAGCTTTCAAATGACACCTAAACCATAGCTCTACCACATATAGTTGTTGAGTTAAAAGAGAGAGATGGATGATTCGTCACCAAAAATGCAACGCAGCCACCCTTTTTGGGTGGTCAGTTCAAAACACATGGCCTTAATCGGTAAGTATTTAATCCCCTGTTTCTACTCGCGAAAAGTTACCGCTAAGTTTATCGATCATGATTTAATATTTATTTACAAAAACGGTTGTCAATAATTATATAACTATATTCATATCAAATAAAAACACTTTTTATTTGGTAGTTCGCTACCTTAGGTTTCTCGCTTACGCGATCGTCAGGCAAACTGAATGTTTTCCTTCGCTGCAGTTGTTTTAAGATAATGATTAAAAATGTACAATAAAGAAAAATGTGACAACAAATAAGTACGTATTACCCTTTTTCTGTTATAAAATTTGAATGACGTATACAAGTCAAATTGATGAGATGTCCTTTTAAGGGACATGTCACCCCATTTAAAGCATATCAAGATTGAATTCATCTATAAAGCGTTCCTTTTCCATGTGCGACATCACAGCAATTAAATTCCGGAATAAAATTCAAAATAATGTTCCCAACTTTTATCTGGTAGTGGTGCAGGTCTGAGGTCTCATATACATAAATGTACCTTACTTCATCAAATGTACCTGTACTTTATCAATAAACTCACTCCGGCATGGCTCTCTTCTAAGGGGTTTGATGCCTTATGTCATTTTTACCTTGGAATGCTTTGGGATTATGCTTTACATATAATTTCATGCTGCTTGCAATTGCTCCTATCTGAGAATGATCTCCCGCAACGAGCACATGAAAACGGCTTTACTCCTGTATGAATCCTTTCATGTCTATAAACCGAGGTTTTGCATCGAGTCGCATTCTTTTGTTAGGATTTGATGCTGTTTTCAGCAACCGGGAGGGCGTCTCTCGGACATTAACTCGTGCAGTATTCTTTTTGGATGACATCTTCTTTAGGGCGGATGTTTTACTTGGAGACGATGTCCTATTTGGGGATAGTGCCTGTCTTGAAGACGATGTCCTATTTGGGAATGAGGTCTTGCTCGCAAATGTATGATGTCTTGTATAATTATTTGGGGAAGATGTCTTGCTCGCAGACCATGTCTTATTCCAAGAGGATGTCTTGGTTGAAGACAATGTCTTATGTGAAGACGATGTATTTCTAGCAAATTTGGTATTTTTGGGGGATGACGTCTTGGTAGAAGATAGTGTCTTATTTGGGGATGATTCCTTGGTTGAAAATAATGTCTTATCTAGGGATGATATCCTGCTCCAGGACGATGTCTTATTTGGGGATGATGTCTTGAATGAAGACAATGTCTTATGTGGGTATATTGTATTTCTAGCAAATGATGTATTATTTGGGGATGACGTCTTGGTTGAAGACAGTGTCTTATTTGAGGAGGATGTCTTACTTGCAAATGTATTATTTGGGGATGATGTCTTGGTTGAAGACAATGTCTTATTCGGGGATGATGTCTTGTTCCCAGACGATGTCTTATTTGGGGATGACGTCGAAGACCATTTCTTATTTGGAAATGATGTAATGGTTAACGACGATGTCTTATCCGGGGATGATGTCTTAGTTGAAGACAATATCTTATGTCCAACAATGGGTTGATTTACCCTACATGTCTTTTTATGAACAGACAACTTTGAATGAGTACGGAATCGTTTATGACATGCTTTACATGGGATTGGTTTCTCTCCAGTGTGAAGACGAATATGTTCCATCGCATGATCTTTCCTGTCATTCAGTTTCCTATTCTCACACTTCTTGCAACCGTACTTATGAACAACTTTCCCATTTTCGATGCTATCCTTCACAACTAACAATTTCATAGTCGCTGGTGTTGCTAACATTTGACGTGACAATCGCCAGCGATGTGTGGGAGTATCTGATTGCTCCGGTGTGGGGGCGCTGAACCTCACAGCAGTAGTCCCCTGTGCAAGGCCACCACCAACACTCGTCTCTATTGTGCTCAAAGGAAGCGGCATCTCGGTTTGCTTCCTGACATCACTTTGCTTCCCCACTTGACCTTTCTTGATCTGCTTTCTTCTAATTGTGAAACGTTGTCCACGGCACACTCTCTCATGTTTCGTACAATTTCCCGGCACATAGAACCTTTTCGGACAAACCTGGCAAGAATACGGCATCTCTCTTACATGATATCGAACGTGGCGCTTAATGATATAACGCCACGGAGACTCATTTTTGCATCTCCGACATCGGTAGAAGAATCCTTTCTTACCCAGGACTGTTTCTAGTAGTTCGGGTGTCTCTTGAGAAATTCTCGTACCAGCAGAGGCTGTAACTCTCTTCTTTTTAATTCCCTGCTTTTTCAATTCTAAATCCACAGATGTAATGTCATCAAAGCTAGAGCTGGTACCAGTCCCCTGAAGATGTCCAATGTCATCAACATTCGTCTCCGTTTCATTACCGGGTGACCCTTGTTCACTTCCAGGCATTACTAGCGTACCATTCTTCTCTGTCTGGATTCTCTCACGCTCCTTACATATCATCTTGTGTTTCCTACAAGTTCCACTCTCGGTGAACTTCTTACTACAAAACTGACAAGAAAATGGTTTTTCGCCTGTGTGGATTCTTATGTGGTTCTTAGCATACCTGGATTGGGAAAATTCTTTTTTGCATTGGCGACATCGGTATATTGTCCCATTGGCGCCACCTGTTACTACCTGAAGTAGTTTTAGTGTCTTCTTCGTATTCAAGTTGGTGGGCGAGGCTCTAATAATGCTCTTCTTATTAACATGACTAGTAGTTTCAGGAGGTGCAACATGATCTGTTGACAGCGGAGTTACTGGGACCTGAACCTGCTCATATGTAGAATGGTTATCAACTGACGGTTCTGCAGAGGAACTACCGGTGGATGTCTCGACCATGGCCACTACATTTCTTTGACTCCAGCAGTATATCTCATGTCTCATCATCGTCGTCGCATCTGGATATTTGTTGAGACATTGTCCACACTGATTAGATTCCATGTCCAAGTGAGTTCTTTCGTGTGCAACCACTCGGCATTTGGCGTCGAATGCCTTCTTACAAGTCTTACACGTGAAGGTGTCTTTTTCGTGAAACATGAAGTGTTTGGTCAGGACGTGTAACACGAGGTCTGGCTGGGAGTTGAACGTGGCTGGGCATTGGTTGCAAGAGACTCTATCACCTGGTGAATCTGGATTATCTTGTCCAGAGGCTTCATCAAGGGCACAGTAATCACATTCACACCGTGTCTCTGTCGGTACAGCAGCACGCTTTGTAGAAACATGTCTATGGCCTCTTTCGTGGATTAACAGATGTTCAAGAGTTGTACAGCTCCGTCGACAGTAAAGACATGTGTGTTCTTTTTTTTTTGCCACATTCTCTTGTGTCAATGTGAACTCACCAGATGTCTTCTTTTTCCAATTTGATTTTGGATTTGGGGATGAGTAGGACTTGCCGTTGTGTACCCTCGATGGTAATTTCTGTGGAATTGCTTCTGATGCAGTCACTGACCATTGGTCTTTAGACACTAAGCCAACATTCTGTACTGTCACTGCGTCATTTGTCTCAACGCATTCATCGACCAGACTCCCATCCTCCCGATCAATTCCAGCGTTGATACTCTGCTTTTTGGGAATACCATTTGCAGTTGGATTCAATTTTGGTTTACCCAGGCATGACCTCTTATGAGTGACCAAATTTGCACGGGCGCGGAAACTTTCTTGACAACTCTCACACTTGATTGGTTTTTCCCCGGTGTGAAGACGAATATGTTCCATCGTACGATATTTTCTCCCCGTCAGTTTCTTATTTTTACACATCTTGCAGCCATAATGGGGGATAACTTTGCTACATAGTTCATTACTAGTATATTTTACCACTAACAATTTCATGGTGGCAGGTGTTTCTAAATTGATCTTTCCAAGTTGTTGACGACTTGGGGGAGTCCCAGATTCTTGCGGTGATGGCGGGCTGTCAGTGTTTTCATTTTCAACCATTGTGTCATCTTGAGCATCAATTTTCTCATCATTCGTGTCATTTCTCCTGTCAGTTTCCCCTGCTTCATCGCCATGGACAGAGGAATCAATTATCGGTTTAACTCTACATGTCTTTTTATGATAAGACAACCTTGTATGAGCATGGAACCTTTCTTGCAAGCAGGCTGTGCATTGGATTGGTTTCTCCCCGGTGTGCAGACGAATATGTCCCATCACATTGTCAACTCCATTACCTTCAATGTCAACTTCATTGTCTTCATTGTCAACTCCATTGTCATTATTGTCATTATCCTTGTCCTCATCTTTATCTTCCTCTTGCTCCACATTTCCTGAAGCATCTATGCCTCGATAAACCTTATGGTGTTCATGGCCTGGGATTTCATCGTCATTGTCTTCCACATTACCCTCGTCCATCCTTCGTCTGTCGTTCTCGTGCTCTGGCTCCATCACTTCATTCTCCTCCATGTACTTCTCTTCTACATCTTCTTTCTCGTTGTCCACTTCTGCATCATCATCATCATCCTCCTCACTTACATCAGCTTCCATGCCTAGGTCAATCATCGGAAGTTCCTCATCTGTGCTTACATCCTCCTCCAAATCAATCTCCTCCACCTTCCCCATCTCACCTTTAACGTCATCGACCCTTCCATCCTCATTTCCAGAAACATCTACGTCCCCGTCACTCCATTCATCATCGGCGCTGGCCTCTGCCGTGTGCAAAGAATCATTTTCTTTCTCCACCTCCTCACTTCCAGAATCATTCGTGTGCAGACGAATATGTTCCATCACATGATCTTTTCTCCAATTCAGTGACTTGTTCTTGTAGCCGTAATGGGGAACACCTTTGCCGCGTTCATAAGTAGTACATTTTACTACTAGCAATTTCATGGTCGAGTTTGTCTCTAAGTTCATCCTCAGAGCTTGTTGCCGACTAGTGGTAGTTCCTGATATTTGCAATGGTTGGGCGACATCATTGTCTTCATTGTCAACTCCATTGTATTCATTGTCAACTCCATTGTATTCAGTGTCAACTCCATTGTATTCATTGTCGACCCCTTTGTCTTCTTTGTCAACTCCATTGTCTTCACTGTCAACTCCATCGTCTTCATTGTCAACTCCATTGTCAACTCCATTGTCAACTCCATTGTCTTCATTGTCAAATACATTGTCTATATTGTCATCATCCTTATCCACATTTACTGAAGCATCTACCTTATGGTGTTCCTTGTCTGAGCTTTCATCATTTTCTACCACATTATTCAACTTTCGCTTTTCGTTCTCGTGCTTTGTTTCCATCGCCTCCTTCTCTTCCATGTCATTCTCTTCTACATCTTCATTATTTTTGTCCACTTCTGCATCTTCCTCCTCTTCCTCCGCTTCTTCATCATCCATGCCTAGGTCAATCTTCGGAAGTTCCCCATCTGTGCTTACATCCTCCTCCAAATCAATATCCTCCACCTTCCCTATCTCCTCTTCTACATCCTCCACACTTCCTGATATTTGCAATGGTTGGGCGACATCATTGTCTTCATTGTCAACTTCATTGTATTCAATGTCAACTCCATGGTATTCATTGTCAACTCCAATGTCGTCTTTGTCAACTCCATTGTCTTCATTGTCAACTCCATTGTCTTCATTATCAACTTCATTGTCTTTATTGACATCATCCTTGTCCTCATCAGTATCTTCATGATCTTCCTCTTGCTCCACATTTACTGAAGCATCTACCTTATGGTGTTCCTTGTCTGAGGTATCATCATTTTCTACCACATTATTTACCTTTTGCTTTTCGTTCTCGTGCTCTGGCTCCATCACTTCCTTCTCCTCCACGTCATTCTCTTCTACATCTTCATTCCCTTTGTCCACTTCTGCATCTTCCTCCTCTTCCTCCGCTTCTTTATCGTCCATACCTAGGTCAATCTTCGAAAGTTCCTCATCTGTGCTTACATCCTCCTCCAAATCAATATCCTCCACCTTCCCCATCTCCTCTTCTACATCCTCCACACTTCCTGATATTTGCAATGGTTGGGCGACATCATTGTAAACTCCATTGTCTTCATTGTCAACTCCATTGTCTTCATTGTCAACTCCATTGTCAACTCCAGTGTTAACTCCATTGTCTTCATTGTCAACTACATTGTCTATATTGTCATCATCCTTATCCACATTTACTGAAGCATCTACCTTATGGTGTTCCTTGTCTGAGCTTTCATCCTTTTCTACCACATTATTTACCTTTTGCTTTTCGTTCTCGTGCTTTGTTTCCATCGCCTCCTCCTCATCCATGTCCTTCTCTTCTACATCTTCATTCTCTTTGTCCACTTCTGTATCTTCCTCCTCTTCCTCCGCTTCTTCATCGTCCATACCTAGGTCAATCTTCGAAAGTTCCTCATCTGTGCTTACATCCTCCTCCAAATCAATATCCTCCACCTTCTCCATCTCCTCTTCTACATCCTCCACACTTCCTGATATTTGCAATGGTTTGGCGACATCATTGTCTTCTCCATGGTATTCATTGTCAACTCCATGGTATTCATTGTCAACTCTAATGTCGTCTTTGTCAACTCCATTGTCTTCATTGTCAACTCCATTGTCAACTCCAGTGTCAACTCCATTGTCTTCATTGTCAACTACATTGTCTATATTGTCATCATCCTTATCCACATTTACTGAAGCATCTACCTTATGGTGTTCCTTGTCTGAGCTTTCATCCTTTTCTACCACATTATTTACCTTTTGCTTTTCGTTCTCGTGCTTTGTTTCCATCGCCTCCTCCTCATCCATGTCCTTCTCTTCTACATCTTCATTCTCTTTGTCCACTTCTGCATCTTCCTCCTCTTCCTCCGCTTCTTCATCATCCGTGCCTAGGTCAATCCTCGGAAGTTCTTCATCTGTGCTTACATCATCCTCCAAATCAATATCCTCCACCTTCACCATCTCCTCTTCTACATCCTCCACACTTCCTGATATTTGCAATGGTTGGGCGACATCATTGTCTTCTCCATTGTAGTCATTGTCAACTCCATGGTATTCATTGTCAACTCTAATGTCGTCTTTGTCAACTCCATTGTCTTCATTGTCAACTCCATTGTCAACTCCAGCGTCAATTCCATTGTCTTCATTGTTAACTACATTGTCTTCATTGTCAACTACCTTGTCTATATTGTCATCATCCTTATCGACATTTACTGAAGCATCTACCTTATGGTATTCCTTGTCTGAGCTTTCATCATTTTCTACCACAATATTCAACTGTCGCTTTTCGTTCTCGTCTTTTGTTTCCATCGCCTCCTTCTCCCCCATGTTCTTCTCTTCTACATCTTCATTCTCTTTGACCACTTCTGCACCTTCCTCCTCTTCCTCCGCTTCTTCATCATCCATGCCTAGGTCAATCTTCGGAAGTTCCTCATCTGTGCTTACATCCTCCTCCAAATCAATATCCTCCACCTTCCCCATCTCCTCTTCCACATCCTCCACCCTGCCTTTTCCAGCATCAACAAATATGTCTTGGTCACTCAATTCATCATCGGAGCTGGACTCCGTTGTGCAGAAATAATCATTGTCTTCCTCTACATATTCCTCACTTCCAGACTCATTCATGTCTAGGCCAATCTTCTTAAGTTCCCCATCTATGCTTGCATCCTCCTCAAAATCAATCTCTTCCATTTCGTCCTCCTTCCTGGTGAAATTGTGCTCCTTCTCCTCGTCCTCTTCCACACCTTCCTCCTCTCTTCCATCCTCATTTCTAGAAACATCTACGCCTGGGTCACTCCATTCGTCATCGGAGCTGGCTTCTGTTGTGTATACAGAATCAGTATCCAAGACGATTGAAGACGGTTTCTTCTTTGTGTTAGTTTCACAAAATGTGCATTTATCATCGAACATCATCATTGCACAGACGTTGCATATGCTGAGCTGTGGTGTAGAGTCTGATGATCGTGATCTTGACTTTCTTTCTCGGTTTCCTCGCAATGGTGGAGACTTTCTGGTAGGTGCCGATGCTCTCTTTATAGGAGGGAGATTCTTCTTGCTCATGATTTTCTTCTTATTCCTCAAATCTCTCGGTCTACGTGGCGTTTTCTTTCTTGCCTTGCTTTTCCCAGCCTAGAGAAGCAACAGTGATATAAGAAAACAAGAATTGTGTCAAAATCTTGGGTCATGATAAAACCGGGGGAGGGGCGCATTGTATGCAAAGGTGGATCATGTTCAGGTATGGACTCAAACTCAATCAACCCTACAGCCGGCCATAGGAAGAAATTTGAGTTTTTTTATTCAAATATAAGTATTTTGGATTTATTTAATTTTCTTAAATCTTTGAACATTTTTAGCAATTTTAAGAACTGTTACAAAATTGTTCTTCACAAACATTGTGAAAAACAATATAACTAAAAACAAAACAAAATCGCTTAACAAATCGACCCAGCCTGAAAGATGTTTTGACCTAAATAGTGCCCAGTGCGGAAGCACCTGCCTAAATGGTGAACAGGCAAGCCAGAACACGTGAAAATGAGGGCGCTGTTTGCTGGTCCTTAGCGGAAAGTCTAGCTTGATAACCCCTAATGAAACAAGGCTTTAATTAAAGTTTAGACTTTACTGAAAATGGTCATAGGTGACAAATATTCCATAAATGTAACCGGAGGATACAAAAGGGCGTTTTGAAATATGGCCTTTTTACACGTATTTCAATGGGGAAGTTATTTGGTGTGGTGCTCCCATAAAGTAAATGTAGTATTATTCAGCTGATGGTAGAAAGCTTATCATAACTATTTGATAAATCAAAGTGTCCCCCTCAGAAAGTAAAAAGCACCGTAAGTGATTTGCTAATTTTTTTCTAATGGAAATCTATCAAATCATAGATGTGACAGTTGTGAAACAATAAAATTTTGATAATTCACTGTGTGCAGGGGTTTGTGTACATCTCTCGAAATAATGATTGTAAACATGATCGGACCTAGCTACTTGTGCCTACTTGAGGGAAGGGGTCACGGGAAAGGAGTCACGGGAAAGGGGTCACGGGAACGGGGTCACGGGAAAGGGGTCACGGGAAAGGGGTGGACAATTGGTTTGCAACTAAAGGTGTTAATGAGCCAGGTTTGGCGACTTGATTAAGTACGCGGTAGATGATAGTTTTGAATCCTAATTAGGGAGCGGCGGCATCGGTTGGAAAAGTAGTGATTGATGGCGAACATGGGACCATGGTGATGTTGGCGCCGGAATATATCCGGTATACCGCACAAATGTTGAGTAAAATTTTACTCAACATTTTACTCAACATTGAGTAACTATGCAACAGTTCAACAGTTGAGTAAAAAATGCCTAATACCGTTAGCTAAAATGGTTTATCAACAGTTGGTCAATCATTATTACTCAACAGTTGCACAATTTTAATTACACAACAGTTGGGTATTATTAATTAACCATTTGTTGGGCATTTTAATACCAACTGTTGCTTAATTTGTGAATTGTTTTCATTATATAATGAGCATTTTTGTATAGCAATTAATGCTACATTTATCATATTATGTATCCATATGTTGGGTGTTTTAATGCCAATTGTTGCTTATTGTTGACATGACGAAATCAGCTTATTCCCATGGACGACCAATTATTTAGAGCGATCTATCACATCATCTTCTTGACAGACCAAGCTTCAAACATTCAAAACCGGACTCACAAAACGCCTGTCAGAGGTCACAAACTCTGATGTTGATGCGTATTCACCGTTTTATTTACCATTTTATAATTTATCCAGATCCAGAGATCTCAGCTCGTGCACAAGACGCCATGATGATTGCATGACGATTGCGTGTCACGAAATGGAAATGAGCTTTTTTGGACATAAGTTGCCTAAAATTCACATGTGCGTAACTTGCATCAGCTGTTGCGTGATTTTCCTCAATGCTCATGCAACAGTTGCTGAAGTGGAATATTTCTCCATTAGAATCATAAAAACCACATGAGTAAATCTTAACATAAGTTGCGTGATTGCCTGAGACAAATACTCAACAGTTGCCCAATGGAAACAATTAACGCAAATTTTAGCAACAAAATGAGTTTTGACCGGGGGTTTATCTAACTTGTTACTAAATTGTTTTGCTCAACGTTGGGTAGTTTTTACTTTTATACAACACCTAGATTTCTACATTATATTGAATAAAATGTAATCAACCATTTACCCAGCAGATGATTAAATGCAATTAAGCAACGTATTTTGCTCAGCATTTTAGCAGTGTATATAAACGCGGTCCATCTATTCAGGGTTGCATAGAAGTTTCTACAAGTGATGGTTCTTAGTGGTAACATTAATTATTGTCAATAATGACTGTGTAGTAATAATCCGTAGTAACATGGGCAGTTTTGATAATTATAGTATCATCGATGGTTAAAGGCCCTGTCACACCATGGCGTATCGCCTGAACGTATGCCAACATATGCGAAATATCTAAAAAATACGTTGGTGTACGCTGATATAAGTTAGGAGTAAGTTGGGGATACGTCATTCGCGTTAGGAGCACGCTGTGATACGCTGTAAAAATTTGGAACACGTCGAGCCCGCGAAAAATTATTGAGCATGTTCAAAATTTCTCGACGTACTCAACGGGTGCTTAATACGTTCTGCATAAGTTCCCAATAGGTTCGTGGTACGTTAGACATACGTTTACATACGCTGACATACGTTAGACATACGTTGACATACGCTGACATACGTTAGAGGTACGTTACTCGTAAGTTAGGTTGGACCTATTGGATATTTATCCTTCTATACGGGGAAGAAGAATATACAAGTAAATTTACTCCATGTTTATTTCACAGCAGTCTGTTTCGCCCAAAGGCTCATCAGGTGAATGAGGTCACTATAGAAAAAAACATTAGGTATCTCAAGAGACATGGATTTATCCTTCTAGATATTTTAATAGTTATCATCTAGGCTGCGTTTACTTGAACTAGCAACACTTGTCCCGCCGTGTACGAAACTCAATGTCTGCAGCGGCATAAGTCACATGTTCGTTGTACGCCTTGGATACGCCTTGGATACGTCGAACACGGCAGACATACGCTACGAATACGTTAAGCATACGTTGGTCATACGCTCGCATACGCTGTGATACGCTGTTATAAGTTAGTGATACGCTATCAATACGTTAGTCATATGCTATGTATACGTTTAATACGCTATGGATACGCTATGGATACGTCCATTCCATCACCGATGTCGACTTTTCCTGCGCAATTCGTTGGAAAGTTTAACCGTTTTTAGACGTTCTTGAACTCTGACAATTTTCGAGCTACTTTTTGAATACGTCGGCATATGTTCAGGCCACGTTCAGGACATACGCTATGGTGTGACAGGGCCTTTAACGATAATATTATTAATGGTACAGTACTCGTGTAGTAACATTGGTGACTACTGGGCTGTGTACGTCTCACGTGCAAGGTAATTGTGTACAATATGTGCGTTCACGTTACACAAGGTGTTAAGGACCTGTCACACCATGGCGTATAGCCTGAACGTATGCCGACGTATACAAAAAATAGCTCGAAAATTGTCAGAGTCTAAGAACGTCCAACTTCCCAACGAATTACATATAGGCCTGTCACACGTTGGCTTTTCGCCTGAACGTATGCCGACGTATACAAAAAATAGCTCGAAAATTGTCAGAGTCCAAAAACGTCCAACTTCCCAACGAATTACATATAGGCCTGTCACACGTTCGCTTTTCGCCTGAACGTATGCCGACGTATACAAAAAATAGTTCGAAAATTGTCAGAGTCCAAGAACGTCCAACTTCCCGACGAATTGCATATAGGCCTGTCACACGTTGGCTTTTCGCCTGAACGTATGCCGACGTATACACAAAATAGCTCGAAAATTGTCAGAGTCCAAGAACGTCCAACTTCTCAACGAATTGCAATATTTTGGATTTTATCAATGCTAGATTGCTATTTTCAGCCGACGTACATCAACGTATACCAACTTACGAGTAACGTACCTCTAATGTATGTCAGCTTATGTCAACGTATGTCTAACTTACCACGAACGTATCGGGAACTTATGCAGAACGTATTAAGCACACGTTGAGTACGCCGAGAAATTTTGAACATGCTCAATAATTTTTCGCGGGCTCGACGTGTTCCAATTTTCACAGCGTATCACAGCGTGCTCTTAACGTAAACGACGTATCCCTAACTTATATCAGCGTACACCAACGTACACCAACGTATTTTAGATATTTTCGCATACGTTGGCATACGTTCAGGCGATACGCCATGGTGTGACAGGGCCTTTAAAGCGTTTATACATGTACAAACGTTTGTGTTTTTCAGATTTGTATTCTATAGCCTATTTCGTCCGATCCTTCTAAGAATCGTAATCAGATAACAGCTTTTTATCTATATGCAGGTCACTTCCATGCGTCAAAAAATTGAAAATTCCGCGTCATGGAGAAAATTTCCCCATTTTATTATATTAAAATGTAGAAACGGTAAAAAGGATACTATTTTTTGCGATGTTAATACTCCTATAAATTTAATCACAGATATGATAGACATTTTTAAAGAATACGTCATTAAGTCAATTAGATAAATATTCATTATTACGACATATTGTGCATAACGTACTTGCAGGTTAGGTTACTTTAATTACGTATTTAGCCAAAAATAAGGATGACGATTTATTTTTTATTCATATCTTATTATAGCTGTGGTTATCGTATAGGGAGTAAATGCATCATGGTATACGAAAAAACGTAGATTAAGCAAACGGAGTGGAAAAGTGACCGACATTATAATTTGTGATTTTGTATATGGCATTTTTGTATATTACTGGAGCGAGGTGCTTATATTGAACATTGTAGGCTCGGGGAAACTAGCGATCTGTCGTGCGATACAGCAACTAGTAGACGGAACAAAAAACGTTTGTAACAAACACGTTGAGATATGATCATTATCTTGACTTTTTGGAGAGCGGTCGATTATAGCGGTGAAACGATTCATAATGTCGGGGTATTTACATTATTTTGTTTAAAGGCCCTGTCACACCATGGCGTATGGCCTGAACGTATGTCGACGTATACACAGAATAGTTCGAAAATTGTCAGAGTCCAAGAACGTCCAACTTCCCAACGAATTGCATAGGAAAAGTCGACATCGGTGTTTTGGAATGGACGTATCCATAGCGTATCCATAGCGTATTGAACGCATACATAGCGTATGACTCATGCATTGATAGCGTATCAACAACTTATAACAGCGTATCACAGCGTATGCGAGCGTATGACCAATGTATGCTTAACGTATTTGTAGCGTATGTCTGCCGTGTTCGACGTATCCTCAGCGTGAACTCGGCTTATGCCGCTGTAGAAATCAGTTTCGTACACGGCGGGACAAGTGTTGCCAGTTCAAGTAAACGCGGCCTAAAGGCCCTGTCACACCTTGGCGTATCACCTGAACGTATGCAAACGTATGCGAAATATCGAAGAATACGTTGGTGTACATTGGTGTACGCTGATATAAGTTAGAGGTAAGTTGGGGATACGTCGTTTACGTTAAGAGCACGCTGTGATACGCTGTGAAAATTTGGAACACGTCGAGCCCGCGAAAAATTATTGAGCATGTTCAAAATTTCTCGACGTACTCAACGTGTGCTTTTACCTTAACAAACCTGAGAATGAACTTGAAAAAATAATTACCTGCTCGTCAAGTCCAGCTCCTACCACCATCTGAAATTCGTCGTTCATTCGGTTTACAGGAGTCCCCAGAATCTCTGAACCAACAGTGCGCGAACTAGTCATTGTAGGTTGTACTGCCATTCCTGCAGGACTTTTAGTGCTACACGAAGGCAGTTCTGCATCTGAGTGGGTCGCCATTGGTTTAATACACTCTCTGTCTAACACATGTCCGTGTCCTTCAGTTCCAAACAACTGAACTTCCTCCTGATCCCGTCCTCTGTTTAGTGTTCCATTTGCTAGCCTTGAGCCATCCGATCTCTCGATATGAAATCCAGAGGTTGTACTTGGGTTTTGTGTTGTTGAGAGTGTAACAGCAACAGAACTGTTTATGCATGATACGTTATTGGTGATCAGACATTCGCTCAAATGTCTATCTTTTACTACCTCTTCGGCATTCGATTGCCTTGGTCCGACGAGAGCAGCATTATCGCTGGAAGCATTTGGTGTATCGGCTAGTGTTTCTGACGCTTGTAATTCAACACCTGGACTTTGTGGTAGTGGTAGCAGGTCAACAAAGCTCGGTACTTGTGCCACACCGCTTTGCCTCCTTGCTAACTGTAACATGGGCAATTCTTCTGTAGCTGTAATTGGATGAGCACTTTTCTCACTGCCGGGTCGTGAAGAGTCGTGGTTTTCCATTGTCTGTTGTTCCTCTTGCCGAGATACTAGTAGTACCCTAAATTCAGAACACTCTGTCTTACCAGGCTGTGGCCCAGGAGGCGTAGAACTTTGTCTTGTTGATGAGGATGATGACGAAGATAATTTATCATTCATTATAATCCAGTGGTTGCTACCCTAGAAGTAGAAAAAAATAAGGACATTTCATAAAATACTGATAAATCACACGGATAGGAATTTTAACAGAAAGCAAGTTTGATGTAACACTTTCCATGCTTTCCACGCGGCTGTTTAGATTTACCATGTACAAAACAGATTTTTCAGAAACCTTAACCATGTTAACCAACTTTCAAAGTCTTATCTCAAGAATTACTGAACCAATACTAGACATGTTTGTACTTGTTTGAATGCATTTCTCATTGTGATTCTAAATATGGTGATGACGTTCAATAATTTTGATATTTTTGAATCATTTTGAGAAATTTTGGAATTTTGCAGCGCAGACGCCTGCCGCGTGGACAATTTTAAAGGTGCAATTGGTCACTCATCATAATATGTATAAAAGACAGGTATAATCAAAATGGCTGAGGATATTTATTTACTTCAGTGACATCCATTATTTCAAGATAGGGTAAGGGCCTAAAATAACACTCTGCCATCAAAAAGCGCCCAGCCCCATTTATTTAATTCTAATCAACAGTTTCAATTATAACATAGTAGCTAAGTGCATTTCTACCACTTAAATGTTCCAGTATGAAGTTTTTAATGTCCCTACATAATATTTAGAATATTTGGTATGGTTTGAGGGCCATTATAATAATAAAACCTGTAGAAAATATGCGCGCAGAGCGCGCAAAATTCTTGAGTTTTAACTACAATGGTCATGGAAAACTGTACTGAAGCCACCTTGTTTAGCTTAAATAATGAAATATTAAAATTGAAGTTATTTGGAATCATATCGCTCTGTAACTCAGAATATATTCATGATTTATGATCAGAAATGTAAATCTGCAAGAAAATCTGCTTTCAAAAATAATCAAGGATACGGCGTCCCATGGAAAAGATCGCAATATAAGCCTTTAATTCTACCTTGATCATGTTGATGGGGCAATCCTTCGAGGTGTGTCCCGTTCGTCCGCACGTCTTACACAGGCGATTTCTGACGCGACACGTCCCGGCATGCTGCTTCTGTTTCTTGCAGAACTGACACTGTTTACCGGCGGGGATGGATGCCAGACACTCCTTCATTTCATGGCCTGGTAGCTTGCACATGATGCAAACAATACTGCTGTCATGATGGGATAAACATGGCGATACAAAAATAGGAAATGGTGTACGTTATTTAATCGAACAATTTTGTGGTACAGTGAGTTATGTAAACAAACAAACATTTTGACTTGTGCTATATATTAAGGGGACCCTTAGAAAAGGGGACAGGTTTGGTATTGAAATAATTCTACAAGTTTTCTCTATCAATTTCCGAACTGTGGATTATTTACACACAGGCAATAATACCCCGTATATCTACTCGCGAAATGGGCGAAAATAAAACCCTCACAATAATTACCACATATTCAGTACCCGCAAATACAGTTATGCTCATCATGCTCATGGCATACTTGCCGGTCGCTGGTCTGCAGCACCTCGTACTCGCTAGCTCGAAGTAGCTCGATGCGACCTATCGCCAAAGGTCGCATCGAGCTACTACGATATAATAGCTGCTGATTGGTTATGCTAATTTTGACGCAGAATAACCTCACCCATTGGTTGAAAAAGCATGGTGTTCATTACGTCATGTCATCAGCATTATAGCTATGTTGCTACTCTTTTCTTAAGGTTAGAAGTAAGGTCCCCAGTTATTCTCAGCTGGCCGAAAACATATGGGTTAAAGATCACCTTTTAACGCCCTTCTTACCTATAATTTTGATAGCTTTGCTTACCTTGCCACCCCAGCATCACTCTTCACATTCGTAGCTGCATTGCCACTCCTTCTCTGCCCTCCTAGAGGTTTATCACCACCACCCTTCGCAACACTGGTCTTTCCCGGCTCATCTTCAAGTTGATCAATTTTCTTCTCAATAAGCTCTTCTTGCCGTTCAACACTGCTCCGCTCGTCACTGTTCTTCCCAGCAACAGAACTCGCATTAGCATCCTTAACACTTGTCTCTGCAGCGGGAGTCGTTTCACTTTCATCAGCATGTTTCTGCTAAAAAATTAAATTTGAAAAAAACCCCATCATTATTTAAGCTTTATGAAATGCAGGCAGAATTATACAATGTTAAAGAAGGGTGTTTTTTTTGGGGGGGGGGGGGGGGCGGAGCACTTTAATGGATCTTTTGACCCGGCTGGGATTTTCTGACATTTGCGGAGGAGGCATCAGAATTTAGGGGGGTTCCCCGGGACAATTTGAGAATACTGGGATAATAATATAGATTATTGTTAGAGCTGTTAATGAATAGAGCGAGAGTAAACAACATTCCACACCTGTGATGGGTCGGTAGCCTCATTGATATTTCTAGATGACCAGATATATGTTGATGCCTTTGGTATTGTTTAGCTATTGATCGCTAAGGTCGATGAATTAAAGAGCGCGCTTAGAGAGGTTGAGAGAAAGGGCAAGAGCCCTTAGGTACATGAACATAAAGGCAATGTTGTAATGGTCATATTAATGCGCACACGATACATGGCTGTTATTTAAATATCTTATACGTTAAAGACAATTAGCATATAATACATGTATACTATCGCAGAACTGTCAGTAATCTTTTTTCTGAGTTTTGATGAGTAAATGTTACTAATTATTTACCTTAACAAACCTGATAATGAACTTTAAGATTGAAGAAGAAAAAAAAAATTACCTGCTCGTCAAGTCCAGCTTCTACCACCATCTGAAATTCGACGTTCATCCGGTTTACAGGAGTCCCCAGAATCTCTGAACCACCAGTGCGCGAACTAGTCGTTGTAAGTTGTACTGCCATTCCTGCAGCACTTTTAGTGTTACACGAAGGTAGTTCTGCCTCTGAGTGGGTCGCCATTGGCTTAATACACTCTCTGTCTAACAAATGTCCGTCTCCTTCAGTTTCCAACCACTGAACTTCCTCCGGATCCCGTCTTCTGGTTAGTATTCCATTTGCTATCCGTGGAATGCTTTCTCTGTTAAGCCTTGAGCCATCCGATCTCTCGATAAGTAACCCAGAGGTTGTACTTGGGTTTTGTGTTGTTGAGAGTGTAACAGCAACAGAACTGTTTACGCATGATACGTTATTGGTAATCAGACATTCGCTCAAATGTCTATCTTTTACTACCTCTTGAGCATTCGGTTGCTTTGGTCCGACGAGAGCAGCATTATCGCTGGAAGCATTTGGTGTATCGGCTAGTGTTTCTGACGCTTGTAATTCAACACCTGGACTTTGTGGTAGTGG
>CM069454.1:49706323-49789052 GCA_035610835.1 Ophiura sarsii
AGTAAAAAAAAAAAATGTTTCTCGTCCAGGTTTTTCAAAAAAAGGAGGATGAGGGGCTTGTTATTTATTATTTATTATTTTTCAAAATGGCCGCCGTTTGAGATTTCTGGCAATCTATAGTGTTTTCCCTATTAAATGAAATGACAATTGAGAAAGAGACAATTGTTAGACAAACAAGAACTTAACATATATTTACATTGTTTTAATAGTGTTAGCACCATGTTAATACATATTTACATTGTTTTAATAGTGTTTAGCACCATGTTTTACACTTCTGAGCAGTGTTCGAATTAAGGGGAAAAATCAGGTTATCCGACGGATAACCATGCTATAAAATCAGGTTATCCGCCAACATTTTTGGTTTTATATCCGCCAAAGTCAAGATTTCTTGGGAATTTCAGAGGTATACGAAACGAAAAGGCACATTTAATCTTATACCACACGTCACATTCTAAAAATATATAAATTCAGTTAACATTTAATATGGGAAGAGAAGTGTTGCTTGTAACTTCTTGGGAAGAGAAGTGCTGCTTGTAACTTCTTGGGAAGAGAAGTGTTGCTTGTTACTTCTTAACGAAGCATCGTACGAAGAAACTACATGGTCCATATGGTAGTACTCTTTAAAATACAGCCTTCCTATAAAAAACGGACAGAGTTCCGACGTCCGATAGCCCCAAGGTAGGGGGCTATCGGTAGAGATTAAGTCTACAATGTACATAGCAAATTATTTAACATTTGAAAAATACCTAAATTTAGTATATTTTCATTTAATATGGGAAGAGAAGTGTTGCATGTTACATGATATAACAATAAAATAATGATTAAAATATATTTGCAAATTGAAGTCAGACATTATTTTTGTGGTTCTTATACATGTGATGTGGTAATGCAAAATGGTAAATCTGTGTATTAAAGATATTAAAATGCATTCAAAACATATGTGTTATTATTTCCATCATACATACATGAAACATCTTTTTTTACCAGATCACATGCATAAGAAATAAAGTTATAATTTTTTTGACTTCAAATTAAAAATTAATTTAAACAAAATTTAAATAATTTATTCAAACATAAATCTTTTTAATGCTGCATCATGTTACAGGCAACACTTCTATTGCCATAACAAGCAAAATGTACATGTATACATGTAGTTTACTAAATTTAGTTAGATGTTGTTACAATAAAACAATAATGGTATTTTTTACACTGAAAACGGTTCTCAAAAGTCATACTTTTAATCAGAATATTATGAAATACCAATGTACTTATAAGGTAGGATCTTAAGTTATAAATTACCATAGCTATGGTGTGGGTCATGGGGTATTAAGTGAATTATTTCGGGTCAAATCTAGGTCATCTAAGGTCATGTTTTATATACTTTTGGACTTCTAAAAAAAAAATTGTAAAAAAAATTGTAAAAAAAATTGTAAAAAAAATTGTAAAAAATTTTTTTTTTTTTTTTTTTTGAATAATAAATAATAAAAAAAAGGAGGCGGCCCCAAAAAAGGAAGCGGGCGGGGACGAGAAACATATGTTTTTTTTTATTTGGCCTATACATGGCTGTTATCTTATGTATGTTAAAGACAATTAGCATATAATACATGTATACTATCGCAGAACTGTCAGTAATCTTTTTTCTGAGTTTTGATGAGTTAATGTTACTAACTATTTACCTTAACAAACCTGATAATGAACTTAAAGATTGAAGAAAAAATAATTACCTGCACGTCAAGTCCAGCTTCTACCACCATCTGAAATTCGTCGTTCATCCGATTTACAAGAGTCCCCAGAATCTCTGAACCACCAGTGCGCGAACTAGTCGTTGTAAGTTGTACTGCCATTCCTGCAGCACTTTTAGTGCTACACGAAGGTAGTTCTGCCTCTGAGTGGGTCGCCATTGGCTTAATACACTCTCTGTCTAACAAATGTCCGTCTCCTTCAGTTCCAACCAACTGAACTTTCTCCGGATCCCGTCTTCTGGTTAGTATTCCATTTACTATCCGTGGAATGCTTTCTCTGTTAAGCCTTGAGCCATCCGATCTCTCGATAAGTAACCCAGAGGTTGTACTTGGGTTTTGTGTTGTTGAGAGTGTAACAGCAACAGAACTGTTTACGCATGATACGTTATTGGTGATCAGACATTCGCTCAAATGTCTATCTTTTACTACCTCTTGAGCATTCGGTTGCTTTGGTCCGACGGGAGCAGCATTATCGCTGGAAGCATTTGGTGTATCGGCTAGTGTTTCTGACGCTTGTAATTCAACACCTGGACTTTGTGGTAGTGGTAGCAGGTCAGAAAAGCTCGGTTCTTGTGCCGCACCTAACTGGTGCTTAACGTCCACTGCAGTTCTTCGCTGATGCCACACGTCTCTATTACTCTGCCGTAACATGGGCAATTCTTCTGTAGCTGTAATTGGATGTGCACTTGTCTCACTGCCGGGTCGTGAAGAGTCGTGGTTTTCCATTGTCGGTTGTTCCTCTTGCCGAGTCAGAACACTATGTCTTCCCATGCTGTGGCCCAGGAGGCGTAGGACTTCATGATGATGATGATGATGATGATGATGATGACGACGAAGATGTTCTATCATCTGATCATTCATTATCATCCAGTGGTTGCTACACCTAGAAGTAGAAAAAATAAGGAAATTTCATAAAATACTGATAAATCTTATGGATAGGAAAAGTTCTATACGTTTAGAGAAACTGGAGGAATGATTATAGACGTAATAATACGCCCTCGCCTGTTCCCCTCCAGCCAAACACGTACATGTAGTATTATCGACCACAGATAGTCAAAACCATAATATTGACTATTCTGTGTACAAAATGATCAGTACCCATCGATGTCCAAAGTTCAGTCCCAAAATGATTAGTACCCATCGATGTCCAAAGTTCAATAATTTTTGTCATCATCAAAATCGATGGGATTAGATCTGTTGTTTGTACATCATCTTTGTCATACTGTACTATTTTATTAGAATTTTAGATCATGAATATCGGATTTATCAAACTCAAGATAAGATACACTCCATTATGTAAAACATGGTGGTTTCACCTTTTTGACAAAGTGCTAAAAAAATGTGTGTGCTATTGCAGCTTGTTTGAACGAAACTTGTGTATTCTCATAATCTCTTGTCTACTCAATATAATCTTGTGTGTCTTTCTGTTGTAACCGTTATTAGTTATGGGTGTTCAAATCATTAATACTTCTTCTCCTTAATTCAATTTAACGGGTAAAAGAAGTTTGTCACACTTGAGTGACCCCGTGCATTGTTTTATTTGACAAGTGTTTAGGGACTTCTAAATGAAGTGGTATTTGGTGAATCACCAGTGGCTTAGATTTCACATTGGAGAATAGATTACTCTTCAAATTGAATCAAAATGAAAAAGTATTAATGGTTTGAACAAAATTATGATACAACAGCAGTTTAAAATAGAAAGGAACCAAAGATATTTGCAGACAAGAGAGTAAGAGAATGTATTAGTTTCTTTCAAACAAGCTGTTTATAAACACTTTTTTTTTCACTTTGTCAAAAAGGAGAAATCACCATGTCTTACACAATGGAGTGTAACTTCGTTAAAATAAGTAAGATATTCATGATCTAAAATTCTAATGAAAGGGTACAGTATAGCAAATATGATAGCTAAACAACGGATCTAATCTCATTGATTTTGATGATGAAAACATTTATTGAACTTTGGGCATCGATGGGTACTAATCATTTTGGGACAGCCTGTACGTGTATCAACCAAGCACAATACTTGCTCAAATGGGTCAACCAAAGCTGTTCTGATGAGCGGCATATCCCCGACTCTATAATTGCCGACTACCAAGCTGTTCCAACCTGCGGGCTACTCCCATCGGAGAGTGACTCTGGACTCGAGGGCGTAAGGAACTCGCAAAAATAATCCGTGATTTTACCGGGGCAATCCCACGAGTCTCAATGCTCCTTTATCCTCATACAAATACTGCAAACATTTCACTTTTGAAATGCTATCTAAATGCATTGCCCTTGAAGACAAACGATGCCAACAAAATATCAACTTCGTGGGTAGTAAACTAGTATGCCACAAAAACTAGCCACACCTGTTTATTTAATCAGAACACCAATAAAACGAACACAATAGCGCCAACATTGGAGTTTGCCATAGCTTTCATTTAATCAACAACACTGGTTCATCCATAAAAATGTCAATTAATCAAAAAATTGTTTCCGCAATCAAATGGGCATGTGTCTTGTATCATGCAAACCTTTAACTAGCGTACTATCTAGTCAACAGATAGATTACCATACAAATCGAGCATGTGTCTTGTGACATGCAAAGCTATCTAGCGCTATTATCTAGTAGCAGACATAATTAACAGACTAAGGTGCAAGTGTAACATTTCAAGCACAAGATTACTAGTGTTTCAGCTAGCAATGGACATATCAAATGATGAAAGTAACTCACCCAAAACGAACTAAAACTTTACTGCCAAAATATTGAGCACGTGTTAAATTCATGCCAAAAAAATGCTCGCGTTCTCATCGAGCACCAGACAGATACATGTAATTTTACTGCCAACATATTGAGCACGTGTTGCAGTGTTGAATTCATGCCAAAAGAATGCTCGCGTTATTATCGAGCACCAGACAGATACATGGAACATTGAAAAGCTCACAAACGGAGCATATAACATGTAACTGCCAAAATATTGAGTACGTTATAAAAGAATGCGACATTCACAAAAATGGTGGGAATGGTGGGTAAAAATATTCAGCGAGCGAAAAGCGGATAAACGTCCACATGGGTGAAAACTATGGCAAAAGAGGGTCAGCCAAGGACGAGATCGCGCCACCGCGCGCGTTAACCAGGGGTGCCCGTTTAAATAATACCGGACTAAGGTCGATGACCCTAGCCGGATTTATTTAATCAGAACACCAATATAACGAACACAATAGCATGATAGTGCCAACGTTGGAGTTTGCCATAGCTTTCATCAACAACACTGGTTCATCCATAAAAATGTCAATTAATCAAAAAATAGTTTCCGCAATAAAATGCGCATAAATCTTGTATCATGCAAACCTTTAACTAGCGTTATTATCTAGTCAAGCAACCAACAGTTAGATTACCATAAAGATCGAGCATGTGTCTTGTGACATGCAAAGCTATCTAGCGTTATTATCTAGTAGCAGACCTAATTAAACAGACATGGTGCAAGTGTAAAATTTCAAGCACAAGATTACTAGTGTTTCAGCTAGCAATGGACATTCACCCAACCAAGACCTACTACTTTATTTTCGCTTAACTTTATTTTCATTTACTTTATTTTCGCTTTACGTTATTTTCACTTTACTTAATTTCACTTTACTGTTACTTGACTTTACTCTACTTTCACTTTTAATACTTTATTTTCCCTTTACTTTCACTTTACTTTATTTTCACTTTACTTTATTTTCACTTAACTTTACTTTACTTTACTTTCACTTTACTTTATTTACACTTTGCTTAATTTTCACTTTACCTAACTTTGCTTTTCTTTATTTTCACTTGACTTTACTTTCACTTTACTTTATTTTCACTTAACTTTATTTTCACTTTACTTAACTTTACTTTAATTTAATTTATTTTTACTTTACTTTCACTAACTTTATTTTCACTTTACCTTATTTTCACTTTACTTAACTTTTACTTTATTTTCACTATTTTTCTTCATTTTGATTAAGTATGGGTGACCTTTGTTTTTATTTGGAGAGAGTACTTAATGTCTACCAGTTACAAAGGCTAACACTGTTCTGCCTCAATATACTCTCTACTAATTATTGGTTGAAGTTGTTTTTATTTACGAGTGACCCATTTGTTTCCGTGGGTACTCTCTCCCAAATAAAAACAAAGGTCACCTATACTTAATCAACTAAATGAAAACAGTCTTTCACAAACATCAGTCCTGCGACTGTTTTGAGACAAAGAGTCTCCAATACACACATTCAATTCATAGCATTATATTGTCTTGCAAGTAATGTTTATAATGTGTTTATTCCAACCTTACTTCATCGCTTAATTTGTATATACCTATTTAAAACATCCTTAATAAAGCTATATAGCAACCAAATAGTATTCTCTAGTCTCACTTCTTACTTCTGTGTTGTATGGTACTGTTTCTTTCCTAGGTACACAATGCCTAAACCGCGTTGTCATTTTAAAGACAGTTCTTGTTTATAGATAGGTATAACTTTAGCTATTTTTAGATCGTCAGGTACTATACTATTACTTAAAGGAAGTGTCCCGCAAGCACAACATTGAGCATTATTTGTTAGAAAAATAATTATCGAGCCGAAATTACGTAATTATATAGAACAAAACACCATACTAGTCACAAAAATGAATAAGAACTGCCATCACTCAACATGCAATTTTTAAAATTCGCGGCGATCGAAAGTCCCGGTGTCGATGACGTCATGGGTATCGGTGCTAAAATTTGCGCATGTGCATTGTATAACTATGACATCATCGACACTGGGACTTTCGATCGCCGCGAATTTTAAAAAGTGCATGTTGAGAGATTGCGGTTTTTTATTTGTTTTTGTCATCAGTGTGGTGTTTTGTTCTATGTAATTACAAAAGTTGGGCTCGATAGATATTTTTCTAACATACAATGCACACTTTTATGCTTGCGAGACACCTCCTTTAACGATACATTGAATAATAGCGTAAGAGGATAAGCTATTTCCTTTGATATCTTTTTTATTAGCTCCTATTTGATATGATCATGCCCTGCGCTTTTATATTACTACCAAGTTTAGTTATTATCTCTATTATTTCTTCATCATTAGTTGGTTTTAAAAAGCAGGTCGAACTGATGTTCTCGTTTTAAGATAAAAAGAGTAATCGTTTCCATTATGGCTGATACTTGAAGCTAAAGATAATCCTATATTCGCAAAGTATTTGTTGAATTGTATTGCGATAGGCTATTATTTGGACTGGTGTAAGTTCCGTTTCCGGACACGAAAGATTGGGGGTCTTTGTTTTTTTCTTCTAATAATTGAATTAAAAATGTTCCATGTATTCCTCGTGTTGTATTTTTCCTTTTCTATCAAATCGCAAAAATAGCTTGGTTTTGCAAAGCGTAGAGTTGAGTTTAGTTTATTGCGATAACTTTTGTACTTGTCAATATTTGCTCCAGTAGGTTTCTTACTTTCTTGATTGATTTCTTAATACAGAATAGTCTTTCTATGCATCGATTTTAAGAGCCCTATTGTAATCCATGGCGATTTGGATTTTTACTTTTTACTAATGAGATGTTACCTTTTATTGTCGGAATACATTTGTCGTGCAAACTATTAAATTTGTCAATAAATTTGACATATGCTTTGTTTGGGTCATCAGGGGGACAAACGGCATCCCAATCGACTTTAGTCAGTTCGGTTTTAAAATGCTCACTATTATCAACTATTTTATTCAATCTTATTTATTTGTAGTGCGTTAAATCATATCAGAGTTGATGAATTCCTTAAACTTGAAAATCGACTATCACTCCATAATTTAGAAGAGTTTTGGAGAATATTTATATCTGGTAATTTAACTATTAAAATGTGTCTTATGCTAGGTCTTTTAAATGATGTTCTTACTGTATGCAAATATTTGATGTGTTCTGCAAATCCTATTTAAAACGTGCATGGACCGCACGTAGCATTCAACTTGTATGATTCTATGTTATCATGTAAATATTTGTATATATTCTACCTTATTTATACATGTGATAATATTGTGTAATATGTTTTAAGGACGCATCAGTCGAGAAGACTCATGCCACTGTTTCAAAAGTGTATGTCCAAATAAATAAATAAATAAATATCATCACTAAACTGTCTTACATCTTTTTTTAAGGTGGATTGGGATAATCCGTTATACACTGATAAATCAGTAGTAATAAATATTGGCATGTGATTACTGATATGAAGTTTTATGAGCCAATGAGTATGTAAATATATTATCTATCAGGGTCGCTGATGTAGATGTGATTCTAGTTGGTTTAGTGATACTAGGATACAATGAATGCGATGTAAGGATGTTTATCATGTTTATAACTCATTTGTCGGAGTGTGAACATCTTTATTTAATAGATTTATATTAAAATCACCCATTATATACACAAGTTTATTTTCATTTGTTGCGATGGTTGAAAGCAAATGATCAGCAAATAGATTAAATTCATTTACATCCTCATCTGGCGGTCTGTACACAATACCGACAATTATTATTTTTTTGATCCACTTCTTTCTATTTCAATAAACAAACTGTCAATACTATCTGGACATCTTTCTTTTTCAATCAGATCATTTCGTAGTTGATATTTAACGTTTTCCTTTATATACAAACACACACCACCACCTCTTTTTATTGTTCTAATTTTTGAATTCAAGGTTATACCCACTTAAGTGAAAATATTCTTCAGGTGTGTCCCTCAGCCAGGTTTCAACCACACCAACAATCTGAAAGTTAATATTACAACCGTGTAGGAACATTGATAACTTAGTGTCAGATATATCATGTAGAGGTTTTTAGCTTATCATCAGTATAATATGATGAAAAGCTATTCATGTTACCTTCTTTTATATATCGTATTGAAGCTCGGTTGGGTCAAAGACTAAGTGCTCAAAGTTATTTGAGCTGTATTCAATAAGTACATTATTGTCTTCATACATTTTGTATAACCCAAGTAGGAATTCTCTTTCATCAATTATATATGATTGAACGGCAAGTTTATATTATCATTACAAGAAATACAATACCAATACATAGATACATTTTCTAAATTGTCCAATCCTTTAAGTCATTTCAATTTATTCGATTCATTATTATATATATATATATATTCTTTTTTTTTAGTAAAACTCATTTCAGTCATATTCATTCTGCTTTTCATTTTCATTTTTATTTATTTTATTTTTTAAACATATTTTTTTCTTTCCCCGTTGCCATGCTCCTTGATGGTCTTGGCTTCTAGGCTCCCCTCTGCCATGTCCCTTGATGGCTTGGCGTAGGTTCCCCGCTGCCATGTTCCTGGATGATCTAGGTCTAATTGGTATTCTACTATTCTAGTATATAATTATGCCAACTTTTTTCTGGCGTTGGTTGCCTGCCTCAAATTCCCAGAATTAATTTCCAAAAATTGTTCAATGATAGACCTTTACAATTGATTTAACAATTAATTAACGCTTACTCTAAAAGTAAGCATTGATAAAAATTAGGCCAAGTTCAAAGGCCATGAGTGCCTTCCAAATTGATAGTTTTGTACTTTTGTCGGAAATAACGTTTTTGTACTATTATCTAGAATGTCCGAATCCCAGGGCATGCAGTATATCTTGGCTAAAATAAATGAATAATCAAATATTTTTCAATGCAATGTACAATGTACATGTATTATAAACGTGCCGAATACTGGCTGAATTATTGATTGATCAATTTACATTATTATAAACGTGCCGAATACTGGCAGAATTATTGATTGATATATTAAAACACTCTTGGTACAAGACTAAGATGCTACTATCCTATTTCCTACTGCGGACGTGCTCTCCAATTTTCGATGTCTACGAGTAATGAGTGTATATAGATGAACAAATACAGTCACAATTGTATATTTATAAGCTTTAGGGCCAGATAAGGCACGACCTTCTCACGTACCATTCTGCAAAGCAGAATAATAATGGGCCCATTCCATTTAAAAACTTTCTCGCAATTATGAATTACCTTGGTTTTAAACAACAGCATTTCACAATGGAGGCAAACGTTGGGACGGGGGCTAAATTGAAAGTTTATCTGATCGTATGGCATTGGCATGTAAAAAAATAATTAACAACTATCCGCTATTGTAGTAAAATCAATTGTAAAAATGTGATGGATTAGGCCTATACTTTGAATGACTTTCCTTCAGTGTCTCAGTATTGAATACAAATTATAAATGCTATACTTTACACCATTTACAAGGGCGGAGGCCAAGGATCAATTTTACAATACACTTATCAATCCTTAAATCTTTTATTTTGTGTTGGTTTCTATGCAAAAACCGCTATTGCCATCGGACACATAAGTTAAGAGAAACGCAAGGAGAAGATGTGTGTGCTAATGCCTCTGAGCATACGATAGGTAAATCATAGATTTATTCACCAACAGTGAAACCAAAAATCGCCAATAATTTAACATAATTTTGTGTAAAACAGTAATCAATCTGATTACAACATAACTCAATTTGTCATCAATTGTCAAGGTATAATTTATTTGAACTCAAAGTTCGCATAGAGAATGCGGGGTGATTCGACTGGGGATCGCAGAGAGAGCTAATCCCCTACTCCGGCGCAGCGGGCCGACCACAGAGGCAATCACCTTCAAATGATATCGCATATCAGATTGTCACGACTCCGCTGAATCATGACCAATCAAGTGACCTTACATGGGGACCGCAGACTCCGCTGAGTAGTAGCTGGCCCCCTACTCAGAAGGCAGTGCTAGCCCGAAAAGAGGGAATCACTAAAAATGTATTGATTTAAGCTGATCAATTTAATATTGCAATTGCTGTACATGAAATAATATGACGTGATTTATATAATTACAAGACACATAAACCTGTAATCTGTGAACCGTACATGTACATATTTTTGTATTTATAAATAAAATAGCATTTTTAATCCAAAAAACGCATGACGCAATTCAGTATCACTTGTACTGACTAATAATTTGGTCAACATTTTTAGAAACGAAAAAGAACAATGCAAAAAGAAAAACAAACCTAAAAACACGCAACGAGAATGCAACCAAATGGGTGTGGTGGGTGGGAAAAATTTGGAACAGAGACAGAATAGAGAATCACCTCATCGTAAGAAATCTCGGAGGATTGTGACACACGAAAGGCGAACGCGACCGAACCAAGACATGCGGGGAGGGTTCCGATGAGTGTAACAGCCAGTCTATTGTCGCGAGCTAGCCAAGTGAGGAAACCGCGCGAACCAGGAATTAACAGCAGGCAACTTAGTGCCGTTGGCAAATGCAATTAGTTTTGATTTCACCTCAACTAATTGGTATTGCCATCGGACACATAAGTTAAGAGAAACGCAAGGAGAAGATGTGTGTGCTAATGCCTCTGAGCATACGATAGGTAAATCATAGATTTATTCACCAACAGTGAAACCAAAAATCGCCAATAATTTAACATAATTTTGTGTAAAACAGTAATCAATCTGATTACAACATAACTCAATTTGTCATCAATTGTCAAGGTATAATTTATTTGAACTCAAAGTTCGCATAGAGAATGCGGGGTGATTCGACTGGGGATCGCAGAGAGAGCTAATCCCCTACTCCGGCGCAGCGGGCCGACCACAGAGGCAATCACCTTCAAATGATATCGCATATCAGATTGTCACGACTCCGCTGAATCATGACCAATCAAGTGACCTTACATGGGGACCGCAGACTCCGCTGAGTAGTAGCTGGCCCCCTACTCAGAAGGCAGTGCTAGCCCGAAAAGAGGGAATCACTAAAAATGTATTGATTTAAGCTGATCAATTTAATATTGCAATTGCTGTACATGAAATAATATGACGTGATTTATATAATTACAAGACACATAAACCTGTAATCTGTGAACCGTACATGTACATATTTTTGTATTTATAAATAAAATAGCATTTTTAATCCAAAAAACGCATGACGCAATTCAGTATCACTTGTACTGACTAATAATTTGGTCAACATTTTTAGAAACGAAAAAGAACAATGCCAAACAAGTTTGACATGAGGAATGACGTTGGCAGGCCAAAAGGGAAAACTTGCCAAGCCCCCCCCCCCCTTTTTTTTTTTTTTTTTTTTTTTTGTAGTTGCCACGTTCAAACAAGGAGTGAAAATGATGGCATAACCCAGTGACGTAACATGGAGGGGCAACCTAGCTTACCCATTGACATATAAAGTAACGCCTTATTGTAATATCATCGATTGAAATCACAATAACCATGGCCTAATCTAAAACGCCCGACTAGCAGAACAAGCTCGGTACGAAGTGAAGACAAATAACCATTAGAGCGCTAAAGCCAATAGTATAATGTAGAATTGACGGATATCGAGATATTGACGAGCATAATTTACTTGTTTATAATTGACCTATAGTTAATCATTCAACGTGATAGTAGCCGGCTGCGAAAAACTCGGGAAAAAACGCTTGAAGCGAGAAAAACGAGAAACGTAGAATTTGGCCCCTGGTTCAATGGAGTGGATAGCGCAATGCGCAATTCACATCATTTCCCCGCTAAACTATCGCGTGCCAATACGGTGTTGAATCCTAACCGGTCCACATTATCAAGTAGGGTTGCACTGAACCAACAATGATCAGTTATCAAGATAGCAAGATTATATCAATTTTTCATAATTGACAAGAATATCAATACTTATTTGCAACGTATGGGGAACAATTAGCTAGACGACCATTAGCTATAAATAGGGTTGCATGAAATCGACGTCCGGTATCTATAAACGTGGTTGCGTTGGATAAACCCCGGTTTCCATAAGTTAACCGTCGGAACTATTCAATGATAAGTTTTGTTAATATGTAAAGCACATTATCGACGTATGTTAAAGACGATAATAATTTACAACGTATGGGGAACAACTTAGCTAGACGACCATTAGCATTGAAATAGACGTCCGGTATCTATAATATTGTTGTGTTGGGTAAATCCCGGTTCCCACAAGTTAATCGTCGAAAACTATTCAATGATGATAAGTTGGATAATAAGTGAAGCACATTATCGACGTATGTTAAAACATGTTAACGTTACTAAGTCATAATGCTACTCACTTGGAAGTCAAAAAGCTCTGGTATCGACTGACATGTCAATTCGTAAAATCCGATACGTTCGAACTGGACGACCAGCGGAGCCACAGAGGGGCGGATATAATGTCCGCATGATTTCCACCAGAAGTATTACAGGCCTTATATTCATGAATGATTGATCTACTGTAAAACAGTGAAAAGCTACGAATTTGTCGGTGGTAAGAATGACGTAATAACCGTCAGAAAAATTGTAATTTGCATTTATTTTGCAAGTAGCTGAACGCCCAAATAAATTGGAACTTGCAGTTCGGCCATTTCACATGGCCACCGCAATAGACTACAGATATTGTTCTGGGCTTGGTGCTGACACTCTCGTGTTACAGATGGTCGATCCCGAATAAGAGAGAGAACATCCTATCCCGCCACAATGGAGCGGGAATTGTTGTTGCATAGTCACGAATAGTTTCCACAGTCGTCTTGCGCTCCAGATCAGTTGTCGGAAGTGTTCCGAAGGTAGGTTATGTTACGTTTCGTTATGTCACGTTGATCATTTGTCCGATAACTTGGTGTCACCACGTCTTTGGTATACATATGGTAATACGCTGGGCAGGACATAATAGTAATAACCCATTCGCCAGGTTGTAATATATTCCGAGCCAACTAAGTTAAACCATTTCGCCAATGATGATTCCGGCACGGTTACAACTAAGCAAGTGTTACATATTTCAACGCTCCGATTGCGCCTGGTGAAGGTATTGGAGTTCACAAAATACTTCTCGTAACACGCCTTTGAACGGACCAACCAGTACACAGACGCACTCGTCCTGTCTCGCATTGTTGTACCCATCCACCATACGCAATCACATGCACACACCTGTCATATCTGAAAGAAAATAATGCAAGAAACGGATCAGATTCTTGAACTGGCAATAGAAGTGTATTAAAGGTACCTAATTGTACAATCAAAAACATGTTTCAAAAAGAGTGATAGGGCCAGGCGGCCCTAGACAATAATGACCCGACAATAGAAAATTAATGCGAAGGGAGCAAGGTGAAAGCCACTCAGACCAAATTAAAGGCCCACATTGACTAACACAACCTAGAGGGCTAATAACCATGTTTGACAACCAATTACCGATCCGTATTTAAACTGCCGGCGACTGGCCGAAGAATCTAATGCATTAACTAAAACTAATATTAAAAGAGGATTTATAAACATAATAGTGAGCCAGCCCGACGTCAGCAAACCCAGACGAAGAAACACCTACTTGCGTGAGTGGAATATCCCATTACGAATGACGTAACAATGATAAAAAATACGATGCGATCGATCAACAGCATAAGCAATCATAACCCAACGTATACATTGAAGCCCAACATTATAACAGCCCAACAACCTGTAATTTTAAAACCCGAGCGTGATAAATGAAGATGTAGTGACTAGTGTCTAAGTAATAAGAACCGAATGACCTGTAATTGTTATGGATTAATCAACCAAATGTTAATGTCATATCATATCAATTCAGGTATGCTATATATTATTAGGATACAAACCGCTGATACAACCGAAACGGCCAAAACCCACTTCAGACTGCTTGGTTGGTATGTACAACAAAATCAATGTGTAATGGTACACCTGTCACTAGAGCAAAGAACGTACATTATACAACAATTAAATCATGCACGGAATACAGAATATAAAGCACCAACTACGAACAGATACGCGAGGGAGCAACGTCCAAGATTGCAATAGTCGAAACCAAAGGAACAGTAACGCGAATATTCGCAAAGCTCGACATTTAAGCGCAGCCGAAATTAAAATTATGTAGCTTAATAATTTAAGATCTAATTAAAATGTAAAACGAATGCAAGGTAACTGCAACCCCGAATCACGCATATGAGATCAGACAACTGCAGGCAAAACTGTGTACCGGAATTTATTTATTATTTTATTTAATTAATTATTTTATTATATGCAAATTATTTATTTGCTAATACTTGAAATACACATACATATACATAAATAACAAAACATACGGCGGAGATATAACTGAGTTTCGCGCTAGTACGATCGCCAGACAACTGTGAGCTAATATGTGAGAGCCAGATTAACTAATTATTTATTTAACTATTTGAATATACCCTTTTACTACAGAGCAACAGAGCACTCCACTACCCGAAGGTGTGAGATAAAAACTAATAAAAACAACGAAAAAAAACCGCATGAGATTGGAGCACCACCGAGCCACGAATTAAGTAATTTAAACCAATCATGGAAGCGACCGAATGAGTACCAGATTGAATTGAACAGTACCAATGAATGAGCACAAACAATTATGATGTAACAAGCAATTGGGAGCCAAAGTAAAATTAGAAGGCGGAGTGTAGACAAACAAACCAATACCCACATATAAAAACCAAAACCATTTTATATTAGGCCTTATCCGCAATTTATATAAATACTGAATATTAATGTTATTATTAAATACCAGGAGCAGAGACTCAACCCATTTAAAACAAAACATAATAACAAAAAATAATGATGGAAAGAGAAGAATAGCAAAGCGTAACTGGGGGAGGCACGCGACCATACAAGTACATAGGAACCATATACACTGTGAACGCCCAGCCATGCAGGACTAAAATATCGAACGCGGTCGAGTCACCAATACACAGTAACACGCGACCTATATTGAGACGGCGACATCGATTGTCGTAGCGCTGAGTTATAAGTAGCGCTTTAAGTGGCAGTGATGTAATGATTTGAAAGACGCAAAGCGGAAGATGATCAGAGCCTATTGTGCCTACAGGTTCTAACGACATGCCATTGAATAAAATACACAAAGACCAAAGCAGCTTAAGTTGTAAACAAAACTAATTATAGCGCCGCCACAACGAATAGACGTAGGCCTACAATTATTATGAGAAGGCCAACCACCACATTTAAGGCGTGGATTATAATTAATTTAGATGTATGCGGGCAATCAAGGAAACAGATAACCGATTCGAAGAGCCAATGTGATAGTATAATAGCCCGGATATGTCAAGCAAGGCCCACTATAAAAAGGGGCATGGATACCAAAGATGGATATAATAAAAAACATGAAACGCCCCGCGGGCTAAACACAACCAGCCATAATGTAAAATGCGTGGACTCAAGAGTAGACTGTACAATGTAAGTAAACCGCCGTCGATTGGGGACCTATAACAATAATATAATTAACATTATAAGTAATGTATTATATTTTAACGATGCATGTAGGCCTATTAACCTGCAAATATTGTGAGGGGGAACCGTTGATTCAATGATTAGCAAAGACGACTACCGCCATTGAAATTTCCCCAATAAATTACTTTTTAACAAGACTACATTCATAACAATACAAATACAATTACAAGACAAAACAAAATTTTCTCACCGAATTATCCTGTGAATCCGACCCACGCAACTCGGATGAAAAACGCAGGTCAAGTAGAATAGAAACCAGGATTGTTACGGTAGTATGTACACCAACACCCTTGTTGATAGATAGAACGGCGAGAAAAATTTGGAACAGAGACAGAATAGAGAATCACCTCATCGTAAGAAATCTCGGAGGATTGTGACACACGAAAGGCGAACGCGACCGAACCAAGACATGCGGGGAGGGTTCCGATGAGTGTAACAGCCAGTCTATTGTCGCGAGCTAGCCAAGTGAGGAAACCGCGCGAACCAGGAATTAACAGCAGGCAACTTAGTGCCGTTGGCAAATGCAATTAGTTTTGATTTCACCTCAACTAATTGGTATTGTTATCCCATGGTTACCCTGTATGCTATACCCTTTTTAGCTGACAAACAATGTTTTAACTTTAGGCATGTTAGGGTCAGTGTTCGAACGCATTTGTTCTATGATTGTGTTTCAAATCGCTTAAGAAAATCATCTATATTTCAGTTTTCGGCCCATAACTCGGCCCGTTATTTTATGACCAAATCCACTGACATTTAATCTCAGGATTGTCTACAGCTATCCTCACACCAAAGTAGAAGAAAATCGACAGACGTTTTAGGAAACGTTCACATGCACATGTCGTAAATATAGCCCTGACTGCGTGATAGATGAATATGAATAACCCCAGCTTGATCGTTTAGGCCTAATAATGTTATCAATTTCTTTCATATTGAAAATCATATTCATTTCTTCAATATTAGTTGAATAATATTACACATTTGTTTATTTATTTCATTTGTTCAACATTCACTTTTTCATTGGCGCCTTTCCGATCTCTCTTTATTTCTTTATATAATATTTTCTTTTATTCCTTCTTCCCCTTGTTTCCTTATCCATTTTTATGTATTTCTCTATCTCTTTACTGTTTTAATGTGGTTATATAGGTAGTAGTATTGGCTTTTTTTTGTGTGTGTGCTTGTTTGCAGTAGTGTTTGTTTGCGTTTTCGTTAGTTTATATTTGTTTATTTCTTTGTTTTGGTTTTAGTTTGATTATTCGTTTGTTTGTTTGTTTTGTTAATGTATAGTTTTGTTTTAAGACCGCACTCTTTTATGAGAGTGTAAAATTGCATCGTACCTTTCAGTGTTGAGTTTGCATACAGCACACCAAGGCTAGTTTTTAATCACATTTGCAACCGGCAAGGGGCCGACGGAATATGCAGGGTGGTTCAATAAAACCTTGACAGTTTTTTGAAGCCATTTTTTCGAAATTTTGTAGATTTAAAAATTAAAAAAATCAATATTCATCAACTACATGATCTTGACCATTTATGCTGATAATACAGGGTGTCCCAAAAGTCTATACACGTTTTTGAAGACTCATATCTCATAAAATATCAATCATATGGTATAAATTTAACCATATTTTGATAGACGAGATTTGGGAAATTATTTTGATACCAAACACAACCCTATTGGTGAACCCACAACATTATAAAACTAGTTGAAAGTTTTTAGCCATGTGAGAACCATTCATACCAAGTACCACACATTGTTGCTAAAACAGGTGCGCATAAATTAACGGTATGAAAGCAACGTTGCGCATTAGTCACAGTTCACTGCTTACCTTGCAACATTAATGTTATTACCAAACTCGGTCACTCACAACATAAATAGGCGTAGTAGACAACATTGCACAGCAAAAGTCTTCATTCAAGATGGTTTACAGCATAGAGCAAATACAAATTGTATGGTTCTACGCTGAAACAAATTCAGTTCAACTTACTCAACAAAAGTTCAGATTTTTTTAAAGTGAAATGCGCACCAGGAAGAATATCCATTACTAAGTTGGTGGATACATTTTTGAACACAGGAACTGTGCATGATTTGTCTCGATGTGGTAGAAAAAAGACTGGTAGATCAACAAGTCACATTGATGTCATAAGACATGCAGTAGCCAACAGTCCAAAGAGATCTATTCTCTGTGTGATGTGTGTGTTCACTTTTCTGTTACGTTTTTCAATTTTTTAGGTCTGTGTTTTTGCATTAGCACACGTCTCTGTATAAATGGATACCATTTAAACTAGATTTCACTATAGAAACGAGAACTAAGTGTGATATAGTTTGTTATTATGATGGGATCACTGTAATGTAAAATTTTAAATATAACAATTGACGGATCACTTTCCGTGTAACCAACTCTATCCGTCTTTTTGTTAATCTCAATAGGTATGGATTTATGAACTTTATTTTCCTCCGAAGTATAAAATTACATTTTTGCAGTAATTCATATTTTACTTCTAGGGTGGAATTACAAACAGATATTTCTCTAATGTTTGGTATCGAAATTATTTCCCACATCTCCTCTTTCTAAATATGTATTCATATTTTCAATACGACTTATATTTTGTGAACTACAATGCTTCAAAGTCATGCATAGACTTTTGGGACACCCTGTATCATTACAAATAACCTTACGGTTGCAAAATAAAAGCTATTTGAACAAAGTCTGTCCCATTTCACTCTGTCCACGGGTACTGATTTCGCGACGTTACAACCAGTGTGGTTCAATAAAACGTTGACAGTGTTTCAAAGCCATATTTTTAAAAATTGTGGGATTTGAGTGGGTTTTTTTTTACATATTCCTCAAAATATCATCTTGGTCGTCTATGCTGAAAATGTCAATGTTAATAATGCTATGGTGGCAAAATAATAGCTATTTGATCTCTTTTCTTTTCCACGAGTAAGTCTACGGGAAATGCCCAGCAAGATAACATTAAATGGCATCGTCACTGTTAAGGCATGCCATAGAGCATAGACAATTACACTTCCAATCTATGAAAATCAATCATTCTAATTAGGGTCACTCGTGGTTTTATTATTACGTATTGATTTCACACCTGAATAGATAGTTAAGATGTTAACAATTACACTGGTTTCACCTGGCGAGATCTTCAAATCTTAGATTAATTGCATGCAATTCATCATTCAGTATTCAATGTAACGTCGCGAAATCAGTACCCGTGGACAGAGTGAAATGGGACAGACTTTGTTCAAATAGCTGTTATTTTGCAACCGTAAGGTTATTTGTAACGATATTTTCAGCATAGATGGTCAAGATCATGTAGTTGATGAATATTGAAAAAGATTTTTTTTTAAATCTACAGAATTTAAAAAAAAAATGGCTTCAAAAAACTGTCAAGGTTTTATTGAACCACCCTGTATGGCCCGCTGATGATGTAAATCGACCAATACATTGTGCGCGGCAGGGGCGTCATATGGGTGGGGGACAGGGGGGACATGTCCCCCTCACTTTTCCAAGGGGGGGGGGGGGGGGGGGGCAGCTGCTATTATGTCCCCCCCCCCCCCCCACACTTTTTCGCGGATTAGTTTCAATGTTTGATCATTCGAGCTTAACAACATGGTTTCAGGAACGTTTTCTGGACCATTTTAGCGAAAAAACCTTATTTTTGCCCGCTTCGTGTGAGTTAGATTCCATGCTGTTTTATTCAAGTTATAAAAAGATGGAACGTTTTCGCGCGAAATGGTTTCAATGTTTATTCAAGCTTTATACAAATATGTTTCAGGAACGTTTTCTGGACCATATTTGCGCGTTTCGAGCGAATTGGTTTCATTGTTTTATTATTCAAGCTTAAACAAAATGGCTTCATGACGGTTTTTCCGGACCACTTTAGTGTTAAATAACCATTTTTTTGCGCGCTATACGCACACATTATTTTCAATGTTTTATATATATTGAGTTTTGAAGATGCTATACCATTATAAGAAACATACTGTTTTCAATTTGAAAACCAATCATACGCAACACCTCTGAAGCTACAAGTGTAGTTAGATAATTTATGCAATAGAATGGTATGGTCAATGGTATCGAACGCTTTTGATAGATCGATGAAAATATCTATTACATTATACGTTCCCTCGTCTATTTTCTTAGTCAAATCATTAATAACATCTAGAACTGTCATATAAGTAGAATGTTTTTGACGGAATCCATATTGTTTATGATACAAAATATTATGTTTACACAGGAAATCATAGCAGCGATTGTACACAAGACGCTCCAAAATCTTTGATAAACAGGGTCGAACAGACAGGTCTATAATTTCCAAATATTTGTGGATTATCTTTTTTTTTATAGATATAGGTAAAACATTAGCTATTTTTAGATCGTCAAGCACTAAGCCATTACTTAACAATACATTTAATAATAGCGAGAGGATCTATTTCCTTTGATATCTTTTTAATTAGATCCGATTTGATAATGATCATGCCCTGCGCTCTTATTACTACCAAGTTTAGTTAGGGTCACGCGTTATGAACTCGCCTCCCAATAGGGTGGTGCCGTTACATTTTTTAGCTTCATGCTGTCATTTTCCTCATATATTTTTAAAACCACAAAAGCTATCTCAACAAATTTGGTATCATTTTAAAGCCCTAATAACAAGCTAGCTGCCTGCCAAATGGCATTGGTATAGCTTATACAGAAAGGGAGATACAGCTGTTTGATGTTTGGGGACCAGGGGTGGTGCTGGAAGGGGTGCCGCTGGAAGGGGTGCCGCCTGTACAAACTCAATGGGGATAATCCCATGCTTTGTTCTTTTTACAATAACTAGTCATCCCCTAATGTTAAAAACACAATTTTGGTCCCATTTCAAAGGATATTTAGTAGTCTTTAAGTATGTGGTTCAACAGACTTGTCAACTATTATTAACAACTATTAATTATGGATAAGACAATGATCATCAGCTTTCTTCCTATTCGCTCACAGTCAACATGAATAATCAGCCTCAATTTACCGGATTTATAAAAATGACTATAACAGAGAAAGTTTTCAACCTATGATAGCAAAAGTATACATTTTTGGAAAGCTTGTAACTAGAGGAATTCCGAAATGCAGTTTATATCAAGGAAGGGTTCATCCTTAAAGAAATATTTCTGAAAATTCTAAAAATATATAAAATAAAAATTTGAGATATTCACTAGCCAATATAATTACCATACCGACGTAGTAACTTTGACAAATATATATAATCTAATGGGTAATGTCATGAGGAATTCAAATATGTAAAACAAATAATGATAGGGGTAGGTATAAAAAAATATATGGATCTCAAATTAAAAATTAAAAAACTCTGATATTTTCCGAACATTTCCGATCATACCATTTTAGTTCTTGGTCGTACTATAATTTTAATGGCATATTTAATTTCCTCATGCAATTTCCCTTCAGAAAATATATAATTTTACTACCTCAGGGGGGTATACAAGCAAATATAAATGTGTACAGTTAAAATCATGTCGCGAAAGCCAAAATCCGTGTGTAACGCGAAAGGAGGCGAGCTTAAAACACATGACCTTAGTATCTCTATTATTTCTTCATCATTAGTTGGTTTAAAAAGCAGGTTGAACTGATGTTCTCGTTAAGATAAGAGTAATCATTTCCATTATGGCTGATACTTGAAGCTAAAGATGATCCTATATTCGCAAAGTATTTGTTAAATTCACTTACAATGAAAATAATTAGTATAAGCTGTTAGCCTTTTGATTCCATATCCTATTTTTGTCCAAAATGTGTCGAGTCGGTTGTTGATAGCATTGACGGTTTTTACGTTGACCACATCTGTAGGCAGCTCAGATTGCGTTATCATTTGGACTGGTGTAAGTTTCGTTTCCGGATACGAAAGATTGGGGGGCGGGGGTCTTTGTTTTTCTTCTCCTAAAAACTGAATTTAAAACTTTCCATGTATTCCTCATGTTGTATTTTTCCTTTTTTATCAAATCGTAAAAATAGCTTTATTTTGCAAAGTGTAGAGTTGAGTTTATTTTTATATTGCGATAACTTTTGTACTTGTCAATATTTGCTCCAGTAGGTTTCTTGATTGATTTCTTTATACAGAATATTCTTCCTCCGAATCAATTTTAACATTTTCCATGCGGCAGGCGTCTGCAGACGACTTTCCAAAATTTCATGAAATGTTTTAAAAATGTCAAAATTATTGATTTACATTACCATATTTGGAAACACCATAAGAAATGTATTGAAATAAGTACAAACATGCCTAGTATTGGTTCAGTAATTCTTGAGATAAAACTTTGAAAATTGGGAAAGGTTTCTGAAAAATCTGTTATGTATGTATGGTAAAACTAATAGCCGCGTGGAAAGTGTTAAGAGCCCTTTTGTTATCCATGGCGATATGGGTTTTAACGTTTTACTAATGAGGTGTTACCTTTTTTTGTCGGAATACATTTGTCGTGCAACTGTTAAAATGTGTCAATAAATTTGCAATATGCTTTGTTAGGGTCATCAGGGGAACAAACGGCATCCCAATCGACTTTACTCAGTTCGGTTTTAAAATGCTCAATATTATCATCACTATACTGTCACACATCTTTTTGAGTTGGATTGGAATAAGTTCTGTTATACACCCTTAAATCAGTAGTAATAAATATTGGCATGTGATCACTGATATGAAGTTTGATGAGCCAATGATGAGTTTGTGAATATATTATCTATCAGGGTAGCTATAATCGGTTTCAGCAAATGTGTCACCTCTTGCATATTGGGGGAGGTGCAGGGTTGATTTGATGGGGATTTACTGGTTGTTAATTGTTATTTGCCATGTTAATACCCAGTTTAATATATATATCTAAAATATTGCGCTAGAGAACCAATAATCAATACGTCTTTATGAAAGATAAAAGCTCAGAAAAATACTCAGAATGGTTACTTTAACAGGTGATATTAGACTAAATATATATTTCAGTGTGTTACTTATCGAAAGAGGCACTCAAGTTGATGTTATTCCCTTGGCCTATGTAATCATGTAGGATTACTAAAATCAAGTTTTAAGTGATTGAAATCAAACATCATGTTGCAAAGCGCAACAAAACTTTCAACATCAATGACATTGAAAATGTATTCGATAAGGCATTGGGAAAAGTGTCCCATCAGACTGGAAATATGTGTCGGCACGTCAGGGAAATTGAAAATTCGTAAAAAAGATCACATCTGTGATATTGTCATTCCCCAAATAATCATCAAATTATTTGAGGATTCAGACCACGACGCAGATTCATCGAATCAAATTAAATTGATGATAAACGTATAACAACATGTTTAATATTGTAGGCCAAATTTAAAATGCGCGTGTAACCATGCATCCACGGTGTACAGTCACAAAAAAGTAATTGTACAGATAATAAATGGGCTTCTCTAAAAAAAATCTATTCCACCTAAAAATATTAATTTATAAAATTGTTGAGAACTTTATCTTATGATATATTGCACACTGGGTGATTATTGAGAAATTGACACTTATGTAAGGTAAAGTCCGATTTTAATGTTCACATTTTTCTACACGCGAACTACATGTCATACTCTCCCCGTGTTGAAAAGTAAAATGTGAAAATGAAATTGTGACTTTACCTTACAGTTTGGATTGTAACCTGTTCAATATTCAAACTATCATAGCGTGCAATATCTCATATTAAAGAAGACATATTTATATTTAAGATTTTTAGGTAGGATATATATTTTAGAGTTAAAAGCCCATGCATTTACCTGTTTAGTTACTTTTTTTGATGACTGTGTATAGTTTTCCTTTCGAGCCTGTTTCAGGATCGAAGTTATATTGATTATTCGGGAAACAGTTTACTATCTCCCGAAGTGTGGACAGGCCCAAAACTCGTAAAGAGGTGACATATTTTGCTGAAACCGATTAGGCCAAATTAAATTAATTGTTTGTCTCAAAGCTCCCGCGCGCGTTAGTTTATTGATGCGCATTAGAAAAACAAAAATCTGAAAAAAACTTTTTTTTTCTCTTTTTTTTTTTTTTTCAAAAAAAAAAAAAAAATCTGAAAATTTCACAGATTTTTCAGATTTTCATTGATCACATCATCTTAAATACAAAAGTTCACTTTTACAAGGATTTCAATATTTTATATTTAATTTTTTTTTTTAAAAAACCTTGAAAAAACCCCGCATTCCGCATTAGTTTTACAACAGGAGAGGAGCTTTGAGACAAACAATTAATTTAATTTGGCCTTATAATGTATATGTGATTCTAGTTGGTTTAGTGATACTAGGATACAATGAATGCGATGTAAGGATGTTTATAAACTCATTTGACGGAGTGTGAACATCTTTATTTAATAGATTTATATTAAAATCACCCATTATATACACAAGTTTATTTTTTTGTGATGGTTGAAAGCAAATGATCAGCAAATAGATTAAATTCATTTACATCCTCATCTGGCGGTCTGTAGCCTACACAATACCGACAATTACATTTTTGATCCACTTCTTTCCATTTCAATAAACAAACTGTCAATACTATCTGGACATTTTCTTTTTCAATCAGATCATTTCGTGATATTTAACAATTTCCTTTATATACAGGGTGTCCCAAAAGTCTATGCACGTTTTTGAAGAGTCATATCTCATAAAATATAAATCATATGGTATAAATGTAACCATATTTTGACGAGATTTGGGAAATTACTTTGATACCAAAAACAACCCTATTGGTGAACCCACAACATTATAAAATTGGTTGAAAGTTTTTAGCCATGTGAGACCCACCCATACCAAATACCACACATTGTTGCTTAAAACAGGTGCGCATACATTTACGGTATGAAAGCAACGTTGCGCATTAGTCAGAGTTTACTGCTTACCTTGCAACATTAATGTTATTACCAAACTCGGTCACTCACAACATAAAAAGGCGAAGTAGACAACATTGCACAGCAAAAGTTTTCATTCAAGATGGTTTACAGCATAGATTTGCGAAAACAAATTGTATATGATTCTACGCTGAAACAAATTCAGTTCAACTTACTCAACAAAAGTTCAGAAAACATTTTAAAGTGAAACGCGCACCAGGAAGAATGTCCATTCGTAAGTTGGTGGATACATTTTTGAACACAGGAACTGTGCATGATTTGTCTCGATGTGATATATAGAAAAAAGATTGGTAGATCAACAAGTCACATTGATATCATAAGCCATGCAGTAGCCAAAAGTCCAAAGAGATCTATTCGCTGTGTGATGTGTGTGTTCACTTTTCTGTTACGTTATTCAATTTTTTAGGTCTGTGTTTTTGCATTAGCACACGTCTCTGTATAAATGGAAAATATTTAAACTAGATTTCACTATAGAAACGAAAACTATGTGTAATATAGATTGTTATTATGATGGGATCACTGTAATGTAAAATTTTAAATATTACAATTGACGGATCACTTTCCGTGTAACCATCTCTATACCCGTCTTTTTGTTAATCTCAATAGGTATTGATTTATGAACTTTATCTCTCCGAAGTATAAAATTACAATTTGGCAGTAATACATATTTTACATCTAGGGTGGCATTACCAGCAGATGTTACTCCAATGTTTGGTATCAAAATTATTTCCCACATCTCCTCTTTCTAAATATGTATTCATATATTCAATACGACTTATATTTTGTGATATACAAAGCTTCAAAGTCGTGCATAGACTTTTGGGACACCCTGTATGAAGAGCTTTGTTGCAAAAGGGCTATGGTGCATTTTTTTCAAAAATGAGTTTGATATAGAAATGTATAGGGAAAAATCATATGTTTCAAGGAAACAAAGTCATTTTTTTCAAAAAGACCTACATCTCATTGTAAACAGCCATTGAAATTGTTGTTTTGTTGCAAAAGGGCCTGTATCCAGAATTAAATGGGGGAGGGGGGTTGAGGTTCAAAAAATTTCGCACGGTCAAAAAAAATCGCACAGTACATGTAACTATATGTACTATTTGGCCTTATTTGACTATTTGCCTTGAATATACCCACACATAACCGCCCGCCATCTCAGTATTTTATCATTATTTTCCTATTTTCTTTTTTTCCTCCTTTTTTATTTTTTTTAGAGGGGCTGTGGGGGGCGGGGGCACAAATGGTTTTTTTTCCGTCAGGGGGGCATTTGCCCCCCCCCCCTGCCCCCCCCCCCCCCCTGAGCTACGCCACTGGGTTAAGCATATTTCATGATATAAAAAGATTAAAGCTCGTGTAAATAATTATGGAATTGCTATGAACATATCACCATGTAACTGTTTACATATAACATATTATCGATGTTAAAAAATATCAAAAGAAAATGCCAATTACCACTAACTGAAAACTTTACTTGGCACGGACCAGTTACCCCCATAGGACCAGTTGCCCCATATTCCCCTACATAGATTCATTTGTTTTCCTAAATTCCTTTTGTCAAATTACTACAACACTTATGGACGTATTTGTTACATAAAGTACATCGCAACTTCCTATGCATTTTTTTACATGGTTTTACACATAAAACAACAAGAAGACATGACAAAAACACACCAAAAAAAATGTAAACGGGTTAAGAACCACACAAACTTAAAAGCGGGTTGAATAAAGTTTGTAGATGGCACTTACAATATATAAAGCTGTTAGGCCCAAAAAACAATTAATAATACATGTTTTAGTGTTTAACCATATAAAATTTGTTTTCACATTGTACAGATATGTAGTGAGATAATGAGCACGATAAACTGTTTGTAACTTTATAATCTTTGGATTGAATACATTCAGTCTAATACAAGCATGTGCAACCTTTTCTACCACACGGGCCGCATTGTGATTTTGAGATCTATTCACGGGCCGCAGTGATTGTCAAACATTCCAAACACGTCCGGAGGAGGAGTAATAGGGAAAGGGGAAGTCCATTGCTCATGGAATACCCGCTTCTCTTCGTGTAATTTCCTCTTTATACTCGCTGTTGCTGCTGCAAGCGCCATTTTAACCAGGGATTGTATCACGCAATCACGCCTTGAGTTATATTTACTAAATGCAGCACGTTACCCTACTAATTATAAGGGAGTACACCACTAAATCAATCCGTGTGTAAAACTATGGAGTTCCGGTCAAAACGGTCCGCATCAATGGGAATTTTAGGATTGCTTCGCGGGCCGCAGATTAGAGGTCGGCGGGCCGCATGTGGCCCGCGGGCCGCAGGTTGCACACGCTTGGTCTAATACGTGATGCACGTATTAGACTGAAAAGATGTTACAAATCATGAAAAATCAATGATGCTGTCAATCATCAAGCGTTTACAGAACAATACGATGTTGATATTTTTGAAGAAGAAGATTAGGCAGGGGATGATGGGTGGCCGCAGGGGCGAAAATCCCGTGAGGGGGGGGGGGGGGGGGGGGATATATCCCCCCACACTTTTTGACCTGGAGGATGGTCAATGTAATCATCCCCCTGATTTTCCCCTCCACCAAAATAAAAAAGGGGAAAAGGGGGGGGGGGGGGGGGGGGGGGCGTACGGGGAGGCATGCGAGGGACATAAGAACGTTTGGAGTCTATTGGAAGTCGGTCAGGATACATATGCGTACGTACGTTGACTAGAACCGATCTTTTGGAGGTAACAATAACTTCTTTCTGGCATAAGCCTATATAAAAAGCCAATATTTATCGGAAATAGGGTACGATTGCTTTTCAATAAAATATTGGTCATAAGTAAACACCAAATCGCACCAAATGCGTTCGAAAATTAAAAATAAATCTGATTCAGAGCAGGGGCACATCACAATCAAACTTGTTCAAGCTTTTAAACAATCTAAGTCAAGAAAATATCAGTATAATATGCTCAACTTCTTTCTTGCATTGATAAAAACTAAATATTGATTGGAAATGAAGTAGTCGTATTCCAAGGTTTTAGTTGGATAACCGTGGTACTTATTTTTGAAGATGAAATTTGCCCGTTGAGTAAGTACACAAACTATAATAGCCGGGTGGTTAATCTACATAAAAATGAAAACAAGTAAAGATTTATAAACAAATAATTACCTGCTCGTCAAGTCCAGCTTCTACCCCCCATCTGAAAGTCGTCGTTCCGGTTTACATCTGTAGCAGTGCCCAGAATCTCTCAATCTGAACCAACAGTGCACAAACTAGTCGTAGAAAGGTATTTGTACTGTCGTACCTGCAGCACTTCCAGCACTACACACACACAGAAGACATTTCCCTTTATTTTCGTATTTGCGCTGGATGCATGGATCGAGTGCTCAGCAAAAACAAATAAAGTTGGACTTTGCGCTACTAAACATAATATGTAAACAAAAGTTCTTCAAAACTATACATACTATGTATGTTCACTGTGTATCTGTTAAACATGCACTACAACACACAACACTGACCCAAGGCCCTGTTACAGAAATGAAAGTACTCAATACGAGCGTTCACATTATTTAATTATAGTCTCAGCCTTCACCCGCGATATACGAGGGGCATTCAATAAATACCTGCAACCATTGTTGTTCTCCACACGTGAGTGATTCTGTGAAATCTTAGTGGGTACATTAAAGATACATATGATCTGATATCCACTAAGCTTTCAGAATAATATTATGAACATCGATAGCTCTACCATACGTGACGAATACAAGCTATGGGTTTATGTGCAATATGTGGTCCCCTCATTGAGATACCTTATGACCGTTCACGAGCTCACCCCCACCCAGCTTGAACTTTTAGATCATATTCACACAAACATGATTAAATCTTATCTTGGTATGAAACCTAGAGGGCCCACCCCAGCCATTGTACATAGTCCACATGGTCTTGCTATCCCTAAATTATCTGATGTTTACCTTGAATCTCACTCCCTAGCCTACGCCAGGTGTATGATAAAGGCTGATGATCGTGTTCTCCATGCCATTCGTTCCAAAACGTCCAGAGAATGTATGTGGAAACGGAAGATGGCCAAAAATGGGATTGGCAAATGGAAGGAAAACTTTGATATTGTTACCAAATCCTGTGCTAGTGAATTTAATTCAAAATGGTAGAATGTTAAGGAACAAATCAAAAGCCTCCTCACCACCCGGCGTACAGATTTCTGGAGAGAGTATATTCTCCCGCTTATTCAACAAGGGAATTTACTTAAGCTCATTGAGTCCGAATATAGTGATCTTACCTGGCGGTCTATTATCCATGATCTTCCAAAGGGAGTTATGAGCTTTGCCGTCAGGGCATCTATTGACTTCTTACCTACATTCACCAATCTCAATACATGGGGTAAGCGCACAAATACCAAGTGCAATTTTTGTGTCAATAAGGAAACCCTCCACCATATTCTTAACAACTGCTCCACATTCTTTACACAAGGCAGATATACATGGAGGCACAATTCAATTCTTGCCATCATTGTCAAACATCTTAAGGATAATATTCCTGATAACACTTCTGTGAAGCTTTATGCTGACATCCCAGGCTGGTCAATTAATGGTGGAACCATTCCGCCCAATATTCTTCCCACTAGTCAACGTCCGGACCTTGTTATTGTTGATAATGCCCAGAAGCGCATTCATGTTGTTGAACGTACTATCCCATTTGAGATGAATATTGCCTCTGCCCCATAATCGCAAGACCGAAAGGTACAGTTCACTAATTTCGGACATCAATTCAGGGGAGTACAATTGTGTTCTTAGCTGTATAGAAATTGGGTCACGTGGGTTAATTACCAGGGAGAACAAAAATAGGATGAGTGCAATATTTAAATTTACTGGTTCTAAAGCCAAGAAAAATGTTTTTAATGATGTATCTAAAAATGCTCTCCTTTGTAGTTATGCAATTTGGAATGCAAGGCACGAACCTTCTTGGATAGAGTGTCCATATGAAGAGGTATTTTGCAAAAGGGCTATGGTGCATTTTTTCAAAAAATGAGTTTGATATAGAAATGTATAGGGAAAAATCATATGTTTCAAGGGAACAAAGTCATTTTTTTCAAAAAGACCTACATCTCATTGTAAACAGCCATTGAAATTGTTGTTTTGTTGCAAAAGGGCCTGTATCCAGAATTATATCGGGATACAGGCCCTTTTGCAACAAAACAACAACTTCAATGGCTGTTTACAATGAGATGTAGGTATTTTTGAAAAAAATGACTTTATTTCCTTGAAACATATGATTGTGACCTATACATTTCAATATCAAACTTATTTATTTTTAATGATTAAAATAAATGATTTTTTGTGTGTGGTATTTTTTCTTTATGTACAAACAGATGGAGTTTTGTTGCAAAAGGGCCTACATCCAAATTTTCAAAAAATGTAAACATGATTTAAAAAAAAAAAACCTAGCACATTTAAAATTTATATCAATTTCAATTAATATGTAGTGTACCTCTTTCATAATCCATTCAGTTTTTCAATTGCTCAACTTGAATATTTAGAAACAGTTTTTTGACTTTTTCTCAATAAGAGCCAAAGTGGATGTAGGCCCTTTTGCAAAATACCTCTTCATATATTAAGACTTAGGGCAGGCCCTATTTCCTGCTGGTTTCAGGTTTTAATTAAATTTATAGGCTTGTGATGTACGTGTGTGTAAATCTTTTGATATATGTATAATTGTTGTTGTTGTCCCTTGTCTTTCCTGTATGGGATGGATCCGTCCATCCCGTATCCTGGAATTTCTGTACGGTCTTTTAATTGTTGAATAAAGATTGATTGAGTAAATAAAGTATGAAACATAATCTATCATTTAACACAATCTGGATTTACTGAATATTCATAATTACGTTATAGCATTAGCATGAAATAACCCATATTTGGATAGTGAAAAACATGCCACTTTGGCAGGAATTTTGAAATAGCTTGATAGCACGTGTATTGAAATGAGCAGAACTTTGTTCCGGATAAGTGTGCAAGTCTAACATTTTGCATCGGGAAACCAGAGACCATGTTCAACGAGGTCCCAAATGGAGAGGTTCTGTCAAAGACAATTTTTTGAAATACACTGCATCTTATCTTGGTCAACATTAGGCTTTTACAGTGAGCCCCAAAATGCCGAAAATCCAAAGAAATGAAAATGATAGTTATAGCAAACAATTAGGATTTCCCGAAATACCACAGCAAATGCAGGATTCGTTATTGTATAGATGACAGGGTATCAATAAATACATCGAGAATTGTTGAACTTGGAATAAAAATCTGCGCATGCGTAGAACGCACGGTGGTCAGAAAGCGCTCAAAATGAGCAGAAATGTTAAACAATCACTGCAACCAACGTAAAAGTTACAGATAAGGAATTGAATTTAAGAAAACAAGAACTGTGGTGAACTTCAATACTATACAAAGTTAAAAAATGTAAACATTTATTTGAAAATACGATTCAATTTAATGTTATGGTCAGTGTAGTGAATGTATTCAAATTGGGTAAAAAGAGCTTCATTGTATTAAAATTTTCTCTGCAGAAAACGGTTTCAGATATTGTCTTTATAATCTCCCGTTTAAATCTATAACATGTAACAATGAGGAACAAGAGGTTTAAGCCAAATCTTGCGGTTGGATACCTTAACCTTGACTGTCTATGCATTAAAGGATTTCTTTTAAGCTATGACAAGAAGATGACGTTTAAATGTTACATAATAAGTGTTTTTTCTCCATAATTTGCATCTGAAAATAGGTAATGTTGAGCACATAGTACAGGTCTATCACTGTTTCAAACGGCAACTTATTCCATGCATCGGTTCTTGAGATATCTTGAAAAAAGTAACTGTGCATCAAATTGCTTGCAAATATTCTCCGCCCTGATCAGCTATTTTTCATGCAGTGTCCACTGTCCAGAGTATTGATTTTACGCATGTGCCATTATGTAATCCCACAAACGATATTGTTCATTCATGCATAGCGATGAAAGATAAAGACCCATATTTCAAATTACGCTAATTCTAGTTGGCATACATTGCGCATGAGTGGAGAAAAACAATGGTTGCAGGTATTTATTGAACGCCCCTCGTACCTCCACGACGCGTATCATTCCAGTCATATGATGCCAGTAGACATAGAGAGGTATTAGTGACTGCGTTGCGCCGTCTCGTTGATCTCAGGTGCCCTCATCACTAGTTATGCAGAAAAGGTGTACCTTCCATCTGATAGAAGAAATTTAATACTACATGTAGCCTATTTGTTGTTATAAAAAGTGAATTAATGGTACACTGCTTAGTTGCTATCCTTGCTGAATGAATGAATAATTAATTAATTAATTTATAAAAAAAAATGTTAATTTGATTTTTAGCTGTTTAATAAATTTCAATTAGTAATTTGTAATGTATCGCCAACATTTTCCGCCGCAACACTTAGTCAGCCTGCTTAGATAATTGCTAACTCATTTTTTCTAGTTCTTAGAAAACAACAAAAGTATGAAAAGTGAGTTAGGCAATTATCGAAGCAGGCTGACGATATGTTGAATAGCAACATGAATAGTGCAGGTGAATTCCAACAGGAGCAGTAACTGTTGGATAGAATTAGGTTGGGGATATACCTTTAAGTGAAATGTGGCTTGTTATATGCCTAATATGAGTTAATATGACCCATTTTAAACAATTTTCATCATTAGTACAATCTGCCTAACTCACAATGCTGACTTAGGCAGAATTGCAATTGTACATTTATCAACACTTTGATTACAAGTCATCATTTGTGCAAAAAACTCAATTTCGCTGAAAAGTGAGTTAGGCAATTTATCGAAGCAGGCTGACGATACCCACATATCACATGTCAAATTCCTCTTCAACCACCACCCCCCCCCCCCCCCCCCCCGCAAGACCTTCTTGCTGTAGTGCGCTGTCAGAAAGCGCTCAAAATGAGCAGAAATGTTAAACAATCACTGCAACCAACGTAAAAGTTACAGATAAGGAATTGAATTTAAGAAAACAAGAACTGTGGTGAACTTCAATACTATACAAAGTTAAAAAATGTAAACATTTATTTGAAAATACGATTCAATTTAATGTTATGGTCAGTGTAGTGAATGTATTCAAATTGGGTAAAAAGAGCTTCATTGTATTAAAATTTTCTCTGCAGAAAACGGTTTCAGATATTGTCTTTATAATCTCCCGTTTAAATCTATAACATGTAACAATGAGGAACAAGAGGTTTAAGCCAAATCTTGCGGTTGGATACCTTAACCTTGACTGTCTATGCATTAAAGGATTTCTTTTAAGCTATGACAAGAAGATGACGTTTAAATGTTACATAATAAGTGTTTTTTCTCCATAATTTGCATCTGAAAATAGGTAATGTTGAGCACATAGTACAGGTCTATCACTGTTTCAAACGGCAACTTATTCCATGCATCGGTTCTTGAGATATCTTGAAAAAAGTAACTGTGCATCAAATTGCTTGCAAATATTCTCCGCCCTGATCAGCTATTTTTCATGCAGTGTCCACTGTCCAGAGTATTGATTTTACGCATGTGCCATTATGTAATCCCACAAACGATATTGTTCATTCATGCATAGCGATGAAAGATAAAGACCCATATTTCAAATTACGCTAATTCTAGTTGGCATACATTGCGCATGAGTGGAGAAAAACAATGGTTGCAGGTATTTATTGAACGCCCCTCGTACCTCCACGACGCGTATCATTCCAGTCATATGATGCCAGTAGACATAGAGAGGTATTAGTGACTGCGTTGCGCCGTCTCGTTGATCTCAGGTGCCCTCATCACTAGTTATGCAGAAAAGGTGTACCTTCCATCTGATAGAAGAAATTTAATACTACATGTAGCCTATTTGTTGTTATAAAAAGTGAATTAATGGTACACTGCTTAGTTGCTATCCTTGCTGAATGAATGAATAATTAATTAATTAATTTATAAAAAAAAATGTTAATTTGATTTTTAGCTGTTTAATAAATTTCAATTAGTAATTTGTAATGTATCGCCAACATTTTCCGCCGCAACACTTAGTCAGCCTGCTTAGATAATTGCTAACTCATTTTTTCTAGTTCTTAGAAAACAACAAAAGTATGAAAAGTGAGTTAGGCAATTATCGAAGCAGGCTGACGATATGTTGAATAGCAACATGAATAGTGCAGGTGAATTCCAACAGGAGCAGTAACTGTTGGATAGAATTAGGTTGGGGATATACCTTTAAGTGAAATGTGGCTTGTTATATGCCTAATATGAGTTAATATGACCCATTTTAAACAATTTTCATCATTAGTACAATCTGCCTAACTCACAATGCTGACTTAGGCAGAATTGCAATTGTACATTTATCAACACTTTGATTACAAGTCATCATTTGTGCAAAAAACTCAATTTCGCTGAAAAGTGAGTTAGGCAATTTATCGAAGCAGGCTGACGATACCCACATATCACATGTCAAATTCCTCTTCAACCACCACCCCCCCCCCCCCCCCCCCCCCCCCCCCCCGCAAGACCTTCTTGCTGTAGTGTAAGCAAAACATGTCGGACATCCTCTGGCAATCTGGCAACACATGGAGCGCCCCCTAACGAACCTTCACACGTCAATTTGGGTATAGGTAGGCGGGATTAACGGCTTGTAGTAATAGGTACTTGTCCCATAGTTATAACTCTGACAGCGCCCTCATGCGTGATCTGTCGATTTCTTTTCCTCTGAGAATAAATTATCCGACTATAAAATGTTCTTACCCATTCTGAATTGATAACAATTCGAACTGAACATTGCACATTTTGAAAAATGTGAGCTGTGCTGCATGCCGGGAAACAGTGACCAACTCACCCAACCCGCATAATCATGGACAGTTTGCATATCATTACGCACATGATGAGCTCTCGACCAGTAGAAAATGTCTAACGCATCAATTACAGTGTGTGCGAAAGATGAGTTTTGCCTGCCATGTAGACACAATTGGATTCCCGACATTAATCGTCTATAATACTAGTGTTCGAAGATGAGTCCTGCCTGCCATGTGGACACACTGGAATTCCCCACATAAATTCACTATAGTGTTCACGAAAAACGAGTCAAGCCCGGGGTCATGCCTTTCATGTGAACACACTGGAATTCCCCACATAAATCAGTCTACTATAGTATTCACGAAAAAACGAGTCATGCCCGGGGTCATGCCTTTCATGTGAAGTTGTGAACACACTGGAATTCCCCACATAAATCCACTACCGGGTGGTTCAAAAAAAAGTTGACCCAAGTTCAAAGTAATTTTTCAACCACATTTAAAGTTTCAGGGAATTTGTGTTGACATAGTCTCAATCAGCAGTAAGTTTTGAAATTATCCTGAAAAGATGGTACGTGTAGCTTGTTTGGTTCTTCAGATATGGTTCATTACAGAAAACATGTACAAAACTGACTTGTCCACGGGAGCGTCATTTAGTTGTTGACTTCAACATGTTCAACAAAACATCATGCTCTAGTTTCAGAATTGAAAAGCCCACCATGATGACAAAGTATCACAATCTCTATGCTTATGTGCCATACACATTCAACAAGAAACGTAGGTACGAAAGTCATGAAAGTAGGTAATATCAAGCACCAGACAAATGTTTCAGATGTCTCCTTTTTCCTTTTTCTCCATTTTTTTTACAATTTGTGACCAATCGAGTGTAAGTCCACTTTGTGCATTCCATCTCTACTACTAAAGGACGCTCCCGTGGACAAGGCAGTTTTGTGCCTACTTTCTGTAATGAACCATATCTGAAGAACCAACCAAGATAAATGTATCATTTTTTTTAAAGGATAATATCAAAACTTACTGCTGATCAAGACTAAGTAAACACATATTCTCTAACACTTCAAATGTGGTTAAAAAAATTCCTTGAACTTGGGTCAACTTTTTTTTGAACCACCCGGTATAGTGTTCACGAAAAACGAGTCATGCCCGGGTCATGCCTTTCATGTGAAGTTGTGAACACACTGGAATTCCCCACATAAATCCACTATAATATGATAGTCGAGTCATGATAGTGTTCGAGAAAGATGAGTCCTGCCTGTCATGTGGACACACTGGAATTCCCCACATAAATCCACTATAAGATGAGTGATCACACGAGTAATGATAGTGTTCGCGAAAGATGAGTCCTGCCTGCCATGTGGACACACTGAAATTCCCCACATAAATCCATTATAGTGTTCGCGAAAGATGAATCCTGCCTGCAATGTGGAAACACTGAAATTTCCCACATATATCCATTATAGCGTTCACGAAAGATGAGTCCTGCCTATCATGTGAACACAATGGAATTCCCCCATCAATCCACTATCAAATAGTATGATAGTGTTCGCGAAAGATAAATCCTGCCTGCCATGTGAACACACTGGAATTCCCCACATTAATCCACTTATTCACGAAAGATGAGTCCTGCCTGTCATGTGAACACACTGGAATTCCCCACATCAAGCCACTATAGTGTTCACGAAGGGTGGGTCCTACCTGTCATGTGAACACACTGGAGTTCCCCACATCAATCCACTACAGCGTGTATCAAAAAGAACGCAACACTTTTTGTCGAGAGCTGTACGGTCACAGTAAAAGACAAATCACTCTAAAACATATATATTCTGTTAGGTCTACTTATTGGCTATCACATAGTCAAATTACAACGATATCGAATATTTATTCGCTGAGATATTAAAGGTATAAGTAAAGAAGTGCAAAACACGATTTACATCGTTCGTTCTAAAAACTTGGATTTTCCTGTCCGATTAGTGTTATGTGTTAACAGTTTAATTACTATGTAACCTTAATGTCTGGAATGGTTTATCTTAATTTCTTTTGTTTCAGTAAGGTGGTACATAAAATCATTGAATCGTGTAATCTGATAATCATTCGACCATCTGAATACGTCAATCACCCTTTTTAAGTTCTGAACCACCGATCGCTATGATCGCCACATGTCTATGGTACGTTCTTTCATAAATTAAAGTTCATAATCGATGCATCTTAAAACAAGGACAGCATTTTGAGGGTCGAGGAGCGCCATAATGTCCCATTCCCATTCACAACAGACTAACAATGACTGATTCATACAAGACAATTACTACCTTCCTTCACTGGACTATTCCATTTGTTTATCTTTTGAATAATGTGCCATACTGTTTTATTTATGACATTAACGAGAGAAAAAGATTTGCAAACAGACTTTGTAATCTGGATTTTCAATTTGTGTCATTAACTATCAACTAATTTATCGCCAGATGTAATCAATATTGATATGATATTGTATAATAGCCAGAAAATTGATGATACCTTTAACATGACATTTTCTTCTCAGAATGATGAGTTTGATTCCAATTATTTAAGTACAATGAGTTATTAAAGTGTCTTGCTAATATTCACCTGACAAGAATATCAGGCATACAGGATAAACGATGTAAAACGTGTTTTGCACTTGTCTACGTGTATCGTTGATATCTCAGCGAATCAATAATCGATATCGCTGTAATTTGACTATGTGATAGCCAATAAGTACACCTAACAGAATATATAAATTTCAGAGTGATTTGTGATTTGCCGTAATCGGAGAGCTCGCGACAAAAAGTGTTGCGGTTTTTTTGATACACCCTGTATAGTGTTCACGAAAGATGAGTCCTACCTGTCATGTGAACACACTGGAATTCCCCACATCAATCCACTATAGTGTTCACGAAAGATGAGTCCTGCCTGTCATGTGAACACACTGGAGTTTCCCACATCAAGCTACCATAGTGTTCACGAAAGATAAGTCCTGCCTGTCATGTGAACACACTGGAATTCCCCACATCAATCCACTATAGTGTTCACGAAAGATAAATCCTACCTGCCATGTGAACACACTGGAATTCCCCACATCAATCCACTATAGTGTTCACGAAAGATGAGTCCTGCCTGTCATGTGAACACACTGGAGTTTCCCACATCAAGCTACCATAGTGTTCACGAAAGATAAGTCCTGCCTGTCATGTGAACACACTGGAATTCCCCACATCAATCCACTATAGTGTTCACGAAAGATAAATCCTGCCTGCCATATGAACACACTGGAATTCCCCACATTAATCCACTAATTCACGAAAGATGAGTCCTGCCTGTTATGTGAACACACTGGAATTCCCCACATCAAGCCACTATAGTGTTCACGAAGGGTGAGTCCTACCTGTCATGTGAACACACTGGAGTTCCCCACATCAATCCACTATAGTGTTCACGAAAGATGAGTCCTGCCTGTCATGTGAACACACTGGAATTCCCCACATCAAGCCACTATAGTGTTCACGAAAGATGGGTCCTGCCTGTCATATGAACACACTGGAATTCCTCACATCAATCCACGATAGTGTTCACGAAAGATGAGTCCTACCTGTCATGTGAACACACTGGAATTCCTCAAACTAATCCACTATAGTGTTCACGAAAGACGAGTCCTACCTGTCAGTGTCATGTGAACACACTAGAAGTCCCCACATCAATGCACTATAGTGTTCACGAAAGATGAGTCCTGCCTGTCATGTGAACACGCTGGAAGTCCCCACATCATCCACTTTAGTGTAAGCGAAAGATGAATCCTACCTGTCATGTGAACACACTGGAAGTCCCCACATCAATCCACGAAAGTTTTCACGAAAGATGAGTCCTACCTGTCATGTGAACACCTTGGAATTCCCCACATCAATCCACTATAGTGTTCACGAAAGATGAGTCCTGCCTGCCATGTGGACACACTGGAATTCCTCACATCAATCCACTATAGTGTTTTGTGAAAGATGAGTCCTGCCTGTCGTGTGAACATACAGGAATTCCCCACATCAATCCACGATAGTGTTCACGAAAGATGGGTCCTACCTGTCATATGAACACACTGGAATTCCTGACATCAATCCACGATAGTGTTCACGAAAGATGAGTCCTGCCTGTCATGTGAACACACTGGAATTCCTCACATCAATCTACGATAGTGTTCACGAAAGACGGGTCCTACCCATTAAATCTATGGTCCTACCTGTCATATGAACACACTGGAATTCCCCACATCAAGCCACTATAGTGTTCACGAAAGATGGGTCCTACCTGAAATGTGAACACACTGGAATTCCCCACATCAAGCCACTATAGTGTTCACGAAAGATGAGTCCTACCTGTCATGTGAACACACTGGAATTCCTCACATCAATCTACGACAGTGTTCACGAAAGATGGGTCCTACCTGTCATATGAACACACTGGAATTCCCCACATCAAGCCACTATAGTGTTCACGAAAGATGAGTCCTGCCTATCATGTGAACACACTGGAATTCCCCACATCAAGCCACTACTATAGTGTTCACGGATACTTACGTCTGACGTGCGGAGTAATTTTATCATAATATATCAAAACAGCTTTGTTTTAAAGTGCTCTTTGTTGTCCTTGTATGATTATCCGCATTGTCACAATTCTTATTAAAACTGATTTCAGATTGGCCAATACTTGAGTAACCATACACGCTAATCCAACCAGGTGATGGCTACTTGCTTTTATGGCCTTGACTATCTAGACTTGGTCTTTAGATGGTGCTTGTATGTAGAGGCTCTCATGTATGCACATGGTCACCTAAAAGTTATGTACACCCTAACTGCACTGCTGAATGCATTTCAAGTTTCTTGTAGCGCGAATTTTAAATCATTGGTCCCTTAGTGTGGGCATGTCCTTAAATATTCCTTCCATTGTTTGCGTGCATGGCTAGCTGGACAAATATTAATATACTTATGCCAAGTCTGTGCACAGTTGTATGAAATACATTGTTATTATAAGAAAATGTTGCAAAATTAATGTATCTAAAGTTTTGATTAACATTATACAGAAACAGAAAAATGAAATTGAAAATGTGGCTTGACCATTTTATGACGCAGCTTTTAATTTGTAATTGTTATGTAAAATCATAGATGGTAAAAATAAGGCTAGTAGTGAATTTCGCGCCACATCAGCTGTTGCTGATGCTCGATGCATAATTGCAATTCGCAACCCGCTCACAAGCATTCAATCCGATAGGCTCTTTCACGAATATTGGTCATCTTCAACCAAATTAAAGACGGTTATCATCATCACTGATGGTTTAGTACCCCAGCCATTCCATCAGATAAAGGGCTAATTTGTAAGCCTTTTCTTTGCACTTTTACCATAGATCCGTGAGAAGTTAACACACTATTTTCCGTTATCGGAGTCTGTACCAATGCATAGGCCTACAGAACTGAAATGCCTAAAAATCACCATAGTAAAAGTTTAAATAAAAAACATCAACATTTGCTCATTACGGGTAGGTCGGCCCGATCCGACAAGAGTATAGTGTTTGATTCGGCGCACTCGCTCGACCACACAATTAGCATTTAGTGCTATATTAATTACACGAATTGTAAACAAACAACGCCACGTTTTTGCAATTCGACTTTCATTTGATAATGCAACAGCTTGTCCTTTTTACATGTGATTAACACTTTCCACGCGGCAGCGCAGGCGGCTGCAGACGACATTCCAAAATTTCACAAAATGTTTAAAAAATATCAAAATTATGGAATGTCATTACCATATTTGGGAGCATCTTGAGAAATGCATTGGCATAAGTACAAACATGCCTAGTATCGGGTCAGTAATCCTTGAAATAGACTTTGAAAATTGTGAAAGGTTTCTAAAAAAATCTGTTTTGTGTATGGTAAAATAATAGCCGCGTGAAAAGTGTTAAATGCCCTATATATCAGGGGCTTTATATACACAGACAATGACAGATAACGTGCGAATGAGCAGGATAGTACAACTCTATGGGAAATATTTATAAGCATGGGGAATGATTCTGTCGAAAATTACCACGATATATACGGCGTGAATTACTTTAATTAAAACGTCGTAATTATTGTTCAAGAACAATTGATTCAGCGAGACACATCTCAATGGACAGATATCATCGTAGACTCAGTGCGACTAGAGAATTGAGGATCTTAGGTGGCGACAGTAATGTCGGTGTCGGCATCGGAAATGAAAACTTTGGTGCTGACGGTGGTGACGGTGGTGTTTTGCTACCGCCGCCGTATTCCCCACCTTGCTACCAACGACGCCTAAAAATGCGCTCTGGTAGTTTCACCTTTGGACAAGGTCTTTTTCTTCAGAGACGACATGTCGGTCCTGTCGGCACTGGCGCATTGGCTAGTGTCGGCACTGCTGCCGCTACCGTCGACGTAAGAGGCAACGTGTATAGGACTAGTCAACAACAGCGCCGGAGGCATAGCTATTTTCATATCTCTGATAGGATTTACAATGGAACTTCTACTATGTTTCTTGACGGGTAAGTGCTTATACTATAGCCAATATTAACACTTTTTGTTGTACGCGGCTATTGTTTAATACCCCATCATTTTATAAAAAAAACAGATTTTAAGAAACCTTTCCCAACTTTCAAAGTTTTATCTAATGAATTACTTAACCAATACTGGGCATGTTTGCTCTTATTTTAATGCATTTCCCATGGTGATTCCAAATATGGTGATGAGATTCAATACTTTTTGATTTTTTTGAATTTTTTTTGTGAACATTGAAACTGTCGTCTGCAGACGACTGCCGTGTGGAAAGATAGGCTTAAGCCTATAAAGACTAATATTAAGCCTATACATATTAAGTTTTAGTCGTCGTTTGACCACCTACCACCAACCCATACCTGCTGTCAACAGCATCGACGACAAGCCATGCTCAAATCTATGAAAGTGTTTATCTCAGCTACGTTTATTTCTTAATGGTATTGTCAGACTAAATTTAAACCTGCCAACCGACGACCGACCGACAGACCGACACACAAAATCCAATAACTTTATAGGACCTTTTTTTTCTCTTATCGGGTATTGTCATGATTGTTGAGTCTTTTAATAAACTGTGTATTGAGCCTATCCCTTTTTATTTTTTAGTATAATCTTTTTGGAATGGAATTGCAGGGATACGTGGACAGTTTGCGCCGCATTTACATGACTTAAGTCTAACACTAAGTTTACATAACATGATAACATCAATTTTAATCATATATAACTTAAACATACATACTTAATTTATTGACACAATAGCATCAGTACATATAGGTTATCAAACACATAGTAGTATAGCCGACTGGTTCTTGATAATGATAATAATGACAATTTGATATGATATCAAATATGAACTATGCTCATTATATTATTTGGACATCTGATAAAGGGGAAAATAGGCCTATGCTATATGCGTTTGTATTGGCCCTTTTTCTTTTCTTTTTTCTTTCCCTTTCGGAGCCAATTTCCCCCACCCCCACCTCCTTTTTCCCGGACAACTAAAAAAACCACCCCACCAAAAGAAAACATCGATGGAGCAGTAGCGTTAACTAGAGAGGGGGAACATAGGCTTGCCCCCCCCCCCCCCCCCCACCACCGGCCACATAGACAAAGAGGTATTGAACAGTCTACTTCTTGTAAGGCTCCTCAAAAGTAAGACGCACTTACCAATCCGCATCACAGTGCTCACATATCGGTCATTGGTTGGCAACTTCAGTATCGTGTTGCACTTTTTCACTGTTTGATTCCTCTGTCTATATGGATCTGAGGTCTGGTGAAACCTGCACCGCCTGGCGCTTCTCAATCAGACGATGGTGGACACGAATGGCCGTAAATTTCAGACGATGGCATGGCGGTTGGATAACCAACTCCACTCTAAGTGTCCTTTCTTTTCATTTTTGCAAGTTGAATAACAGTTCTTGAACATGGCGGGTAATTTTAAATCAGTCACGTGTTTAGGGTTTAGGGTTCCCTACCCTTAATGACGGTGTTTAAAACTATAATTGGAAAGTATGCATTGGATCGTATAATTGGAAAGTATGCATCACAAAATCCTCGATTAAAAAGACTTGACTGTAAAACAATTGCGTAAATGCCTGTGATTTTTGATCAATTGTGATTAATGGGACATCACCTACGATGCACACTGACTATAAACTGTGAATATCATCTATAGATAAATTTTGAGAGATCTTTCAAATTTGTGCTTTTTACTGGAAACATTTACGGCTACACTCTTGGAAAAAAAGGGTGTTTCAGAGGTTCTTGGCTGTCCCCTATATGGAACCCTTTTTAGAACCTTTATAGGTTCCACAAAGAACCTTTAAAGGTTCAAAAAGAACAAAAAATGCGTCTTTAGAACCTCTAAAGGTTCTCTACAGAAGTTTTGGGGGTTCTTCAAACTAAAAGAACCTTTAACCCTGAGGGTTCCATATACGGGACAGCCAAGAACCCCTGAAGCACCCTTTTTTCTAAGACTGTACATTTCCATGCTCGTCAGAGAGGTAGTCGACTCCATGGGCATATTTTTAGAAATCGACCAGGTTCACCTACGTATTTTTTTCACTTTTTGATGAGAAAATGTGATCATCTTTAAAAAAGAAATCACTCTATACAAGGTCCAAGTTCGCAATTATTTAGTGGTCTAAAACAGAGTTTTATATCAGTGTTTTTGTACATTTTCCTATGGAGCTCTATTCAGTGGTGTGACCTATATAGCTCGAAATGTCATATTATATACCTCAATTTTGATGCGAAATGGTAGAAAAGGGATAGTCATAGGCAATGATATATAATACGTGACGATATGCCTTAGGCCTATATTATAGTTTTATGATTATTGGGGAATTGGAAATAACGACAAATTAAATATTAAGTATTAGGTATTTATTAATTGTTGCCACCGAAATAATTGTTAACTTCCTCGGTGGCCGAATGGTTAAAGGCGTTGTCTTGTATTTAAGCAATGAATATTTTTTTCGCGTGAGTTCCAATCTCACTGGAGTCACTTTTTCTTTTGTCTTTATTTTAGTAACAAATGACGTTGTTTTATCAGTTAAACATTGGAAATTTAATTTATACTATACAAATAATTATTCGTTTCCTTCTGAAATATGACATTTGAATTAATTGCAATATATATAATATAAGAGAAATGTATGGTGCGGCTTTTCAAGAAGCACGGCGACGTTGGATCCCGATCAGGGGTCTTGCCACAATGATTTTTTTCTTCTTTTCGTGACCGCCATATCGTCTAGTAAATTTTGAATCACCGTTGGTTTCAATGTAAAAATGGATTTTGATTATAATGATCCCGCAAAAGTCATCACATGTTGGAACTAAATTATTATATCCTAAAATCGCTGGAGTTGGATAACCAACTCCAGTGTCAGAAGTCAGTATCAATTTGTGAATTCAACCGCTTGTTCCATTCGCTTGATCACGTAACCTCTTACACATTTAACCTTGAATATTTGTGAACGAACTAATGTCCGGCATCGTCTGTTCTCAATATCATAGGTGGTTTACGCCCCCATCGAAATTCCCTTACAACGGAATGAACGAACGAACGGACGGATGTATTGAAGGGACTTGATTTTGTAAGTGACGAGTCTTTGAAACAGAATTTATGAGTTGTACTTTTTACACAACGTACCCTACGAATTTGATGCAGGTATTTTATAAATAATGACAGATTCCCGGGGAATATGTCTAAAATGTCGAGGTTCAGCGGACCACGGTCGCCGATGTCAACATGTGATATAATTGACTTGAGAAGTATAATAGCTATTCAAATTTATTGTGAGTTTTTACTGTTTGAAGTTTGAAAAATGGTGACTTTTACTATCAATTATTAAATTAACTTTTATTTTCTTTATTTTGAAATGATAAGTGGTCCCAACCAATATAACCCTTGTCGTGGATTCTGCATTTAATTATTTTACAAAATATGATTATTTCTCATACCCATGCAATAATGCAATCATGTTATTTGTTTACATCATCATATCTGATATCATCAAAGTCAAAAGTAGCAAATAAAGTTATTGGAAGTCATTTTAAAGGAGAAAATTCTAAATAAATATAAAATAATCAAATATCTTGCAATTCTCAATTGTGAACGAGGGCGGGAAACAGTGACCTCAGAACCAATATTTAATTGGCCTAATGAAGTTAAAATAATCATGATCCAACACCATCAATATTCCAATGCAAAAGGGAACATATTCGCAAGAAAATAAAGAGTGAGGGGGTGGCGCGAGGGGTGGTGGGGCAATAACTGTTATCCTAGAGAGGGACTCCCCTCAAGCCTTCCTCCTCTCTTCCAGCACCACCTGTATCGGTACCTGGTTGTTTTATAGTGCAAAACACAAACACACTGTCCCTGATATGAATACAGGTCATAATGTTTGCTCTGCCGGCCTGAGGCGTTCTCTCTCTCCGAGTTAAATGAAAGAAAATCACTGCTGATCAGTCTTAGCAATGAATGTAATATCACAGGTAGGCCTATTTGCAATAAGTATTCAATATTGACATGTGTAGCTTAAACTACTACTGCTCTTGTGGTCCGTCAGTATAGTATACAGTGGAGCTAGTATAACCAGTGACTGGTATAACGGGATTGACACATCTGGAAGGATACTATATATATAGTGGTTGCTCCATAATTGATCAAATATTCACACGTCAGTTCTGTCTAATTAGTAATTAGCAATTAGCAATTGAGTCTTCGCCATTAAATGATGTCCATTTTGGATCATGTCGAGGGATAGAATAAAGAAGAATAAAAAGATGGGACGAAAGCAGCGTGGAAAGAGGTGAGTGGATTCGATTTCAGCAGCTAAGTGTCTTCAACAGAGACACTGAGATTTGATTTATTAGTAATTATTGATGTCAATATTAGAAGCTGATATTGATTATTTTCCCCGGTTATTTTCATAGCATGGTTTGTATGGAATAACGATAGGGCACCATTATCATAGCAATATCTTACCTTTTTACCATAAAATCTTATTTAGTGCTATATAATGGTTATACCGTTAAGATCTCAGTCAATTCTGTCAAAAAGCACCCTAAAATAAAAAATAGATTGCAGAACTATTTTGTAATCAGATTTACCTTATGATTTACCAATCCAATATTGATCCAATAAAAAATGTAAGGTTTATTGTCATCATTGGCAAATGCATCGGCTTTATATATTATAGCGCGCACCATTTACTTATAATAATTATTATATTATTTCTGTAATATCTTCTCATCAATTCGAAAAAACCTTAATGCGAAAACACGAAAACAGGCCTATATAATATATAGTTCATGTTTCTTTTTTATATTTTGTTGTATATTTTAGAATTTAATATTAAATAGATTTGTGAAATACCGTACTGTGTTTTCCCCTGTCCTGGGATGCATGCATAGAAATCTATATACGAATGAAAATGGCCTTTTGAAAATACGAGTTGAAAATACCATAGATGAAAATACGAAAACCCGTTTCACAGGCCTATTATGTGTAACCATGATCGATTATCTGTGTGTTGATTTTGACCCTAGGCGAGATCACCCTGATGCATTCAGTAGGAGATTAGCTCACTGGTCGCTATGGTACTTAAAACTGATATTGCAAAGAGAAAAAAAACCTAACGGTTCCCAGTTATATTCAAATACAAAAAAACAACTAACAGTGCCCAGTTATATTCAAATACAAAAAGAAAAATCAATTCAGAAAGAAATAGATTAAAATGTAGGAATATAATAATATTATAGACATAACGGGACTCTTTCGAAACTTTTACATGGTTTACATCATACTTCTTTACGGTTGATACATTTTGCATTAGTTCTCCCCCCCCCCCCCCCCCCATATATCTGTTTGTTACCTTGGAAACGAGACGCTCTGGTTTGTTTTATTTTGTGGGTTTGTTTGTTTGTCATGCTCTCTGTGTTTGTTGTCCCTCTTTGAGTGGGGTGGGGTGGGGTAATAGATGATTCAATTGAACAAAATAATGTATCGGTATGAAAAATGAATAGCCTAAGATTAGAAGAATCATACGAATGAAAACTATTGAGATAAAAAGAGAGGTCTATGATTGCCTACAAGTACAATTCATATCTCATTCAAACCAATAATATAATTTTATATAGTATTTGAAATTTAATCTGTCATTTTAGATTGATCTAGGCTAATTGAAATTGCTTCCAGTCAATTCTGAATGGTCAAATTTTAATTATAATAATATAATAGCCATCAACGTATTTCAGTCAGACGTAGAACAAGTCCCTCAACTCAACAACGTGTATAGAGGAAAAGAAAGAAACAAGCGCTCTTTTAAAGATTCAATTGTGCGCAAGGTTTGTCAAATATCAACTGAAGAGGTTTTTTGTGTGGAAAGTAAACAGACCTTTACGTAACACAATTTAACGTTTGTGTGAACAGTATATTAAGGGAGGTTATTGGGGCAGGCTAAAGTGCACTTAAAGAACACCTTATCCCTTTTAAGAAACGTTCTTATGCCTATTTGGAGGATCAAAATACGATTTATTTGATAGTGTAAATTCCAGCCCTTATACATGCTCCTTGATTAAGGTAAGCCTCATTTACGTTTTCTGTAATTTTAGCATGCCGAAGCCTAATTCTCAAAATGTTCAATTTGATAAAACGGATAGTCCTACGAAAATGTGACGGCGGTATATAGAATTAAGAATGATACAATTTCAAAGGTAAATATGAAATGGTCAGACCGTGTTGAAATGGTAAACAGAATGAAAATGTGGTATGAAGCTTTGTAACAGGTCTATGTTGTTTTCTTTTGTCGAGGGCATCCTAATGGTCGCAAACAAACAGTCTGTGCTAACTTGCTAATTTGTATTATATTATTATACACCAATCAAGGACGTATATATATTCGATGCAAAAATCCTTCGTCGTAAAATGTATGAACTGTCAATGGCATTTATTCCAAAATTATGCCAAAACAACACCGTCGTCACAAACCAGGATCTTGAACTCCCTTAAGAGGTCTTTAGACGGGGGTACTTTTTTATGCGATGTAACCTTATATCGATACTTTACAAATGGGGGATGGGTTTCGAGGCTCGAGCTTCACCAGGCCCCCTCGTCAAACCAAAATCGAGAGGGACCCCTCTCTCACCGTGGTATACACTCTTTACATGTTGCTTCCAATAATAGTTTGAACACAAACATCCAGGTAGCCAACCGCCCCCCCCCCCCCCCCCCCCACCGGTCCAAGACGAACTTCGAAAGACCTTCGGATCGTATGCCTATAATCGCATAAATGATCGATAATCGATATAATTAATCCAACATATTATTGGATTAATGTAATTTGATTTGTTTTTAATCAATGTTCTCACCTTCGACACATTTTTTTGTTCCGTATTAATTAACAAAATCGGGATTATAAAATTAATCAGTATTGACGGTTTATGATTGGTTGATAAGACCTATTTCCTATTTATTAAGATTAATGACCTTTGCTTCAGTTTGTGCACATTTTCCCCTAGATCAAATTAGGATTTTTGATGGCCCAATGATCCGATGATCCACTTAAAGCAAATGAACCAAGGTATACTGCCAATCTTCGAGAGAATTTAATGATGATTTAGGAAAAAATGCGAATAGAGAAGTTTTGTATATAGGCCAATCATTAAAACATGAAATAGACAATGAAAGAAAATATTTTTCAACATAAAATTATTTTAGGGTTGTCAAATATTAAAGTGATGAAAGCAAACATAGCTGTAGATTGTTTTACATTTTATTGGCCAATACATATGACAAAGAATTAATAAAAGATATCGATAAAAACACGATCGTCTTTTCTTCAACTGTTCAATATACATTTCACCTTTTGTGCTGACGTGACGTCAATTTGCCTTGATCATGCAGATAACGATATTGGCTTAGAGTGACAAAAATCGAATTTGCTCCTTTTTGGCTGTGAAAGGTAAATATTATTTGGTACATATCCTTTGTGAAAAGATGGGAAGTTGTATCGATCACGAAACTATTACAAGTTGTAAGACATTGATTTGGTCAGGACTGCGCGCATTTATTTATATTCTGCACAACAAATTCTCCTTTGAACAGTTGACTTGCTGTATTATAGACGATGGTTATGAGGGGATTTATTATAGTCCATTCGTGAAATTTACAGTGACAATTTGAAGTGACTTAGCAGAGCCTTGCATGACTAATGTTGTTTTTAGTCAATGGCTTTGAAAGTTGACTAATTTAGTTTAGTCAATACAATGCTTTTTTTGTGTTTTGATTACTAAATGACTACAGCAAAATATGAGTAACCCGAACATTGGCTAGAAAATTCAGGAATATCATGCTACCGCAGTATAATGATTGGTAATGTATAATTATATATTCTAATGTTGATTTGGACTAATGTTGCTAATTAATCGTGATTTATTTTTTCGTCAGGTGTAAAAATGCTATATTATGTATGCTGCATGATGTAGGTTTTCTTTTTCTTTTACTTTCCAAGTCTCCTTAATTGATGATTAGACTCTCTCCATACTCAATTATTTGTTTAATTATTTTTTAATCATTTTGTTGATGCATGTTCATATTGCTCGACGATCTTGTACCAGGTTTTAAAGACCATTTATATACGTTTTATCATTTTTAAAGTTTGTATTCTTTAGAGCAATCACTATATTTTAGGCCTAGGCCTATTCATTATAAAATGGTTCCAACATGTCGTAGTTATTCTCATTTTAAATTTGAAAAGGATTTTGTCATTTTTATCTTCTTTTTCTTTTCTTTTTTCTTTCTTTATTTCTTTATTTATTTTTTTACAAAAAAACATTCATTTAATTTATAAAAATAAGTTCACTAACATAATGATGTGTGTATTCATACATTCTGACGCTGTATACAATGTATTATATCATGATAGGCCTAATTTCAACCATGTGATAGTTTTTACTATCATTATGGCTGGACAAGAATGATGTGATATCATGATATAAAACAAATATTGAATGCCTTTTGTTTGTGCAATAGTAAAACTATATCACTCGGTCCAATTTGGATTATTCCATTACACTCGGCTTCGCCTCGTGCAATGGAAAAATCCAAATTTGACCTTGTGATATAGTTTTTACTATTACACGCTCAGGCATTCAATATTTGTATACTATTACACGCTCAGGCATTCAATATTTGTATACTATTCAATGTGTCACCTCAAATACAGGGTAGATGGCCAACATCACTGCATAATCTAGTCATAGGCAATTTCTTTTTCTTTTCTTTTTTTTCTTCTTCTTTTTTTCCATTCATTTTATTTTTCATTCATTTATATTCTATAGATGGTGTGACCGGTGACGTAGTGCCCGGCGGTTTGCGTGCGCACCTACAGGGAACGGTGCTTTAATTAACACTTGATTGATCATAACTTACCATGCTTTCTGTGTAATAGTGCAGCAGTCATGGTATGCATCACTAAGCACAATGAGACGACCAGGCACTAAATCTGGTTGCCCGGCGGTTTGCGTGCGCACCATAAGGGCATGTGCTTTTAAAATTGGCGCTCAGAGATGTGTGTTTTGCTTTCATATACATGATGTATGCAGTAGTCATGGACTAGTACCCCTAGCATGTCTTTAGACCAGGCGCTAATCAATATGTAAACACTACTGATGTAAACAACGGTCACCTCATCTATACATATATAACATAATAACAATATATCAAACATACTGGTATCAATAAGTTACAAATATGAAAAACATGACTCCACCAGCGAACAGCATGTACCAACAATTACCATTTGCATGAAGATAGATGGCTAATGATCATCAATGGCACATGACCTTCGCAGTTGAGTTGACAAACAAAGCAATATATAATATGGGCTGTCATGTACATGTGTTTTACAAGAAGAATATCAAAACTATTATTTACTCTGCATGCTATGTAGGCTATTGCCAATCTTTTTTTCATTTTTATCTTATGAAACAGTGGATATTGTATATGAATTATGATAATATGCAGCGACAGGCGTGTGTGCAGAAATTTCCGATGAGGGGGCAAGCTCTCCATTCCACCGAATTACTTCACACCGTTTTGCCCATTATCTGTTCCTGAAAACATGACTGTTTTTATACTGATTTGGTGTCGATCCCCCTGACTGACGTATTTAAATTGTATACATTCTCCTGAATGGGTGTAATTCCACCGAACGGGTACGGGTACAATTTTTCAAATGATAATCAAAGGTGGTATGGGGCGATGCATTAAACCCATCGTGCGTAGCCAGCCGGCCCCGTCTGAAACATTCGCCACTAGTCAACAAACGCCATCTATCGTTCACAGCAGGGCGTATACAAACTTGGATAGAAAAAATTACTTTCAAAGTCAGGGAGAGAAGTCAGTTTTATTGTAAAATGGTGTGTGTTTTCTCGAAATGGGCGCTCCGAACTATAAACAATTTTATATCAAAGTTGAAGGCTCGTGGGCATACATGTACCCGCATCTTTGAACACGCTGAATCTTTATGGACCTTCTAACATTTTCTACTAAAATAATTATATCCTAACACTTCAGTGTGTATCCGACACCGTTACTACTGGCCGATAAACGCCATCTGTCGGTCCAGAGTGATTCACTTGCTATCTAGTGTTAATTTAAAAAGTAATGAATTCACTATATACTGCTGATTATATTCACTTAGTGCTAATAGAGCTGATAGAATTGCATTCACTTGTTATCTACTGCTGATAGCAGTACATTCACTTGTTATCTACTGCTGATAGCATTATATTCAATTGGTATCTATATTACTGAAAGCAATGTATTCACTTGCTATCTACTAAAATTGCATTTATTTGCTATCTACTGCTGATAGCATTATATATTTCACTTGCTATCTACTGCGTATAGCATTGCATTCACTTGCTATCTACTGCTGATAAAATTGGAGTCATTTGCTATCTACTGCTGATAGCGTTATACTCACTTGCTATATACTGCTGATAGCGTTATACTCACTTGCTATCTACTGCTGATAGCATAATACTCACTTGCTATCTACTGCTGATAGCATTATTATACTCACTTACTATCTACTGCTGATAGCATTATACTCACTTGCTATCTACTGCTGATAGCATTATACTCACTTGCTATCTACTGCTGATAGCATTATACTCACTTGCTATCTACTGCTGATAGCATTATACTCACTTGCTATCTACTGCTGATAGCATTATACTCACTTGCTATCTACTGCTGATAGCATTATACTCACTTGCTATCTACTGCTGATAGCATTATACTCACTTGCTATCTATTGCTGATAGCATAATACTCACTTGCTATCTACTGCTGATAGCATTATTATACTCACTTACTATCTACTGCTGATAGCATTATACTCACTTGCTATCTACTGCTGATAGCATTATACTCACTTGCTATCTACTGCTGATAGCATTATACTCACTTGCTATCTACTGCTGATAGCATTATACTCACTTGCTATCTACTGCTGATAGCATTATACTCACTTGCTATCTACTGCTGATAGCATTATACTCACTTGCTATCTACTGCTGATAGCATTATACTCACTTGCTATCTACTGCTGATAGCATTATACTCACTTGCTATCTACTGCTGATAGAGCATTATATCCACCTGCTATCTACTGCTGATTATTCAATTACTATATCGACTGCTGATAGAACGTTGCATTCACTTACGATCCACTGCTGAATTGAATTCACTTGCTTTCTACTGTTGATATCATGTTTACTAGCTATGTTGATAGCATTAAATTCTCTTCCGATCTACAGTGCTGATAGCATTATATTCACTTGCTATCTACAGCTGATAGCATTATATTCACTTGCGATCTACTGCTGATAGCTTTTTATTTACTCTATCTAGGCTGCTGGTAGCATTATTCACTTGCTATACTACTGATATAGCATTGGCATTATATTCACTTGCTCTCTACTGCTGATAGCATTGCATTCACTTGCTAACTATGCAGATAGTGTTACATTCACTTGCTATTTACTGATAGATCTACTGATGATAGCATTTCATTCACTTGGTTTTTAATGCTGATAGCAATATATTCACTTGCAATCGACTGCTGATAGTAATGTATTCACTTGACATCTACGACTGGTAGCATTTACTTGCCGCTGCATTAATATTCATTTTGTTATCTATTATACTCTATTGCTTGAAATAAACATGATTTCATGTTAAAGTGTCTCTAAAATCTGACTAACCGGGATGATGTTTTTGAAATCTGGGTTTATTTCTAAGACATTTAAATCTCAGTATCATGAGAAATTGGATGGTCACAACAATCTTCAGTGTAAAAATGTACAGTGTTTCTGAGCTACAATCACAGTTGTCATGACTAGGCCTATACAAAAGTGAGCACAACACTGACTGATGCATGGGGAATGCTGTATGATGAAAATCGAGAATATTATAGTGACACATTGCATTCCAAGGCCAAAACTGAAAACAGATTTCTTTTATGATTTTAGTAGGCCTATAAATTCTGTAATGTTTTACGGAAAATAATGTCGCTATAGATTTCATTATATATTGAAGAGAGAAAGAATAAGAGTAAACATTTGCAAAAGATTATATAATTGCTTTATAACTGATCCTTTCCTTTTGATAAAAATCATCTAATTTGATATTAGTGAGGAAGGTTGTTTTTTCTGGTATCATTTAATTTACCAATATTGATGTTAAAACCCCTTTATTATACATGTATGGTATAAGCCATATAAACTGCTCACAAAAAGTATCGAAACACTTAGAAATGATCCAATATACAACGGCTCGAAAAGGTATGCATTAATCGAAGCAAATAACCAAGTGCATAATTTTGTTCTGCGTATTTTGACACCTCGATCGATGAGATACGATGTTGCGGAGCGGAGTTATTGTCATTTCAATGGTCGTGGGTCCAGTTTCAAAAGTGACAATCATCCTATAGAAAGAGGTTTGCATTACTGTTTAGAATAATCAGATTCGTGATTTTCAATAGGGATGAGTGTCACTTTTGAAATTGGACCCACGATCATTGAAATGACAATAACTCCGCTCCGCAACATCGTATCTCAACGATCGAGGTGTCAAAATACGCAGAACAAAATTATGCACTTGTTTTTTGCTTTGATTGATGCATACCCTTTCGAGCCGTTATATATTGGATCATTTCTGAGTGTTTCGATACTTTTTGTGAGCAGTTTATATATACATCATGTAGATATAATGGTCAAGCATATTAGTATGTTAGTTATTATAGGCCTATTATGAAAATATGGGTTAAAAGATCGACGACGGCTTTTGTTAACACTTTCCACGTGGTTAATATAGTTTTACAAAACAGATTTTTAGAAACCTTTTCTAATTTTCAAATCTCAAGGATAATTGAACCAATGCTAGGCATGTTTGTACTTATTTCAATGAATTTCTCATGGTGATTCCAAATAATTATGATAACGAAATTCAATAATATTGACATTTTTGAAACATCTTCTGAAATTTTGGAATGTCGTCAGCAGACGCCTGTCGCCTGGAAAATGTGCCTATAGATCTTCCCTAAAAAAAAGTACAAGTCCAGGTCGGTCCGTTAAATCGTTCATGCGGGGACAATAAAGTTATCATAACTGTCACTTAATCAGATTACAACTGTCCGACATAAAAGACCTAATCTTATTATAACTGTCGTAAAATATTTAATAATTTAATCGACATAATCAATACCACTGGATAATCGATAAGATGTATGACAGTAATTTGAAGGTAATTTATTATACATTATTAAGTATTGGTTGAGAATTGATATTGAAAGTATAAGATATTTTTTAGTTTGTCCATGTCAATGGGTTAATGAAGTTGGGCCAAAAAAAATCGCATGGTCAAAATCGCGAATCTACGGACGGAGGGTCGTTTTTACCGACGGGGATATTTCAGGGGGCACCAGGGGCGGACTGGCCACTGTGGCGTTGTGGCGATCGCCACATGGGCCGCTTGGTTTTTGGCCTCTCAGGGCCGGTTACTCAAATTTTGTGGCCGTGTGAAAATTTCTGACTGTGCGAAAATTTGTGACCGTGCGAAATTTTGTGACCGTGCGGAAATTTGTGACTGTGCGAAATTTTGTGACCGTGCGAATTTTTTTGACCGTGCGATTTTTTTTGACCCTACCCCCCCCCCCCCCCCCCCCCCCCCCCCCCCCCCCCCCCTACGAAAATGTACTACCGGGACGACATACTTCTGCCTGACATGGTCAAAAAGGGCCGCTTTAATAATTTTGCCACGGCCGCTTTCAGGCTTTCAGGTCCCAGTTCGCCCCTGGGGGGCACCCCCCCCCCCCCCCCCCCCCCCCACTGGGTACGCCACTGTATATAAGCCACTACAAGCCATGTACATTATATTCATGATAATGACGTCATGCTTCGCTATAATCATGATAATGATTTCTTTTTGCGAAGATACCCGGATTAAACCGATTTTTATTCTGAATGAAATTGATACATATAAGCTGCAGGTTCGTAACTAACAGCTTGTCAACATTTATTACCATTTGAAAATCGACAAAGCAGATATCGGTTTTCTATTTTTTTCTAAATGTACTAAACAAAGTCACACACATACATAATCATTATAATGTAAAGAGGCTTTCGAAACCCAAAACTATTTACTTAACACTTTCCACGCGGCAGACGTCTGCAGACGACAGTTTCAACATTTCACAAAATGTTTTAAAAATGTCAAAATAAATGTCAAAATTTCTTAACCATATTTGGAACCACCGTGAGAAATGCCGTAACATAAGTACAAACATGCCTAGTTTTCAGTAATTCATCAGATAAGACTTAAAAAATTGGGAAAGGTTTCTGAAAAATCTGTTTTGTAGGCCTATGGTATAACATCAATAGCATCCGCGTGGAAAGTGTAAACAGTCTCGTCTAGGCAAGTCTTAGTACATTTCTGATTCAATCAAAGCATGATTTGATTGATTCATTAACAAAATCATATATATGTCATGGGCTTTAATGTAGTAATATATTCGAACACATTGTACATAATTATACAATTGTTAGATGAAATATCTGCCCATACACGAAGCCGTTTGACAGACAGAATTAATGATTTCAAGTAACAGTTTTTTCTTCTTTTACAATGTATGTTTGACTGGCAGATACCGGCCGCTATACAAATAAATATACATGTACGACGAAGCAATAAAAAGAGCATGTATTTTTGGAAATGAAAATAGTTCATTGCACTATCTATCTAATTTATTCCTTCATTCATGCTATTGTCAAAGTTTTATGTTAGGGTCCTCCTGGTTTAAAGCCAAAAACTATCGATGAGTTACGAAGAAGTCGATTGAGCGAAAGCGGCACTTCATATTGACGTAAATGGTTCTATTACTAGCAACACTGATACGCCAATTCGTACAAATAGCCCAAAAATTTCCCCATCACTTTCAATTGAATTCCTATTGTTTCAATGCATGGAAATGAGGCAAAAAGTAGTCAAATTGGATAATAATAAAAAGTGAACAAAATTATCAAAATAATGAAAATTAAATTCATAACTGAATAAATAAATAAGAAATGCAAATAGTTCAAATGTATCATAAAACGGGTACGGTATAGGCTACTTATTTAGACTGGATCCTCACGTCTTACCTATTTTACACACGGCCTGCGAGGGTGCTAAAGATGGCGGCCATATCGAGGGACACGGGGACCCAGTCTAGGCTACCCGATGTTTGATCTAAACGTAAATGTAGCCCAATTTGGCTACACTATTAAACTAAGTAAACGCTGTAAAGCGCAACATTTTCGCGGTATCAAATGTTCGCGATTGTAGATGAACGCACCAACATTTCGTTACAAGGTAATGTTCACGAACTATAACTGGGTAATATTTTTCTCAGTTTAATTTAGAATTTTTTAAGAAAGTTGTTAAAAACTTTGTGAATCCTTGTCGTTCGCGAAATATATGAAATTTTCGCGCGCGTAAATAATATATTTCATACATAGACAACGAACGAACGACAAGAGTTGGCAGACGATTATCTGTTCCCATTTCTTTCTATACAATTCCCGCTTTTATAAAGTTTAATGTCGGCATTATACTGACTGATCATATCCTTTGTGTCATAGATCCAGTCACGAAACGATGAAAAGATCCGATAAACACGATAAAAACATCAATAATAATTATGCGTAATTCAAATTGTAAGCTTATTATTCCTTTGATAATCAAATTTAAGTCAAAATATCACGTCAACTGCTGCAGTGTTACTCTTATGTTTTCAATTGTCAAACGGAAACCAGCATTGACTATCTGCAGTGACACATTTTCTATGTGCAATTCTAGCTTTTCTCGCCGACATTTTGTATGGATATATTATGGAAATAGCAAGGATGATAAAAAATAACTGCGTAAGATAAGAGTTGTCTCGATCATGAATATTGTATAGAACTATTTGGTCTTAATTGAAAGAAAGCATGGGGAAATTACGAACCAAAAACTGGTAAGTCAAATATCTTGTGCTTGGCATTATCATGATTATTATTAATAGTTATTAATCAAAATTTGTCATGCGTTGTCAGTCAGCTCAGCTCTAAAACGGCTGCATATAGTTAAGGGCGAATCGGTCATTTCAAATTATGCGATCTTTTACCGGGAACGCCCTCAATCCTCGAGAGAAAACAATTGAAGCAGATTTGATTGCAGTTCTGATCATAAAATCGTAAATACATTCCAAGTTACAGGGCGATACGATTCCAAATTACTTCAAAATCATGGATTTAGAGTGAAAATAAACTGTCAGGTTAACCCGACAGTTTATATTTTCACTCTAAATTCACTCTAAAACCATGATTTTGAGGTAATGAGGAGTCGTAACGCTCTGTAACGCGAAATATATTTATGATTTATGATCAGAAATATAAATCTGCAAGAAAATCTGCTTCCAAAAATAATTCGAGGATTGAGGGCGTCTCCTGGAAAAGATCACATAATATACCTTTAATGTCTTGGGGTCATTTACACCACTGCATTCATACCGTTTATATCTCATTGCGCGACCATGTACAGGGTGACCCAGAAAATGTTGAACCCAAAAATCACAACTTAAACAAAATAATTAAAAACGAAAATAAATTTGTATGGCATTCTGTTTTCAACAGTTATGTAAACAATTTATTCAGCTTTCTGGAGACCTTTAGATCATGTAAATTGGCCTTACCAAACTAAAGATACACTTGATTGTGTGACAGGGGTTGTTTTCGCCCTTTTGTAAAAGTGAAAAAATTGTAACTTGGATCAGATATGAAACTTAATTCTGTTCCAAGTACGGTGAGTTAAGTAATCTTTTCTTTTGATCTGTATTTATCAAATTAACATTTTCAAATGAAGTCAAGGGGACTTCAGTTTTTGTTTTCAAAGTCTCTAATATAATAATAATATTGATTTACATAATAAATGAATATTGATGAGATACTGTGCAGAAATGGTTTCAAACAGGTATACTTGTTCTGCTCATGTAGCATGAAACCATTTTTTTGCACTTCACTTACACTACAAAACAACACTTGTTACAACATTACACGTATTTTAAGTGTCGTGTGGCCTATTTGTATGATCTAAAATGTTTCAGAAAGTTAAATGTATGGTGCACATAGCTGGTGAACGAGTTATGCAATATTTTGTTATTTTTATGGTAAAAAGAAATATTGAATTTTGTGATTTTTGGGTTCAATATTTTTGGGTCACCCTGTACAGCCGCCGGTATCATAATATGACGACAAAACCGTATATATGTTTAGTAGCGCGACTACATCCCATGTACGTGACTTTATAATAACGAAATCCGTAAATTTAGGAGCACGACTAAAAATGTGGTCTTGCAGATAATAGCGTGGACTGCCCGGGTTCAATCCCCGGTGACGCGCCAACTCTCCTATTTTGAGAAGTCAATGTCAGCCCATAGTAATGCATATTATAATATGAGAGAAATCATCACAATACTGAAATTATCTATTCCATTATCAATTCATACATGTACACCTCTATCCCTGGGGTTACCTGAATGGGTGAATCTCTGTCTGGAAGATTAGGGTCATGTCTTCCATCGGGGGTACGGGTTTCATCTGGAATAGCCCCCAAATAATTCATGTATTATTCCCGGTTTGAAAGAATACACCCTTGCGTATACTGTCTCCAATATTGAAAATCGCATCCATTTCTGTCCTCCATGTGTAGCTGAGATATGTGAAATTCCTCATTGACTTGAAACATTGGTTGAATAATAGGAAATATTTATTTGTTTAGTGCAACCAAAGAAATCATCATCACAAACATTTTGCCATTGTTATGGAACCTTTTAAGGTCTTACAATTCTATTAAGATTTATTCAACAGTCAGAAAGGGATTATAATTATATTCTTATACATGGCACAAAATTTAAAAGAACAACAATGCGTTTCCAAATTAAAATGAAACTAAATACTAAATTAATTAAAAATGAAAACAAATAATAAAGCAAATCCTTTAGGATCTATAGCTAGCTCGCTCTATGGGCTATTCCAGGTAATAGTTTTCTATCAAATACACTTGATCCCATTAAAATTTGCCGATATATGATCTATTCAGTAACACTGAGTGCGAATCCCATTTTGGCCATTTTTGAACATGAAATGGACTTTCAACAGAAAAAAATGAATTTGTGATTCCAATGAAGATATATGGAGAATATGTCAATGTATTGTTTTAAATACATCTCAAATTAAAATATGCTGTGGTTTTTTCATGAATATGGATGAAAATATTTGTTTCTGCTCAAATTTAACAGCTTTTAATATTTAGTAGGAAGATTATTATTGATTTTATTGATTATGTTCCATGTCACTGATTACACACAGAATGACGATTCTAATAAAAGAGTTTTTACTCATGAAAAGGGACCAAAGCTTAATTTGACATGCCTGGAGATTTGCCATAATTTGATAACCAAAGCTCCCAAATGGATAGAAAAAATGCTTATGACGCATTAAAGATTGATGAACATGATTATTAGTACGTGTATACTTCACGTCCAATTTTTATTTGTCATGGCTAAAAATATCATGTTTCACATGAGACACCTTTTTTTTGACACGCCCTGTACTAACGTTCATGGTAACTTTCCCGTCACACAAAATCGTCACGGACGGTATTAGCATCTTTGCCACCTGCGATAGACTACCCAGCTCATGTCGGTCGAAGTTTGCACTTCCTCCTCTCAGAAAAATTCGATGCGGGTGCGCCACATATATTATAGCACCAGAAGTGGGTGCGCCACATATATTATAGCACCAGAAGTGGGTGCGCCACATATATCATAGCACCAGAAGTGGGTGCGCCACATATATTATAGCACCAGAAGTGGGTGCGCCACATATATTATAGCACCAGAAGTGCATAACATATGGCAGCTATTACAGATGGTACTTTTCACGTCACTCTATACTGAACAAAAAGGTCATATCTGTTATCGCTGCTCTGAGTTTCATTTCAATATTTTATCAATCGCTTAGCATATAATCAACCACATACTTGACAGCCGACAAATATTACAGATAGGGCCTTTGGGACTAAACCCTCGATATGGCTACCAAGGGGCACTACTAAATAACCCCTCCATTGAAATACACGTAATTCGGCCATTTTTCAAGATCGGGGTTTTACCCCACATGACAATGATGGAAATTGTTTGTTTCATGTGAATGTCTTAGATAAAGGTTGAATTTTATTTTAAACTTGATTTTTCGAGACCAATTAGACACACTTTTGCGATACGAGCGCCTAAACAACGCCACCATGACTTTCAGCCAATATCCACGATTCCTTACCACTTCCGGTTTGGTATCATTCCGACCGTTTTTCGTTTGATTCTAACCCCGTTTCTAGCACGCTTGCAATGTTCAGATACTAATCGATAATTTTAATTAAAAAATCGCACGATTCAATACAATTTGCTTCTCTTGGGATGATCATGCTTTTCACTAGTACTATTTTTCAGAACCATACACCAAACGCGGAAGGATTTGGTGTTGTGCTCCATCATTAACACCTTGGATAAAATTTCAGTCCTTTCAGAATTCTGTCCAAAGCTGCCAGTCCGTACCTTAGCGGAGCAATTATATGGATCGTTGCTGGAAGATTTCTGCGATATAAAAAGAGCAACTTTTGTTTGAAAACTTTGTCAATAATATCTATAACTTAATCCAATTATTGAATTATTTCTGTGATAATAAAATATCATAATGTATTGTGCCGAGGCTTATGCATATTAGATATTCCCCATTGCGATCGACTCAAATCGATTATGTGTTCATGTTATCGATCAAGTCATATGATATCTGACACATACACATGTATACTTTGTAATAAAGAGTGTCCCACACTGCAAAACACTGGTGTTAAAACACCGAGGGTGTTAATTTTAACACCACAGAAGTGTCCCAGCGGGGCCACACTTTCTGGTGTTGATTAACACCAGTCTTTGGTGTTGATGAATTAACACTCCTTGGGTGTTGCTATATTAACACTATCAGGGTGTTAATTTTACCCTCCTATGTTAATTTGTACACCTTCTGGTGTTAAAATATTAAAAAAATTACACCTTCTGGTGTTAAAATATTAAAATTGTTACACCTTCTGGTGTTAAAATATTAAAAACTTTACACCTTCTGGTGTTAAAATATTAAAATGTTTACACCTTCTGGTGTTAAAATATTAATGTTAGATAAGTTGAAGTACTTTAACAATAAAATGCTTGCAAATAACATATTTCACTGTTCAACAGTTCAAATTTATTAAAACTTGAACGTTTTTGTGAATTAATGTTCTTACTTGCCATTTAATTATGGAATGGTGCATGTTGCAGATCGAATCACTAGATCAAATGTATAAATATACAATCCAAAGTGTTACAAAACCAATATAACCAACCTCCGTGCGCATGTGTGGAATAATGACACCCATGGGAGTTATACTTACACCAAGTTTAACACAAGAAACTTAACACAATGAGAAGTGTTACATCAGTTATTCCTATGGTGTTGATCTAACACCAACATTAACACCAGGAGCGTAACACCGGCTCAGTGTTGCATAACACCGGAGTTTTTGCAGTGCAGCATGAACAATTAAAAAATAAAATTAGATTTAAACACGATAAAGATATTTAAGATAAGCAACGTTTTAATACCATAAATCAAAAATCATGATAATGGTGACGTGCCTGCATTTCTGTACTTTTATTAAGACTTTTATTGTGGAAGTGTTGCATAACATAATTCGCAATCAGTGAAAACCTGTCTTCTGAACATATAAAGGAGAACATAAAATATGGTCAAAACCTGCTTATATAAAAAGTTGATTTAATTCAAATTAAACAAATCCTTAACAAATTTTGTTTTGCAAGCAACACAAATAATATATATTTCAACTTTTTTTAATGGAAATAAAAATAGTTAATCAATTTGAAAAAATAAACCTATATAATTTTGAAATATCTTTTTACTGAGAGAACGGCGCCAGCGTTTTCAGTCTAGTTAACATTTTCTACACTGTAAAAATGGTGTCTTACAGAACCATGAGGACACGTCTTGGCAATAGACATGTCTTCAACAATAGATAACAAAGAAAACAAAAACAAGTGTCTTGCCTGAAGTCACATCGTAAGACATTAAGACATGAAGACACAAGTCATGTCTCTATGCAAGTCATGTCATGACAGAAGACACATTGTAAGACGCGTCTCATGTAGAGCAGGTATAGTGAGACGCGTAAGTTTAGAGACATGTGTCTAACCAGCAGACATGTCTTCAAACACATTCTACACACAGAAAACACTATGTAAAAAATTATGTAAATATAGAACTCCATAATTATTATGTAAGAGTTTACATATAAAACATGTAATATATACCCAAGCTTGTGTAAATTCCTATGCAAAAGCTTAACACAACTGTTTACATAGTATTATGGAGTTCTATTTTTACACAGATTGTGTATTTTTTACATAATTTGTGTAATTTTTTTACATAGTGTTTTCTGTGTGTATTTTAAAACCAAATGAATGTAGAAGTTATAACTGCATAAGCAATGACCAATTCACCCATAATTTCAACTTGCCCATCAGTATTGTTTTGGGACACCCTGTATTATCATTCCAACATAGTCCAATTCAAAACATTGATTGTTCTTTACGCGTTAAATTGGATTGTCTACGCCTTTGCACAGCATACACTGTTGGAAATCAATTCCTCAACCTAGAGAAGGTTTTGGGTGGGTTTTTCTTTCGCTTCCCACAATTCAATTATTATATTTCAATTTCTTGTACAAACCAACACTGGTCTAAAGTGTCCCGATGCAGAAAGTACCGCCAGATCTTCAAAATAAGTTTTATTTCTTAACTCATAACCAGTGGCGTAACCAGAGGGGGCAAATGCAATATTCTAAGCCTGTTTAGTGCCAAAATGTACCTCAATCGGGCCAAAAATAAGTGATAGTCACAAATTGTACAATGTTGTCGGTTCACTTTCATTTCTCCCCCCCCCCCCCCCCCCCCCCCCCCCCGCCCAATATTAATAACATAGTTACGCCACTGCTTCCAACCAACCATCTGTTAGTTTACTGTCAAGTTGAAAATATTTGCAACCTGTACAGGTTCGCGACTCCATCGATGGAATGAGGTGATTTATTTTACTGTATCATGTTGCAAAGGGTTCTGGGATATCTTCTCTGTTTCAAAAAACCTAAACTGAGCAAAACTAAGAATAGGGGCTTAACCCTCATTAGATGTACTTTGAGAAGAGTGTCTATTCTCTGATGAGCCTTTACACACTCAGGTTACGAAATTATGTCCATCCATATAGATTTTACAGGAAAAGGCTTGATTTGAAGAGCACGAAATATTGTTTTAATTTCATCAACATTATGGATGCATGTAGATGTTTATATAACCAATTGAAGTTGCTTACCCATTAAAGGCATCTGGTATTTACGCGGGATACAGATTTGATTTGGAGATCAATGAGAATTTTATCTCAATTATGGATTAGATCATATAATCTTATCAATACGAAGATATGATTAAATGATGCATGTGTAACTTCCAGCCAAATAAAGTTATAGCTGAGAAGTTGTGTACATTTTGAAATTGATTCTCAAAGGAAAAAATATGGATTTATTTGAGATGATTGACAAGAAAATATCTGGATGTACATGTATCAGAAGTGAATATGGGATTAACGTGCTGTGATGATAAAGGAGAGCATCTGATCTGATAAACGCAGATTTGGATTTACCGCGAAGCCTTAATTCTTGGATTTGATCTGATAAACGCGGATTTGGATTAAACCGCGGAGCCACTTAATTCTTGGATTTTGGAGAGACGCGAGTCATGATTTAGTGTTGTGTTATACACCATTTTATATTATGAGACGTCACACAAATCGACAGACTTTCATCATAAGATGTGGAAACTTGGATTTGAATTTGTCTTTCGGCAGCTCGAGAGTTACCCCCTGCATCGCGCTGGTTCCTAATTTTGAATACGATTTATTCCGTCAAAATAAACCATCGGGTTCCAAAGCGTCGGCAACAACTATTTTCCTTTCATCTTCGAGCTCCCGAAAGAGAGATTCCTTAGATTTGGAATTGTGAGAACCAGTGGTCCGTCAAATAAATTCGACACGTGACATCTCATGAGAGTTCAACAAATCAAGATTTGCTACATCAGATTTTTTGCAAATTTGGAATTTTGAAAACCGATGGTTCGTCGTCAGCGATACATAATATCGTAAAAATTAAATAAATCGACAAACCGATATCAGAGGAGTATATACATTGGAATATTGTGGAATTGTGAAAACCAATTCTTCATCTGATTGTGTGGATTTTATAACTTGTTGAACGATTTTTGAAATTGCCAGAACCATCAACTGACATGATTCGGAATCAAATTCGGCGTCAAATTTTGAAGTTGCAATGAATAATGATATTGGTAGTTTCGTATACTTATTTGATATGATATTCATGAATTGCTTGAAATTCTTCAACAAATTGACATACCGATGTATTTGATATGAAACTTGGACTGAGATTGTTAATATACTTATGACGAGTACTTTGGATTCTATAAACAGGCTAAAGATGTTTTAATTTGAAATGGAAAGACAATCATATCAACTGGAAAACGTTTTGAAGTTCAAATTTTGAAGTTGGAGGAGTCATGATGATTTCATTTAATCACTGATCTTCGTGAATATTTCTATAGTCATGTTTCTATTTCCTCCCCCATCGACGAGTGAGAACGGTGGTGGCAGTGGCGGGGTGGTAGGAGGAGGGGGCGGCGAACCACGCCGTAGGATGAGCTGGGGTGGTCTGCCTCAGGTGGCGGAGATGCACGTTGCTGCCGTGACCAGTTTTGGAGACGGCGAAAGCTATGAGCATCGGTATGCAAATTAATTAGCAACATTTCGTTAGCGTCATGATCTAAAATAGTGTAATGTATCGTTTTTCTCAATCAGATAATTTAAGGGGAGTATGGACTCTCAGGTAGTCTCCGTTAAACTGCCGTAACTTTTTCAATATTCATTTAATCTTTATAAACGTATACATTTTTTTGCAGAAAAGGGTTCAATGAATCCAACCATGATAATGAAATTGACCATTTTGGAAAAAAATATAAAAAACACGGTTTTTGACCCATTTTAGGTTTGGAAAAGATAACTCAAAATATATTTTGTTACATTTTGTCATACTAGTTTTATGATAATCCTGAATTTTTTTTTAGTTATAGATCAAAAAGTGCCAACAAATGTAATGTAAAAAAAAAATTGTTTGACATTTTTGAAACATTTTGTGCAATTTTGGATTGTCGTCTGCAGACGCTTGCCGCGTGGAAAGTGTTAAAGCGCTATGTAAATTGTGTCATCATGGTCATCGGAAGCAACTTTTTCATTGAATATTCCGTTGCACTCCTCATCAAGTATAGCATTTTTGTGAGGTTTTACCCGTCATTTGTTTTGCCCATTAATCTGTATAGCCAACCCCTGGTATGTGCCGACAAATTGCTTCTGCATATCCTGGTTCTGTATAAAAATCTGTGATTAACAGAAGCAATTTTTTGTAAAGTAGCTCTTGGTGCTATAAATTCCTTATTTTCAAACCCTGCAGCCGTCCATGGCAGATATAATACAATCTATACATCGTTATCCTACATCTTATTCTTAACACTTTCCACGCGGCTATTAGTATTATTTGTACCATACACAAAACATATTTTTCAGAAATCTTTTCCAAATTTCAAGGTTTATCTCAAGGATAACTGAACCAATACTAGGCATGTTTGTACTTATTTCAATGTATTCTCATGGTGATTCCAAATATGGTAATGAAATTCAACAATTTTGACATTTTTGAAACATTTTGTGAAATTTTGGAATGTCGTCTGCAGCTGCCTGCCGCGTGGCAGTCGCTGCAGACAACGATTTCAAAATTACACAAAATGTTTCATAAATGTCAAGCTTATTGAATTTCATCACCATATTTAAACTCACCATGAAAAAAATGCAATTACAAATAAGTACAAACATGCCTTGTATTTGTAGTAGTGGTTTAGTAATCCTTGAGATAGACTGTGAAAGTTGGGAAATGTTTCTGAACAATCTGTTTTGCATGGTAAAACTAGTAATATCCGCGTGGAAAGTGTGACATATTTTTATGTATCATTGATTGGTTGTACATGTATGTGACATTTTATTCAAGTGCGTGTCCATTTTGTTTTTGATTTTTGTTCAGGGTTCCCATCGAACCGGCAACGCCGACGTATGATATGACATCCTCGACTTCAAGTAAGTACTCTTAATTTTGTTTTTTATCCGTTATTATTTATTTTATTTATTAATTGTTATTCCTTTTTATTTTTTATTTTTTTCTTATTTATTTATTTTTTTAAATAATAATAATAATTATTATTATTATTATTTTTTATTTATTTATTTATTTATTTTGTTTTTGGGGGTTGAGTCGGAAAGAAATTAAAAGATCGAGATGAATTATTCTATTGTTATTTTTTAGGCGGAAAATCGGGGTTATAATGCATTTTTTAAATTTTATATTTCACATGCAGCCTATTTTGAACTTTATTAAATATTATTATGTCTGTTGTTAATTTATATTGATTGGTGACATTTTCGTGCTGTTTCCTGTTGCATTAATAAGTGTTTAGATTACCAATTATAAGATTGAAAATGAAATGGAGATCAAATAAGCCAACGTAAACGTATTTATCAGATTCTCGTAGCACTGGCTTTTGAAAATTGAAGGGAAGGGGCGGTTTTTATTTTTATTTTTTACTAAATTGATTGAAAATTAAAATTAAAAATAAAATTAATAGGAAATGGGACACGGGACAAAATAATTGAAAAATTGAAAAAATCGAAGTTAAAAAAAAAGTGGAGAGTGGAAAATGGGAAATGGAAAATGTAGGAAATTAGAAAGGTAAACTCAAACTCAAATTTAATCTAAAATTAAAATTAAAATAAAAAAATTAAAATTAAAATTAAAATTAAAATTAAAATTAAAATTAAAATTAAAATTAAAATTAAAATTAAAATTAAAATTAAAATTAAAATTAAAATTAAAATTAAATTGAAATTGAAATTGAAATCGAAATCGAAATCGAAATCGAAATCGAAATCGAAATCGAAATCGAAATCAAAATCAAAATCAAAATCAAAATCAAAATCAAAATCAAAATCAAAATCAAAATCAAAATCAAAATCAAAATCAAAATCAAAATCAAAATCAAAATCAAAATCAAAATCAAAAGGACACGGGACAAGATAATTGAAAAATCGAACAAATTGAACAATTGAACAATTGGAAAATAAAAATAAATGGAAAGTGGAAAGTGGAAATTGAAAGTGGAAATTGAAATTGAAATTGAAATTGAAATTGAAATTGAAATTGAAATTGAAATTGAAATTGAAATTGAAATTGAAATTGAAATTGAAATTGAAATTGAAATTGAAATTGAAATTGAAATTGAAATTAAAATTAAAATTAAAATTAAAATTAAAATTAAAATTAAAATTAAAATTAAAATAAATTGAAATTGAAATTGAAATTGAAATCGAAATCGAAATCGAAATCGAAATCGAAATCGAAATCGAAATCGAAATCGAAATCAAAATCAAAATCAAAATCAAAATCAAAATCAAAATCAAAATCAAAATCAAAATCAAAATCAAAATCAAAATCAAAATCAAAATCAAAATCAAAATCAAAATCAAAATCAAAATCAAAATCAAAATCAAAATCAAAATCAAAATCAAAATCAAAATCAAAATCAAAATCAAAATCAAAATCAAAATCAAAATCAAAAGGACACGGGACAAGATAATTGAAAAATCGAACAAATTGAACAATTGAACAATTGGAAAATAAAAATAAATGGAAAGTGGAAAATGTTGGAAATTAGAAACTGGAAATTAGAAATTGGCATAAGTTAGAGTTTTTAAATTTCTATGTTTTAAATTTGAGTTTGAGTTTACCTTAAAAGGTAAACTCAAACTCAAATTTAAAACATAGAAATTGAAAATAAAATGAAGACCACAATTGAAATTTATTTAAAACTTATTACATCGTAGTCAGAGTAAAGTATGAACGATTCTCTATGCGTGAGTCCACGGGATGTGTCAATCCCGTGTGGTCTAGTGGTTAGGATTCGTGGTTTTCACCCACGCGGCCCGGGTTCGATTCCCGGCACGGGAAAGGATTATTTTTTTCTTCTAAATTAATTATTTTTAATATTTATTATGTTCCATGAAAGATTAATGTTTCCCTCTTTCATAATTGTTAAAATATCAAAGTCAAAGTCAAAGTCAGTCAATCTCATACTCAAACTCAAACTCAAATTTAAAACATGGAAATTGAAAATAAAGTGAAGATCACAATTCAAATTATTGATATCAAAATATTTAAGTCATAGTTAAATTGTGTGTGCTAAAATAACAATTTATAAACAATTAGACTCAGAATTAAAATAAGAATGTAACTGTATATTGAAATTAAATTTAACATTAACATTCAAATTATAGTTTACATTAACATTCAAATTAAATTTTACATTAACATTTAAATTAGATTTTACATTAAAATTCAAATCTAACATTAAAATTCAATTTAATGTAAAAATTTAATTCAAATTAAAGTGAAAATTGAATTCAAATTTAATAATAATAATTTGAAAATTAAGAGTTCCTGATATGAATCATTGAATTATATATAATCTTCAAGGTTTTAATAACATTTATAAGAACTTAAACAAATAACTTAAGTTGATACATATATAAATTAAGATTTAATAAGGATTATTTTTTTCCCCAAAATTAATTATTTTTAATACTTATTATGTTCCATGAAAGATTACTGTTTCCCTCTTTCATAATTGTTAAAATATCAAATTTAAAGTCAAAGTCAAAGTCAGTCAATCTCATACTCAAACTCAAACTCAAATTTAAAACATGGAAATTGAAAATAAAGTGAAGATCACAATTCAAATTATTGATATCAAAATATTTTTATGACTTAGTCATAGTTAAAATGTGTGCTAAAATAACTATTTATAAACAATTAGACTCAGAATTAAAATAAGAATGTAACTGTACTCGTATATTGAAATTAAATTTAACATTAACATTCAAATTATAGTTTACATTAACATTCAAATTCAATTTACATTAACATTCTAATTCAATTTTAAATCATATTTTACATTAACATTCAAATTAAATTTAACATTAACATTTAAATTAAATTTTACATTAACATTCAAATTTTACATTAAAATTCAAATTAAAGTGAATTAAAGTATGCTAAAATAACAAAAAAATTCATAAACAATTAGACTCAGAATTAAAATAAGAATGTAACTGTAAATTGAAATTAAATTTAACATTAACATTTAAATTAAATTTACATTAACATTTAAATTAAATTTTATATTATCGTTCAAATTATAGTTTACATTAACATTTAAAATAAATTTTACATTAACATTCAAATTAAATTTTACATTAACATTTAAATTAAATTTTACATTAACATTCAAATTAAACATTCAAATTAAAATTAAAGTGAAAATTTAATTCAAATTAAAGTGAAAATTTATTTCAAATTAAAAAAAAAAAATTGAAAATAAAGAGTTATTATGGAACTAAATAATTAAAGTGAAAATAAATTTAAGATAAAATATAATTGATACGAATAATGAATAGAATATTTAATAATATAGTTTAATTAAATATTAGTTTTAAAAAGTATCAAACTTGCAATTAAAACCGAAATGTAAATTCAATTTTGAGATTAAAATAAAAATAAAAATACAATTTAAATAAAAGCAAATAAAAGACAGTCTTCAAATTTATATAGGGCTCAAGTAAATATATATCAATCTGTTTGTAGTATTAAACTGTTTGATCAAGATAGTAATACTACGTGTCCTTGGTATAGCTTAAATTCAATGGCAGATTACATGCATGGCAAGCTGTGCTTAGATTTGTGCATACATTATATTAGTCAGAGTGAACATATGAATGAGTCTCTATGTGTGATTCCACGTGATGTGTCAATCCCGTGTGGTCTAGTGGTTAGGATTCGTGGTTTTCACCCACGCGGCCCGGGTTCGATTCCCGGCACGGGAATAGATTGCTTTTTTTCCTCAAAATTAATTATTTTCAATAATTGTTATGTTCCATGCACATTTATGAAATTATCCATATCATTTTTTTCTATTTTTTCTTCTTTTCGAATTAAGTATAAATATTACTATCATTTTTTTTATCAACAATAACATCTCTCAATCTATGCTAACTAATGGAAAAATAGGTAAACTTCAAATATTGAATAAAAATATTAATAAAAAAAGACCTTTTTATATAAGACTAATATAAATTAGAATTATTACGTTAAAGAAGAGTGAAAGTGTTTTTTTAAATAAATGCAAGTCAATTACATTATTAATTTAATAAAATATTAATATAAAATATAATATGTAAAAATGGGAACAAAAACACATTATAGAGATGCATTAATAATAAACATTTGTAAATGTAAATGTAAATGTAAATATTTGTCGTGAACATTTCTCTCATAGATAAAGTTATAGGCCTATATATTGAATAATGATCACGTTTTTAACCTATGCTAAATTTGTGTTATATTGGTCTATTTCATAAGATATACCTCATTTTGCCGTTTTAGATCAAAATATTTACATAAAAAGGGTATGATGAAATCATATATATTGGAAAGGTTTATAAATAATATGGTAACAATGCCCCCCCCCCCCCCCCCCCCCCCCCCCTCCCTCTCTACCTTGGAAAGCCATTCGGTGCACCATTTTCTCGCTAAGACTCAAACCGGGGTTATTGACCATGTATAGGCAAAGTCGCACGGTTATGAGGTGGCTTTCTTTTGGACTTTTGGGACCCCTCCCCCGCCGCGCCCCCTGTAACGGTCCTGCCTCCATGGTCATCTGATGGTATAATAAAGTGCTCAACGAAAGAAAGTCATACACTTGGTTATGTCCTGTAGAGTGTCTACAGGTTAATGCTCGTCCAAACAGGCTAGATATAGACATTTTATAGATAGATCTTTTCGGAACAATTTGGTACCATGCACACATGGATATGCCACAAAACAACAAAGATAACCATTGCTTATCATTGTTACTTGCTGGCAAGTTTGGTACCAGATTGTGCCTAAAAGATCCATCAAAATGTCTATCTAGCCTGCTTGATCAAAAAATAATCGGAAGTTACTCTATGATAACTCCTTGCTCTATGCTGAGACTAACTAAAGTTATATTAGTCTCAGCTCTATGGAACATAAACAGAGTGTATGACTTTGTTTTGTTGAGCGCTTGACGCAGATTCAACTGCTCTAGAGGGCGTCATCAAGATTTTCAGAGGTTGCAGACGGCGGTGGCCACGCGAAACCTAAATTTTGAGTTCGTATTGGAATAACACGTACTCGCGAATGTTAATCTTATCATTTTGAAAAATTCATCATAAATAGAAGATTTTTTTCAATCCAAAACTGTTGGAGTTGGCTAACCAACTCCATTGTAAATGCTATTTTTTAAATTATTTTCATCGTTAACCGGGCGATGACTGTAAAAATATTTCAAAATAGTGCACTCCCGTTGCCATATTGGGTCGTCCGAGACGCGTGGCCAGCGTCGTCCGAGAGATTGAAGATTATGCCGTGGAATAAAATCATCACTGCACTGACATGATTATATACAACGGCAAAATAATTTTAGTCCGTGCCGCGCCATCACAATACAATCGGCTTTCGCTTCTATTTTAGGACTCCCCTATATTCTATGGCACTCTCACAATGTCTTTGCATAAACATAAAGTTATCAGAAAGGCACTTATTGCCTCAATATTTAAGGTGACATCTAATCCTGATTTTGACCCCTTGTCATACCGCGTAGTGCAAGGGGACTTTAGATATTTTTGAATAATCATGTTCAGGGCAGGGACCAATCACACATTCATGTAGGAAGAACATACTGTTTCAATTCAATTTGTTGTGTAGAGAGCAGTGACCTGCATAAATGCTTGGGGCATGCTTTTCAATAAACGCTACACTGAAAAAATTGTGTCTTGGCGACTTTTGGAAGTCATGTCTTGCAAATAAACGTGTCTTAAACATTTAAAAATATTTGTCTGAAGACAACGAGCCAAGACACATAGGGCAATTGAGACACGAATGAGACATGTCTTCAGGAAAGTCATTTCTTGCCAGAAACCACAAACTCAAGATATATCTCAAAATTGGCTTCAAGAGACATGTCTTACATTTTAGACGTGCCTTTAGATACTTCTTTACGGGACATGTCTTACATTATTAGACACGTGACTCTGTGTTTTACTGATGGAGACATGGATCACTGGCTTCACTAGAAATGTCTTGGTTTGTGTCTTCAGCCAAATAGTTTGCTATGTTTTTTATTGTTTAAGACACGTTTGTTTGCAAGACATGAGTTCAAAAAGTCGCAGAGACACAATTTTTACAGTGTAGCATTGTAACATCGTGGCGTAAGTATTGTCCCATTGAGAAGTTGGTCTCCTAACAATTACGCAGACGCCGACAGACAACAGTGGTGGCATGGTTACCTAGGTGAGGATTCGTCATCACTGGACAATACCGAGTCCCTGAAAGATCCCTTCAAACTTACCGATACGTTTACGTCACCATGAACATGTTTAAAAGAAACCCCACCCAAAGAAACTTGCCAACAAATGACATGGGAATTTTTTATTAAACACGTTCAGGGGCGAATCAATTTTACCCATCACCAGCCAAACGACTCGTTGTTTAATGTATTCATTTCAACTTTGTGTTTACCCACCCACAGGTGAGGAGTCGTCATCGCCGGACAATACCGAGTCTCTGAAAGATCCCTTCAAAGTCACCTTGCACTACGTCACGAACCCGGGACAGAGCGTCCGTCTGCGTAAGCTCATGGAACCGCTGGTGAAAAGCTTCGATCCTTCTTTCAAACTATTCAACATCGCGGAGAGAAGTCGATCCAACGGTCTGCCACCAGATACCTTTGATATATCATCAACTGAATACCCCGCACTCGCAGTGGTGCTGTTTATGTTACAGAATGACGAGTCTGATGAGTTCAACGACGACGTTGAGGGCGGGGATGTTGATAAAGTGGACAGAGCGCTGGAATGTTTGTCGAGACCGCCGTGGAAACGTCACCATTGCACCTGTATGGCGGGAAATAATATTTTCACAGTTTGTGGAGAGAATAGACAGGATTTCTACGCCACCGAAAATGACATTCCGTTGTGGGCGGTTAGACAGGTGCATCATGGGAAGGAACATTTACGATTCATGATCTATTCGACCCGCCAAAATTGGCACGATATGGTGCAATTTTATAGTCTGCTAGTCGGACGAAAAGTAGAATACGAACGAGAAGATTTCTGTTATTTTCTCATTCACACTAAAGACCACATGGACATACAGGTGGCTTTGAAACAGATCCCGGACGGTTCCAAAACAAGACCACTCAACTCTGCTTTTCTGCAGATAAAAGTGCGGGAAATCGGAGAGCTGGTGCCGCTTTTACCGAACGCCTGCTCACCGATAAGTCCTCAAAGATGGCAGACGAATGACCCGGATGGAAATGTGACTTTGCTTCTCGTGAACCGGAAGCAGTTGAGTATTACTAATAACAGTCAGGGTAACAAACCGCGGTTATTATTGCGTCAACAGTCCACGGATGTGTTGCAGACTCTTATTGCGCCAAAGACGTTGAGACCTATGGCGAGATTGTCGCCTGGGTTGCATTTGACGCCGGTGTCGGACGTATCGGACAGTGATGAAAATAGTCAATAACGACATCTTCGTCGCTATAGATTTATAAAAGTTAGAGTATATACATTCACGCACAATCGACACGATCAAATTATGTTTGTGTGCGTTGCCAGGCAATGTTAAACAAAAGCCAGTAAGACAATCTTAAAGATCCCATTTGTCACACGGGGAAATTCCTAAACTTGTCCTTCAAAACGAAAAAATACACAAGTAATTGTTGGGATATTCAAACCTAAAGTTACACGAGGTTGCACAAAAACGCGCGATACAAAATTCCACAACATTTCATGTTGCACTCTAAAAAGAGCTAGTTGCGCAAAATCGAGTCTAAAGTGTTATAAAAGTTTCACTTTAAATGTTCGTAAAGTTGCACTAAGTTGTACAATCTGGGACTAATATGTTTGGTACAATTGCATGCCATGCTTATAGTTTATAGTAAACTGTGTTGATGTATAATGTTAATATATTTTGTGCCCAACTGTTCAGAATGTTTTTCATTTTTTCAAGGGAAAACATTGGAATTTTCCTTCTGACACTGCTGAAGAGTTCAGACTCAAAACAAGATGTATCTTGTACCACACTTGTGGTATTTAATTGAAGAAAAAACCATTGTGAAACACGTCATTGGGAACGACAACGACCTGGATCGTTCAGCGACCAACCTTGATATCGTTCAGCGACCAGAGTATGGAATACCCATATACAAATGAACAATTCGCCACTGGCTTGTTGGCTGAAACATCACGCAACAGTAATACAGGGTAACAGGAGATCTACATCAATTTAGGCCACGAAAATACCCGCTGTTCTAATACAGGCCCGGTCGAAATTCTTTAAGTTTAAAGTTTATTGAATTTGTTGGAATTTTTAATTTTTTAATTTCGGATTTTTCTTTTAAAATTACACAAACATTCACTAAACGCTGGTAACCTCCCCCCCCCCCCCCCCCAAAAAAAAAAACCCCACCAACATCACACCAACATACACACCGTCTGACCGACCGACCGACCCTACCTGAGAGAGTTAATAAAAGAGGTGCTACGTTGCATCTCATTGTACAGGTGAGAATAAAAAACTACTACAAAGTAGGTGTTGTTTGAAGATTCACAAAGTTTTATTACAAAATCCGACGTTTCGGTCAACAGACCAAGGTCTCCGTGACCAAGGTCTGTTGACCGAAACGTCGGATTTTGTAATAAAACTTTGTGCATCTTCAAACAACACCTACTTTGTAGAAGTTTTTTATTCTACCTGAGAGATCCGTTTGCCCGTATAATAGACCATATATACAGTCATCACAATAAGTAACTGACCAGGTATTAAATGTGCTGATAACTCTAAAAGTATAACTCCTACATAAACATATTAAATTATAGACATGTTGAGAAGGTTTTTTTCTTCTTGAATTTGAGATATTACATGCTAAGAATGGCTGATTATTAAGGAAGTTACAATCCCAAATGTACTGTCAAGTCTGATTTTCATTTTCACATTTTCATTTTCAACACGGGGACTGAGACCGGCAAATTATTGATTACTGGTTGTGGTAGTGGTAGTGCCAATTCACCCATAATCAACCATTCTTAGCGTGTAATATCTCAAATTCAAGAAGAGAGATTTCTCAACAACTTTATATTTGTTTTTATTATAAATATGTTTATGTAGGAGTTATACTTTTAGAGTTATCATCATGTTTATTACCTGGTCAGTTACTTCTTGTGATGACTGTATAACATGGTTGTTGTTTTTCGTCGCCTTGCAACAATTAAATGTGTTGATAATGATGGAAGATATATAACCGAAAACTTCCACACGGAAGCAACAGACAAAAAAGCCCATTCCAGGACTAAATCTTTATTATTTTCTTGTGCCGGAAATCACATTTCTGAAGTATATAAATATATTGTCGATATAATATTGTTTGCATGTGTATTTGAAAATAAATTATTTTATTTAACATAAAACCAACATCTGCGTTGCTATTGTTTGCGAAATATCAGGGAGTAAGTCTAAACTTCCTTGGTCTAACCTGGTGTGGGGTAGGTGTCCTTTCGAATGCTTCTGTAGGTTAGACAGAATAATTCCGAAGGTGGTCCCGATAACTGAAACAAGCTGAAGAAGGTATCGACAAATATCCAGGCTGCATCTGCAAGAGAATGGACACTCTTTCTTAAGGCCGCATGATCGGTTCACCCACCTTAGGCAACAAAATTGCCTTTAACACTTTCCACGCGGCTATTAGTTTTACCATACAAAACCGATTTTTCAGAAACCTGTCCCAATTTTCGAAGTCTATCTCAAGAATTACTGAACCAATACTAGGCATGTTTGTACTTATTTTAATGCATTTCTCATGGTGATTCAGAATATGGTGATGAACTTGAATAATGGTGACATCTTAAAATAAAATGTGTGAATTTTTAGAACTGTCGTCTGCAGACGCCAGCCGCGTGGAAAGCGTTAAAGGTGAGTTAACCGTTTTAGACTCAATTGTACCAAGGCAATGCCTTGATTGTACATGCTGTTTACTATTCTACACGACAACGCATCAATAAGACAACCATAAGCTACAGTGGTTTTTATGATTGAAGTAAAACTACACTTCAAATTTCTACATTAAAAACAGTAGACTATAGGGCTATACTGAAGGTATTCACTTCTTTTTCACTTGCAAGAAAATATCTCACAGGGCTAAGGTCTTTTGATAGCGATATCTCAATTCTAACGTGGTTGAGAGAATTTGATCTGGTTACCCACATTTTATTTTTAAACGATATAGGCCTAATGTCGAACATTTTTTGTCTAATAACAATATCGATACCAATGTTGTCAATCTAAAGAAATCTAAGGATTTCTTGCCGTAACTCGAATTAAATGTACTAATTTCTCCTGATCATTTCCGGGGTAAATCGGCCGACCAAGTTCCTATCAATAAAAACACCACACATAGAAAATATCTGAAAGAAGTATTTAATCTGCATGTCCTTCCTTGGCTCTTAAGCCATCTCTTATAATTATAGTCAGAGCGACCTCTTTAGCTAATATCATGGCATTGGTGGAAATTGTTATGGCAGAGGGCGCTATATTAACAATAATACACAATCCAGACGGTGATAGTCACGCAATTTCAGTTCCTGTTTCAGGGGGAAAAAAGTTTTTGTATTATGATTGTTGTAAATGTACGTTGTACACGGCGATATCAGCAATTGGTGATTGACTCTGCAGAAAGGTGCTGCGTCCATCATATTTGAAGAAGATTGTATTGGGCGATAAAATAACCTAGCAAAAAAAAATGGATTTTAGCGTTAAAACGCTTTCCACGCGGCCATGAGCTTTTACCAGTAGGCCTATGCAAACAGATTTTTCAGAAACCTTTTCCAACTTTCAAAGTCTATCTCAAGAATTACTGAACCAATACTAGGCATACTTGTACTTATTTTAATGCGTTTCTCATGGTGATTCAAAATATGGTGATGAATAATGAATTATGATGACATCTTATAAAATGTGTGAATGTTTAGAACTGTCGTCTGCAGACGCCTGCCGCGTGGAAAGCGTTAAAGGTGAGTTAACCGTTTTAGGCTAAATTGTACCAAGGCAATTCCTTGATTGTACATGCTGTTTACTGTTCTACACGAGGCTACATGTAATGGTTTTTATGATCGAAGTAAAACTACACTTCAAATTTCCACATTAAAAAACAGTAGACACATTTAGCTAGGGCTATACTGAAGGTATTCGCTTCTTTTTCACTTGCAAGAAAATATCTCACATGGTCTATTTGATATCGATATCTCAATTCTAACGTGGTCGAGTGAATTTGATCTGGTTACCTACCTTTTATTTTAACGATATAATGTCGAACATTTTTTGTCTAATAACAATATTGATACCAATGTTGTCAATCTAAAGAAATCTAAGGAATTCTTGCCTAAACTCCTGAATTGATGTACTTATTTCTCTTGATCATTTTGCCGACCAATAAAAACACCACACATAAAAAATACATGAAAGAAGTATTCAATCTTAATCTGTATCATAATGTCCTTACTTGGCTGCCTAGCCATCTCTTATATAGTTAGAGCGACCTCTGTGGGTAATATCATGGCATTGGTGGAAAATGACATGGCAGAGGGCGCTATTTTATCAATAATACACAATCCAGACGATGATAATCACGCTTCAGTTCCTGCTTTCAGGGCAAAACATAGTGTTTGCATTGTAATTGTTGTAAATGTACGTTGTAGGCCTACACGGCGAAATCTGCAATTGTTGATTGACTCTGCAGAAGTGTGCTGCTACAGAGCGTACATCACATTGGAAGTAGATTGTATTGGGCGACAAAATAACCTAGGAAATAATGAATTTTAGCGTTAAAACGCTTTCCACGCGGCTATTATTAGCTTTACCAGTATACAAAACACAGTTTTTTCAGAAACCTTTCCCAACTTTCAAAGTATATTACTGAACCAATACTAGGCATGTTTGTACTAATTTTAATGCATTTCTCATGGTGATTCCAAATATGGTGATGAAATTCAATAATGTTTACAGTTTTGAAATATTTTGTGAAATTTTGGAACTGTCGTCTGCAGACGCCTGTCGCGTGGAAAGTGTTAAAATGCAAGCTACAATACATTTTAAGAACGAGGCCTGCCTGTTTTGAAGATTACGTTTTCATCATATGGAAAAAGGAACAACAATAATAATATTGACAGTTTTGAAATGTTTTGTGACATTTTGGAACTGTCGTCTGCTGCAGACGACTGCCGCGTGGAATTTTAAAATAAAGTAATAAGTCATAAGAAACCCTTAGACTACGAGCCCGACCGTCCCATTTCTTTAAGAGATTGGTGAAAAAAATCACGTGCAAATGAATACCCCCCCCCCCCCCAAAAAAAAATGTGCAGCGTAAGAAAAAAATCAATTAATTTATATGTTACGTTTGTGGGAGTTTTTTACGTTCATTTCGAATGGGAAAATGCCGACCGCACCTACCTGAGAGGTCCATTTCATCGTTTAGACACTAGGATGTTTTGTCGTCGCCTAAACATACATTTACAACCCCCCCCCCCCCGCCCCCCCCCCCCCCGCCCCCCCCCCGCCCCCCCCCCAAAAAAAAAACTAACAAAGAAAGAAACAGGCACCCCCGCAAACAAACAAAACAAAACAAAACAAATCCAAAAATTAGAATATGCCAAGGGGTGTAAAGGTAATACGAATGTCGGGAATTTAAATTCATTTGGACGTATTCGGCGCCAAAAAGCATACCAGATCAAAAGTCTCTCATACATTTTCAGCGGCGTTGAACCAAGTTTGAATGGTGCCCCCCCCCCCCCCCCCCCCACCTCAGAACCACTATACCTTCTCCCCCCCCCCCCCCCCAAAAAAAAAAAATAACCACACCCCAAAACCAAAAACAAAACAGTCAACCCATATCCCACTAGATGTTATCCCCGTCATCTACAGGGCATTGACTCAAGCAAGTCCCGCGTCAACGTAGATGTCTCCGGCTCATTGAATTAACGCAGGATCAAGCGCCAAACCTTCCCCAACCTCCTCCGATCTTTTATTAAATAATTGCCTTCTGTTCTGGTCTAGAGGGACTCTACCAAAATGTGTTTTATAAGTTAAGATTGTCTTTTTATTATATAAGTTGGTGGGTTACAACGCAGTATTACTCTTTTTATATTGATCCCATTCAATCTCAATAGTCGATGAGAAAACATGCACTAGCACTGCTACACAGAGAATATTAAATCGTCAAAAACGTGGTCTTATTTGACAATTAAATTAAACATTTGTCATGGAATGTTCGTCAGTTAAGAAATATATTGTAATGCTAAACAATTATTTTTTAATGATAAATAACCAATTAGTAGTATTTTTAATTAATTTCCAACAAAGCATATTTGCATGACTTATAAATATTTGACTTTCAACGACAATTGAATGAATGACAAATTAAATAACAAATTAAAAGAATGATTTTTAATCAATAATTACTATAGTATTAGTCATTTAATATGAATGACAACTTAAATGGCAATTAAATCTTAATTTATCATTTCATTTATAACTCGTCATTTAATTTGTCATTAAAAGTTAAATATATTTCAGTCAAGATGATGTTTGATACGATGCAAATTAAATAGAAACACTCTAAATTGTTCTTTTATCACAAATAAATGTGAACTATTACAGAATATTTCTTGAATCACAAACCTGCCATTTCTTTTGACAAGTTTTTAATTTGTCAAATAAGACCACATTTTTGACGAATTAATATTATCTGTGTAATGAATGACTCGACTAAAGCGAGAGAACCGTTTGATACTTTTGGGTTCCATGCTTCAGGCGTTGGAGTGTACTTAAAACATGTTTCAACAACTTCCTGAAAGGAGAATCAGGAAGAGGAGTTACTTGTGGACGGCGAACATGATTATTAGCTTTCATTGTGAAATTGCCTGAAATTAGCTTAAAGGGACATTAAGTGGTGTTGAAAAGTTTAAATGTTTAAAAATGTACTTCAGAATTCAAGATGAACATTAAAAATCGCCATTATTGTTGTTTCTACTAACAAAAAACACAGCAAAACTATATTAAAACAATATCATCGCTATTTATTGAAAAACGCCCTCTATGCAAATATGGTTCGCATTATGTATTACGCGTACTGCACGGGGATACTGTCGGACGTAAAATGCTGGTCCCGCGGGACCAGCATTTTTTGAATCGCCGTTTTCTTGTACAAAGAGAGCTGATTTTTCTTAATCCTTATAGGTGTAAGTTCATACATGTAATACAATTATAAAAATAAACTAATCTCAGTTTTTATCATAATTGAGGGCGCTGCCTCCAACACATCTCTTAGTGTCCCTTTAATGTGTTCTGAATTAGACTTTTCAGACCAATTTTAAGCTAATTTAAAATATTGTTTACATCTTGAGCTAACTGGGGGTGCATAGGTCGTGACAGGGGACATTCGCCCCCCCCCCCCCCCCCCCCCGCCCCCACCCCTGGTGCCGCCACACATTGGCACTCCCAAAGCCTGTGTCACATAGGATTAATACATTGCTGAGATTTACTGTTAATTTGAAACAATACTTCATACGCGCACGCGTGTTTAAAATTTAGAAGGTATAATAGCAGGCATACATTTCCGCGGGTCGGGTGTTTGTTTATTCAACTTGCATTATTAAACGAAAAACCTGTTAAATTGGTTAGGTCTGAATCAATTAAAAAGAGCTATAACTCTGGCTCATCATTCATTGTCATCATACGCGGAAGCCATCTCACCGTCAAATAAAAACCGCGTTAAAAATAATAATTTTAACCACAGTTGCACAAATACTCGAGACATAAATATCATCTCATGGTTGAGTACGCCTCATTTAGTTATAATAAGCTTTAATACCACGCTACTAATGCCTAAAAAAAAAAGGTTTGATTGGCGTAACATGACCAAAACAAATAGGGTAGGTCGGTCGGGATTTTTTATTTTTTTATTTTTATTTTATTTTTTAAATCACCTACTTTTGAACACTTAAAAGACAGCAGTACACACAAATGAAGAGACGGCAAAAATTCCTTTTTCTTTAAACATGTATCGTTGTGTTCAACAATATATAATTTCGATGGGGACTTAAAATAGCCGAAAATGAAAGCAAACCGTCAACAACTTTAATACTTTGTTCAATTTTTATAAATATATATATATGAAAATGGGCGGGACTTGAACTATATATATATTTCTTTTTTTTATATTTTTTATATTTTTTTCCCCTCAAAATAATAAAAAATATTCAGGGTCGGCGATGTATTTAGGGTCGGTCGGGTTACGCCAATCAAACTCTTTTTTTAAGGCCTAATCATGCGACATGAACAGCGGACAATTTTTACTCAAGTTCAAGTCCCGCCCATTTTCAGGCCGCAGCACTGTTGTAGCTTTAAGCGGATTGATTTTTCCAGCTACCCTTTAAGTGTTCAACTGAATGACTCGGGCATATTTTGCGTCCTCGGGATAAAAAAAACACCGATTATGTAGAATATGTGACCGACACAAGGGGCGATAATAAATAATACCTAGCTAATTATTAATAAGATGACCCTTTATTGATGAATAAAAAAAGTGTGTTAGTGACCCCCAGACGGATTTGACCAGTAAGTGTGGAGGGGAGGCGGGGGAGAAATCACCAAACTTTATTTTCATCCGTGGTATAAAATCAGAACAAATGACATAAATGTTGATAACCGCAATGTGTTTATGAATCGGGTTGAAATTCGATATTATTTTTATATGAAATGTCACGCAAGCCGCACTTATATAAATCGGCTTGAAGTCCCCACGCCTTGCTATGATGGCTGTAGAAATCCCC
>CM069454.1:49789152-50009430 GCA_035610835.1 Ophiura sarsii
CTAGTGCTGAAAGTCCTCTACACAATGGTAGTAAAAGCTTACCTGATAGTTTGATATATTTTTAGTTATGTTGTCTGAAAATTCGCAAAATTCTTTCAAATTTGAACTTCTAGAAAACATCGATTTAGTAAAAATATTGACATTTTCCACCATTTAAAGCTAAATGTTCACGGAATACACGGGCGTGTGACCTAAAAAGCGAGTATACTATTATGAACAATCATAATAAACTATCAGATTCAATTTATATTGTCATAATGTGAAGAAATTGGAAGAAAACTGAAATTTAAATGATCGTAAGATTGGCCTTTGTTTACATTTTTAGACATTGTTTTGCGCTCTTTTGTTTTTCGCGTCTACGTCGCGGATATTAAGCGGCGCGTATAGTATTACGCGCGGGGAGTTTCAGCGCGCGACGCAATGATCGAACAGCTGTCGCAGCATTTGAAAAGCGCGGAACACCGCTTAAATTCCCGCCAAATAACCATGCGCCTTTTCCTGACTCAAAGATACCAAAACAACAATTTAAAATCACCCAAAAGAACGGGAAATAATCGCTTACGATTAGTTACTTATGATGGTAATGATAGAATACATATAAAAGTATTAATAATAGAGAAATATGAAATTCAATTTTTGAAACAAGTGCCGGGTTGACACTGCCCTTAAGAGATAATAATGCATAAAGTACATTGCTACAAAAAAGGTACATTGCTACAAAAAAGGTACATTGCTACAAAAAAAGGGGAAAAAAAGTAGGGTATAGGTGTGGGTAATACGTAATACGTAACATTAGTCTGGGAACACTTCCATCCAAGTTTGCTCACATTGAGTGATTCAGACAGCACATACAGTACATGAAATCAATACTTCTCAACAAAATGACATGGATTAACGTGTTTTTATGGTTCTAGATTTTATTTTACACCAAATAATATGCCAGATGAGACCAAAGTTTAACACAAAATATAAAATAAAAGTTGTCTAGATTATTTTCATCACATTTTATACTTAAGAACAGTAAAATCTGTAGGATAAGTTCAATCTTTTTATAACAAAATTATAGTAATTTTAGTAAATATGAACATTGTCGTTATTAAACCAAGTTCAAGATCTAATAACATCGCGCATACAACTAATATCAAGCTTCTAGTCTTCACATTTGCAACTTGAAGGCTGAAATCATGTAAATTATAAAATTATCGCCAATTTTGCGCATATGGTTAAATTATTAGTATCGCAATTGAAAACAAAATAAAATGTTTTGTTTACATTAAAAGAGTATGGTCAATATCTCTCTCCTTACAACGAGTTGCATTGTTTTTGGTTTTCTGGGTGTTATGAGTGTTATGATCGATTATTCAGTATTCTTAGATCACAAATTGAACTTTTTTACCATAGTATTAAACAGTGCTGGCTAATGAACATTAATGAGTGTAGGACCCGAACTCCGTAATAATTGCGAATTCAAATCAAAGATACTCGCTGGCTATAATACATAAAACTGTGTTAGTCTAGAGGCTGGGGGACCCCTAAAAAAAGTGATCGTTCAACCGGTGTACCTTCTCAAATCTGATCACATAGGTAGTAAGTATAGACCCTCTAGATAAGTGCCAGGTAGTGAGTCAATTCAAATTGTGGTGTCACATTTTTTTTACAGGCCTTTTTGAAAGGTGTCTCATTCGATAGTAAAATAGCACGATTTCAGGGTAGGGGAAACATAAATCATCATATACATATTTATATTTAACAGAATTGCGTCATTTTTGCATTAAAATATGCCAAATGGTGACCTCTCTCACGTTAATATTTCCATGAAGCTGTGTATCACACAAATAAGTCGAAATACTAATAATAACATATCATTTGACAAAATATTTACATGTTTATTGCATACTATTTTCAACATACAGCAAAGTTTATTTAGAATTAATTCTAATAAGTTATTTATCATTAAATGTTGTCGTATTGGCAGTCAAACATGTTGTTGTCATATTGGAAATGTAATGGACAGATAATAACTTCACATATTTACATGCTGTTTTTACAAAGTGTCCTATAAACAGTTGAATTTTATCGTTTTAGGTAAGAGGAAATATTAATTGTCACATCATTGCGAGTAATCAACGAAAATAGGTTACCTTGGTACCCATGGATACGGTATGAACCTATCTCCTCTTGGTCCGAAATAGTTCTCCTCGACTAGCTTCGATTATGGTCTTTCCAGCCAATGACATGGCAATAAAGCATTTCATTTTTATATATACTATTAGTATTATAGAGCTTAACCAATATTTGTGAAGTATTTTTTAGCAGTCAGTTCATAAAGCATAATAATATGTGGCTTGTATTTATTTTATTTGAAATCATTTTAGGGTTTCTGGGCCAACATAACTGAGTTTTCTGACCACTGTCATGTGTAATGATTTACTCAGTCTTTCCAACTAAATGATTTTAGCATGACGAATATTGTTTACTTTCAATATAACATTGTCAATATTTTGTATTACACATGGATTTTAACTAAGTAGTGTATATATAACCATTATATGTCATGATGGCCCAGAACCCCATAGAGAACTATGAAGCCTACAATCTAGTCTAGTCGTATATAAGAAGATCACCAAGATCAAGGAAGTAGAAGCGGCCCATTTCAATTCCAAGCATGCTCTAAGCTGGAGACTTATCAATGAAATCACTGGTGGGAAAGCATCCACCAAAGGTTCGAGGGAGGAGGAGGAGGAAATAACATCAATTCTTAAAAGATCTGGAAACTAGAACAGATCCTTTCGACCAAGAGAAATATGACAACCTAAAAAGTCATTAGTAGAAGGAAAAAGCAGCGATGAAGACAACATCCCACCTGAAGTTCCGTAAAATAGAAAATAATTATGTTATATAACCAGAGTCAGAAGGGATCCATACAGACAAATGATGGTATAAAGTTGGAGGAGGTCAAGATTTAAAATATATTGGTGCCTGGATGGAGAGAGAGTACAGCAAATGGCATAGCAACGCAAAGGAGCAGCATGGAGAGCATGTAGCAAAATGACCAACATATGGAAGTCTACTCTTTCTCGGAAATTCAAACTGTTTGCCTCCACGGTAGAGTCAGTTCTGTTATATGGATGCGAAGCTTTGGACCATTACTCCCAGTTACAGAAAGAGCTTGATGGCTGCTACACCAGAATTGAGAGCAGTACTCAATGTCAACTGGAAACAACATATACCAAATACCCGCCAAGTGTATGGTGACATCCCAAAATTAAGCCAGAAGATTCAGAAGAAGGTTGGCTGGCCACTGTTTTAGAAGTGAGGAGCCATTATCCAAACTGGTGCACCAAGCATGGCAAAAGAAAACCGGGAAGACCTGCTCTGACATTTATTTATTTATTCAAGCAGGATACTGGATTGGAGACAAGTAAGATAAAGACTGCAATAAATGACCGACGGTTCCGTTCCCTGTATGTTGTCCAAATTTCTTGATCACGGCTTTGATGCTTTATCCAGGGTAATAATTTCATCCCCTCCTACACCATTTATCTGATTTATTCCACACCACCTGTGCCTTGCCGGTGTGCTTGCTACCATTTCCACCGCTGTCCTAAGCATGGCTCAAGGCTCTTTAGTCTGGGTGTAACTATATGTTACTTTTGAAAAATGTTGTTGTGTTCAGAAATTCCTTTTAACTTCAATTTGTCATAGAAACTAGTGCTATATATCATTATTTTGGAAGAAAAAAAGTTCAAATTTCGAAAAAGAATCACATTATATTATCCGAAGAACAGATGCAGATTTTAGTTTTAAAACTAGCCCAAATCTGGCTGAAATGCACCACGTGTGCTAAGTCACGTGGCAAAACTGCAGCGCCTACGGGCTTGCTACCAGTTCCACCGCTGCCACACTCAAGGTCCCCCAGCATGCGGTCAATAGTGTTGGATGGATGTAATTCTGGGGTGGAACTTACTAATACTAGCATGATGGCCAGTTCAACCTGTCAAACTTGGGCTCAAACATTACAGGCAACTGGAATGTAACGCAAAAGTGTGGAGAGCCATCGTAGTTCGGGGACACCACCAAGTTAAACCCTTAGGTGCACTCTTACCAGCCATATCCTTTGGGAATATCTCAAGGTTGAGATTTCTTAACTCTCTTTCATCTGTCACCAAATGAACAGGTGTAAGCCAGTTCACCCTGGGTGAACTAGCCAGAGTGGACCTTTGCCTTTAAGCAAGCACCTAAAATCCTAAAATGCTTTCAAATAAAATAAATACAAGTCACCTACGAGGTGACTTTTAAGAAATACTTACTGGGTTAAGCTGTATAATAGTATATCAAAAATGAAATGCTTTCTTGTCATGTCATTGGTCTGGAAAGACCATAATCGAAGCTAGTCGAGGAGAACTATTTCGGACCAAGAGGAGAGAGGTTCATACCATACCAAGATAACATATTTTCGTTGATTAATTGCAATGATGTGACAATTAATATTTCCTCTCACATAAAACGATCAAATTCCACTGTTCTATGGGACACTTTGACAAACAGCATGTAAACATGTGAAGTTATTATCTGTCCAATTTATTTCCAATATGACACCAACATGTTTGACTGCCAATACAACAACATTTATTGATAAATAACTTATCAGAATTATTTTTAAATAAACTTTGCTGAATGTTGAAAATAGTATGCAAAAAACATGGTAATATTTTGTCAAATGGATATGTTATATTAGTATTTCGTATCATTTGTGTGGTACACAGCTTCAGTGAAATATTAACATTTAGAGCGGTAATCAATTGGCATGTTTTGATGCAAGATTGACGCAATTCGGTTAAAATTAAGCATAGATATGATGATTTATGTTTCCCCTTACCCTGAACTCGTGCAATTTTACTATGAAATGAGACATTCTTTAAAAAGGCCCGTAAAAAAAAAATGTGACACCACAATTTGGATTGACTCACTACCTGGCACTTATCTGGAGGGTCTATACTAACTACCTATGTGATCAGATTTGAGAAGGTACACCGGTTCAACCGGTGTACCTTCTCAAATAACTAGGCTTCGTATGAGAGTTGCCTCTGGACTATGTAGGCCTAATGGCTAAAAACAAAAATGCCGTTTTGCCTTTTTTCTGAAATATTTTGGAGTTATTGATTATTATGACAAATGGTGGTATGTTTTAAAACATTTTGGCGTAACATTTATTACGTCACAGGCGTGCTTGAATATTTTATCTCGACAAAGTGCTGAGTCATTTGTTGGGGCAAGTCCGGGGTATGGGGCAACTGGTCCACCTTAAAAAGGACACAATGTCATGTTGAATTTTTAAATTTGTTATCTAATTTACTTCAGAATTCAAGATGAACATTACTAAAAAACACTCAACAAAACTTAATTAAAACATTTTTTTAAATATGTTGGAATACCACCTTTTAACCATGTAAAATGCTGATCGGGCCCGATCAGCATTTTTTGAATCGACGTTTTGTTGTACAAAGAGGGCTGATTTTTCTTAATCCTTATAGCTGTAAGTTCATACATGTGATACAATTGTAAATATATACAAATCCCAGTTTTATCATATATTTTTGTAATTGAGGGCGCTGCCTCCACCACATCTCTTAATGCCCCTTTAATCAAAATTGTAAAATTAATTTTGAAAATTAGTTGTTAGTGTCAATAAAACATGACTCGGTATATTGAAATGTGAATAGAATATGAAATAATTCACATTATTTTTATTTCTTAGACATTTTGGGGCATTTTGGGTCTAATACCATGATTTCTGCTATTGAATGATTACAATATGACATGAAATTGCTTTAGAATGGCTTAAAACCTCGGTATTATGAATTACATCTTTATTATTTTGAATGGTATCTGTAAAGATATTTGCAATGACGAAACAATATCATGATTTATGTATTATCCACTGCTTTTTGTGTACATATATTACCGTTGGGTCATCATTGACATATTGACTAACTTCGCCTGTAACATGAAAGGCTTACTAAATATCAAGATGGTTTATTACGAGTGCACACCACCAAATAATATTTTGCATTTTGGCCATACACGGCAGTGTTTAAAATTAAGATTGACCCCATCATAAGTCTAAATTTAACATCCTAGAAAAGGTAAACGTGCTGTAAATGTACCAACATGTTTCATAATTTGGCATTTGTAGGTCAGCCCTTTTATGGCAAAAGAATGTATCTTATATGCAGTTTCCTAACAGTATACTTCCTTTTAACATGATCAAAATTAGCCTTTTTCTCCAAAAAACATGTAGTGGTAAAAGGCAGTAAATTACTTTTATTGTCTTTACAAGTTGCAACCTTTTCCTAAGTGAGGATTATTGAACCAAGTTAACACAATCCATGTTAAAAGGAAGAAAGTACATATAAGATACATCCTTTTGCCGTAAAAGGGCTGAGGTCGTTTCCTCCACATTACACTCTCAGCAAAAATGGTTCGGAAATGGTTCTTTGAGTAAGCTCGGGATTCGAAGTAGAACCTTCTGCACTCAATTAACCTTTAATGGTTCTAAGAAGGATACAAATGGTTCCACCCAGAATGAAAGGTTCTTCCTTGGTCAATGGTTCCTTATAAAACCCTAAAATACGAAAAAAGGTTCCATGAAAAGCTGTGAGAGTTCTTTATAATGACTTGCACTTCAGAACTATTTGACACACGGGTCCCAGCCAACATCGATCGTGGGCCCACAGTCTTTAAAGAACCCTTCAAGAGGGTTCTTTAACTCTGAAGAACCCTTAGGGTTCCATATAGAGGACAAAACTGAAGAACCTTTTTTGGTTCTTTAAAGAACCTTTCAAGAGAGTTCTTCAATGAAATGGTTCTTGGGAAGAACCCATGAAGGTTCCATTGCACTCACATTGCTGACAGTGCTAAATTGGACCCCCTGAAAAACATGTTTAAAAGTCTCAAATTTAAAAATCAGTAATATTTCCATGTTTCTTACCCCTAAAGCTGCCCAAAACCATTTTAACTCAATTTGGCCAAAAATTGACTTATTTACTTTTTGCGCACAAGTCTTCATAAGAGAGGAAAAGAATGCATCTCTCTAAATGTAAAACGAGTGGAAAGAGTGGAAACTCACTCGAAAAGGAGTGAAGGGAGTGAAACGCAGGACAACCCGTTTAGAGTGGAAAATTTCCACTCTAAAGTGAGTGTGAAAGTTAATTTTTCACTCTCAATAGAGTGGAACGTTGTCATATAAAAATCCCCTTTCACTCCTTTTAGAGTGTTTTTCCACTCAAAAACGTGTTGTCCTACCGTTTTAACTCCTTTAAGAGTGGAAAACCACTCTTTTACATTTAGAGAGATGTATAAACAATTGATAAAAGGTAACCTATAAAAGGTGACATAATATTTAGCATAAAGACTATGAAAATCGGGTGTTTGGATGTAAATTTTAGCCAAAGAACCAAACATTTTCTGGGACTATAGGCCCTATCTGTTTTTCTCATAATGTCATATGAAGAATGTATTTTTAGTTTGTGGTGGTAATTGGTAATGTACCATATCATTAGTTATATCAAGGAGTTATTATTTGGTTATATCAGTATATTTGATTTTTTTCCCTCTTCACTATCACCTTGTACGCACTAATGCGCTGAGACGATTGAACTATTGATAATCATCTCAGCTAATGCGTTCTGTGTATCAGCTGTGCCGTGTGGAAGACACATCGTCTTACAGCGCATGCGTATATACCCAATCATCGGACACGCAATCTGTTACATACCTCGCTATTGTTACAAACACATTGTGCATTTAAGGGGTCTCCTCCAACTATGATCAAATATTGTATTTTAATACAATTAAAAATAGTGGTAACATTTCGTTATAAATTCATGTTTCGAAAACCTTTTTTGAAATAATATTTCTGTCAAAATATGTCTGTACTATTTTCATTCCAACATCTTCTCTTAATCTTTTTACTTAATAACACATTCTTAGTAATTATAAAGACTACAGTAACTGTAACTGTAGCAATGCCTTTCTCTCTAGCCTTAAATTGCAAACTATAGAATTAGCGTTTGAAGAAAATCCCTAAATATACAGTTCAATTATATTTTGTTTGTTTCTAGCGTTTAGTCATCTCACATCTATCACAGCAATTTCAGCAATTTGGTTTTGCTCACATAAACAAATCCACATCTCTAAAGCTGACACCACCCCTGGAAATGAAACGTGTGTATATCGGCCAACATGGAGTTATACTAAATGATCTGTAGTGACTATGTTGTACTAATTTTTGAGGCTGAAAATACTTATTAGTAAATATTTTTCAACTTGCAACATAATAGTAAAAACTACGAGATAACGTCGTACCGCCTTAAAATTGTTAGCTCTCCAGTGGACTGACTTACTTGCAATAATTATGTATTTTTATACAATTTTACGAGTCGGAATTTTATTTGGTGTTTTGCCTATTCTATGCAGCTCATTGCCATTACGAGTTGGTAAGTATGTGTCTTTTCCCGCTCTTTGATTTAGGTTAGTATCATCAAATCATCAGCTTTTAATCATGCGTAATTTGAAAACCGATTTAAAAATCTTGATATTTATATCTGAGACGAATATAGCTATAGTCTCAGATTATGTAACATGTAATTGAGGTACTTAGCCTCCTGTGTGCAGCGCAGACTCTAAATTATCAAGAATGTATGAAAATCGGTGAAATCAGTGAACGCATGTCACAGGACAATTAGCGGAACAAGGATTTCGCCAATTTCCATTTGGTACAACTTGTATAGAATGATATGTGATTTTTACATCTTTTTTAACAGTCTCTGCCTCTAAAAGAGTGTACCATTTTTTTGGGCGTTGTGATTCATGGGTCCTCAGATCAACTTTATAAAAAAGAATCAGTGATACATTACCATACCATATAGCCACATTTTAAAACTCACATTTAGTGGTTCGGTCGTTAAAAATCACCGACATTTCAGGGAAAAACGACTTTACTACGTTTCCCATATCTATGCGCGCAATGCACAATTTTGAAACCTCCAGTTTAATTGGGTACATAACAAAAGTGAAACAAAATCGTTGGATCTCGTTGGCGCGTCACGTTACGCTGACCTTGAACCCTGCCTTGAACCCTAAAGTTAGACCTGGTCTAAGTGAAATTTATTCATGCCTCAAAATCTGTTTTCCTCTGCATTTTCACGAGATATTTTGTGCTATTTTTTAACTTTGCATCCGAATATTTACAATTTGTTAGCATATTTGAGAAGGAAATGTAATTAAAGGTGTGCTTTCACAAAAACTAAAATCCACTTAGACCAGGTCTAACTTTAGACCCGGTCTAACTCTTTTGTGCATGCGGACCTTAGTGACGAATAGCGCCCTCATGCAGTTTCAAGACCTTATAATTTGATGCGCCAACAAGATCTCATTCAATAAACAAGTTCATATAAAAGAACTCAGAGCCTTTAACACATTCAAAAGTAAACTGTGTTGGGATCTGGTTGGCGCACGGAGATAATCAAGGTCAAAGGTCAAATGTCATACCATTTTGAGCCATTTTAGCACCTCCGTAAATCTGTGCGTCATCTTTTAAACGCCTTGGAAATCATCTTTTAAACGCCTTGGAAATGATATCTATAGTTGCACAGTTATCTTAAATAAAAATGAAGATACCAGCTTGGGATCTTTTAAGATTTATTTTTCAAATGATTTTTAAAAATGTGCTTAAGGTCAACTTACAGCGCATGCGAGTCAGTAATAGCCCCACATACATTGTTCAAGCTCTTATAAATCATTTGTGCCAACAATATCCCATTGCTTAGTTTGAGGCGTCATCAGCTTTATTCTCAAGCCTTTTTGAGCCATTTTAAGACGCAAGTCCCAGGATATCAGATTACTTTGGTGAATTTTGACATGTCATAGGACATTGTTTTCTATGCATTTTAGACTATTCTAAACACATATGTTAGTCTGTAATGTCGATATGTAAGTCATGTCTTCCGAACTTACGGTTCGGAATTCTGAAGACATAACATGTAATTTATGAAACATCATGCAACAGATTAATGTTGATGTGTTGAGAATGGTCTAAAATGCATAAAACCCAATATCCTATATGACATGTCAAAATTCACCAAAGTAATCTGATAATTTGATAAATGGCCCAAAAAGGCTCGAGAATAAAGCTGATGACGTTTTTTCCAGTGGTATCTATTGAATGGTAGCCAAACTAAGCAAATAATTTTTAAAAAGTTGATGGGATCTTGTTGGCGCATTGATTTACAAGAACTTTATCAATGCACGTAGGGCTATTACTGACTCGCTTGCAGAATGCAGTGTAAGTTGCTCTTAAGCAATTTTTTTAAAAATCATTAAAAATAAAATCTCCGAGATCCCAAGCTAGTTTCTTCATTTTTTATTCAAGGTAAACCATCTTTGCAAGTAGATGTCATTTGCAAGGTGTTTTAAAGATGGCGCACGAATTTACGGAGGTGCGAGAATGGCTCAAAATTGTAAAATTTGACCTTTGAACTGGATTATCTCTGTGCGTCGACGAGATCCTAACAATTTTTACTTTTGAATGTATTAAAGTCTCTGAGTTCTTCCATATGAACTTGTTTATGTAATGGGATCTTGTTGGCGCTCAAATTATAAGGGCTTAAAAACTGCTGAGGGCGCTGTTCGTCACGGTTTCAATGTCAGCGTGATATGACGCGCCAACGAGATCCTAGTCCTACCTTAGGACTACTCTATCTATAAGCCTATAAACCTAGAAAAATTGCTCCCAATCCGAGAACCGATCAACCCGAGAACCGAACCCGTGACTCAGCTGGGAGGCGAACCCGTGACTCAGCTGGGAGGATGGCTGACTCAGTGTTTCTATATTCTATCTTTATAGTATTTCCCTGGATAGTGGCCCTACGAGGAGGGCTAACGAGATCCCAACGATTTTGTTTCACTTTTGTTGTGTACCCAACTGGAGGTTTCAAAATATGTTTTCCTTTCGTTGGGATGTGCATGGCGCGCGTAGTTATATTTATGGGGAACGTAGTAATCGTTTTACTGGGTTGTTTCCTGAAATTTCGGTGATTTTTTACGAACCAAAACTTTTAGGAATTTTAAAATTTGGTTACAATTTCGTTTTGAAGACGTGATATGAAGGTTACCGGTCCGAATCCGGTCAGAAGCATGATGTGGGTTTTTCAGCGCTTATGTGCACTGCCCTACTCTGGGAAAGGGTAAATAACGGATAATGGTATACCATATAACCTCTTGGTGTCTAACATGATCCAAAAGGTTTAAACAACAGAAACATATACATTTTTGAATGATGTAACGTATGAAAATACATCATCATTCAATACCGGGTGGTTCAAAAGTTGACCCAAGTTCAAGGTAATTTTTCAACCACATTTAACGTTTCAGAGAATTTCTGTTTACTTAGTCTTGATCAGCAGCAAGTTGTGAAATTATCCTGATAAAATGGTACAAATATCTTGGTTGGTTCTTCAGATATGGTTCATTACAGAAAGCATGCACAAAACTGCCTTGGCCACGGCAGCGTCCTTTAGTAGAGATGGAATGCACAAAGTGGACTTACACACGATTGGTCACAAATTGTAAAAATAGGAGAAAAAGAAAAAGGAGACATCTGAAACATCTGTCTGGTGCTTGACATTACCTACCTATACGTATCTACGTTTCTTTGTTGAATGTGAATGGCACATCAGCATAGAGATTGGGATACTTTGTCAGGGCGGGCTTTTCAATTTTGAAACTAGAGCATACTGTTTTATTTAAGACACAAACTAAATGACGCTCCCATGGACAAGTCAGTTTTGTACATGTTTTCTGTAATGAACCATATTTGAAGAACCAAACAAGCTAAACGTGCCATCTTTTCAGGATAATTTCAAAACTTACTGCTGATTAAGACAAAGTAAACGCAAATTCTCTGAAACTTTAAATGTGGTTGAAAAATTACTTTGAAGTTGGGTCAACTTTGTTTTTGAACCACCCGGTATTGGAAAACAATTGTTGCCTGTTACATGTTGTTACAATACCGTATATAACCAGCATTTGGCACGTTTTTATCTGGTTTTTATCTCTGATATACAGTGCGCCATCTCGCGATCAAAACGTCTTTTAAAAGTTTAATCTTAAAGGCACTTCCGAATCTCAACTGTTTGCAAAAGTCACATTACTCGCTACATACCCGAGATCCACGTATACATCATATAAACCCCATGATGTAATGTTGATAGCTCGCGTACCGAAAGATTGGCTACAAACAGCAAAATGTACGAACAAAATGCATGTCTAGAAATGTTTCGAAAAGTCATTCTATTCATTTGAATGAAACCACGATTATAATCTGAAACAACATGAAATCATTTATTGGGCGAGAACCCTATGTTAAATACATACAAAAATAGAAATATAAAGCATTTTAACTTCCTATTTATAGGATAGAACTATCATTTGAATTTATGTCTGTTCAACTATTACCATTCAGTGCTCCGATAGCGTAATCGGTAGCGCATCAGACTTACAATCTGAAGACCGTGGGTTCGAATCCCACAGAGAATGTTTTGTTTTTCCCGTTACTATTATATTTAGTAAATGTAGAGATTATTTTAATATCGTTCAATCATAATATTATTTTGATTCCAGATACTTTTCATTTTATTTAATAGAATGATATTCTTACAGATTCAATGAGGTTTTAATTTGAATGTACTTATGTACTATCACTTCATGGGGGTGCATGTACATATACATGTATAGGTTTAATACATGCTTAGCGTTGCGTTATTGAATTATTGCAATACCCCGCCCATTGTTACACCATGGTTATTCACGCAATAATCTATCAGGCCAATTGTTATTGAAAGAAGTCAGCCGTCGTTGAATCGATTCTTATTTCCCATCTGATCTGTTTGTAGTCAGAAGTCAAGGCATGAAAATACCGTCTATTTTGTTCGCCCCGGCCCGCCAGTAAATCGAGATTTCAAGAAAACAAATATAAATTGGGTCATTTACAACTCGCGATTATGACGGATTGCCTCCATCAATTGTGATCATCTTAGGCTCATTTTGAAGGGGAATTCCTATTTATTTAGGACATTATTTCCGATTTCACAAAAAACATGATTTTTGTTTACTTTTTTGGAGTCGATAAAGAGGCCTTTTCAATGCGATCGTAAATATCATAATTTTGATGATTTTTAGACGTCGTAGCAAAAACTTTGTGCACAAGAAATGTTCCTAACGTATTACACTTAATCAAAAATATGTTTATTTGTAATACATTTTTGGACAGGGGTCAGGGCCACGACTTTTATTCACCTACAGTAAAAATATACGCCATTTTCCAACCTACAGAGACTTAACCATTTTTCTAACAAAAGGTATTCATCAGGATTCGAACCGAGGAGGGGAGAATCCATTAGATTACTAGTCCATAGTCGTAACCGCTCGGCCATAACTACTCAATGACGTGTTTATGTGTTCTCTACATAATGAACTAGTGGTAAACTATTAAGTATTCGACGACATTTTAGCCAAATTGAACCCAGTTTCTAAATTGTATTTTAAATGTGAAAACGGTGTCGCTGCAAGCTAGTTTTGGATTCAATGTAAAGAGCAATACATCGATATGATCATAAAAGGTTATTAATTTAAAGCTTTTTAATGAGACAGGGGTCAGGGCCACAGGAAATATACCTTATTTTTTCAGTAATGACAAAAACATCTTCTTCAGAAAATGGCATTTTCAAGAAGAAGCGTCCCTGCAAACATGACTTAAGCATATCAAAATAATGGATTAATATTTTATTGCTCCCCTTAGTAAAAATCCCCTAGTCACATGGCGTTGAACCACATTTAAATGCCTTGATGTTGGCATTGTATAAGGCTGACATTTTGGCATATTGAATTGCACAAGATCGACATCCTCTTTTCAAGGGAAAACAAAATTGCGTCGTATACAATGGACTCACTCAACCGTTGGCATCTGTCTAGGGGGAGGGGGGTGGGGAGGTGGGTACCGCGCCATTTTGTCCCGAAGCAATGGTCATGACGTCATATTTTGGTCTATTTTCTGAACCTTTGTATTGGATTTACGTGCAAAATATATGCCCTTGGCATCATACTTTCCCGAGTGTGTGGGTGCACTTTAAATTTCAGATGTTCTAACATGGACGGATATCTAACCAATTTAATTTTTAAAAAACCACGATCCACACACCTCAGAATTGCAAAAAAAGCATAAAACAAGTCCACTTTTTTTGTGCCTTTGAACAGAGTGGCGGCCGGGAATGTAGAATTTAACACAGTGCATTAACCCATGACCCATGATATAAATACATTATTTGCAAAGATTTTTCTCAATTAGCACGGTTAGTGTAGTGGATAGAACGTCGACATTGGGAGCGAAAGGTTGTGGGTTCGAGCCCCATTAGGAGCACTTTTGTTTTATATGCTGGATTTGCTTAGCCTGCCGGCATCATCTGTATGCTTGCCCACACGGACACCATGCACCACTGCTGGCGTTGACCGTATAAATTACGCCATTTTTTTCTCTCGAAAATGTCACAAAAATTTACCGTTCTTTTAAAAATAAGGCGTATAATCACATTTTAACACATTTTGTGCGAGAGAAACACACACATTTGGCAAAAATGGCACAATAAAAATCCGTGGTCCACGACTATAATTGTGATAGTTTTATTATTTAACCATATCCATTTATTTATAACGAACGGATTTTTATTGTGCCATTTTTGCCAAATGTGTGTGTTTCTCTCGCACAAAATGTGTTAAAATGTGATTATACTCCTTATTTTTAAAAGAACGGTAAATTTTTGTGACATTTTCGTGGATCTCTGTGGCGTGCATAGGTTGGCCATGTCGTTGGCAATCGGAAATCACAGAGCATTTCGTTAAAACAGTGTAAATTATTTTTCAACGATACGTATCACGTGATAACCACGATCGTTTTCGCAAAATATCGCAAAATGGCGCGGTACCCCAACCCACCCTACATGTAGCATCTGACAGGGTCTATTTCAACGAAGCTACAAACATGACAAACAGATAATATGTTGGTACATGCACATGACCGTACAATCATATACGCCTAAACATGGGAAATTAGAATATCGATTCAATGACGAAACGATCGACTCTTTTCATAATGGCACAATTGGCCTTTCCCGGCTATAGGGTCTCAATAATTCAATGTACGCATCGCTGACCATGAACAAGTAAAAGTTTAACTGCATTCAAATTATTGAATTTAGACAATCATTCAAATTAAAAGTATCTTGTCCGTGGATTCACAAATATTATGGGGAACGATAAACAAACCCAACATAAAATTACTAAATTTAATATGATACTAACGAAGACAAAAAAACATTCTGGGTGGGATTCGAACCACCGGCCTTTCGATCATTAACCCAATGCTCTACCGATTGACCCAACGGCGCACTGTTGTTACAACATAAATAGATTTAAATAGATTACTATCCCATAAATTGGAAGTTAATAATGCTTTTAAAATTTATAGTTTTGTATGTTTTTAACATAGGGTTCTCGCTTAAAAATTGATTTGATGTTGCTTCAGATTGTAACTCTGGTTTCATTGAAATAAAGCGGAATGACTGTTAGAAACATTTCTAGACACGGATTTCGTTCACATTTGATGTTTGTAGCCACTCTTCAGTATTGCATCATGGGTTTTATCACACGTGTACGCGGATCTCAGGTATGTAGCGAGTCATGTGATTTTTGCCCGAGGGCAAACATTTGAGATTCGGAAGTGCCTTTAAGATTAAACTTTTAAAAGACGTTTTGATCGCGAGATGGCGCACTGTATATCAGAGATAAAAACCAGATAAAAACGTGCCAAATGCTGGTTATATACGGTAGACTAATAAAAAATATTTAGAATTTTATTTGGAAATTTAAGTCAGAAGAATTACTGTTGTAGCACCCATCATCTGGTAATGAAAAATTGTAAACATGTGCATTAAATATATTGAGATGCATTCAAAACCTGTGTGCGATTATATCCATCATGCATACACGAAAGATGTATTCATGAAATAAATCAAATGAGAAATGTGTTTGGTATTGTATTGGAATTCGTGCAACACTAACGTATGTGCTACATACGTTGGTTTTGCAGTTTTGCACTCCGCAGAAAATCGCCATATGCACAAAGGATATCGTCTTTCTTTTTTTAGTCTTCTTGAATTATCAGTTTTCGTAAGTATTATGAAACTCTAAGCGTTCAAAAGCATCCTAACTAATTATTTACAGGTCACAAGTACATCTTTCACATATTTTAAAGCTCTATTGAAGAAAAAAAATGTTCCAAAGAAGGCCCCTCATCTATGCGTACGAAACGTCTTTTAAAAGTTTAAAAACTCACCGCTTGATGACAATGTATAGGGCGACGAAGACAATTATGCACTGTTAAAGGCCCGATAGACCATTTTTTTAAAGAATTTTGGCGAAAACAAAGTTTAACATGCTAATATTATACCGACCCAAACTTTTGTTTGCTTCATTTTACCGTTCTGCAGATGTTATTAACCCTCCCCTAAAATTCTACATGATTTTTAACACGTTTCTGAGTTTTTGAGGTGCCCAAATAGACCATTTTCCGAAGCTATTTCTAGCAAATATTAAGAGAATTATTTTGCTTGTCAACATAATTCTGATTTGCTCGTGCAACAGGGTTGCCAGCGCGTTTTTGTTCACGGCTTTTCAGATGGCCTTTGTTTGTTTTCTCCTTGGACCAATCCTAAGTTTTGCCAGCCCGCGAGTTTCGCTTTGTTGTTCAGTCGCGCGTTTCTGGCTTTGCGCAGCCCCCTTTTCCTTGATTCTCTTTTTACTGGTCATATCGTTTTTCCGCATCATACTAGAAGGTTTATCAAAAATTTCCCACCTTCCCACCCTTGCTACAAATACCTGTCAGGTAGGCAGTTTGGTACACACCTTTTTGATCACCAGAATCACAAAATCATTCCTTTTGTTCATTTTTTATTGACTTTTCAGAGATCAATACATTTTACAAAATGTATTAATAATGTTGGCCTCATAATGTCAAGTTAAGTTCCTCTGAGATTTTTCTATTTCTAGGGAAGAACTTGGGTTAGATTCTCTTTCTACCTTGGGAAAACTTGTCTCGGAGGCTTATGAATTCTTACTATGAATACATTTGGAAAATGAATACATTTAATAATTATGACCTCATAATGTCAAGTTAGGTTCCTCTTAGATTTGTTCTTTTCTAGAGAAGAACTTGGGTTAGATCGCTTTCTTCCTTGGTAAAACTTGATTAAAATTTCCATTTGTGATGTCAATCAATGAGTTTTTACAATTGTTATCTATAATGGACAACAATTGAAGTACATTTGAAATGTGCAGATATGTGTCACTACGAACTTTCATTTTTATAGACACATCTGCCAACAACAATTGATGTACACTTGAAATGTGCAGATATGTGTCACTAAGAACTTTCATATTTATAGACACATCTGCCAACAACAATTGAAGTACATTTAAAATGTGCTAATATGTGTCAAGAACTTTTAAATTTAAAGACACATTTGTTTATGTGACCTTCAATTAAGGTCGTCCTGCTGTTATGAAAATTTTCAAAATGTCATGAAATTACATTTTAAAATAACAAATGTGCATCTATCATATCCTTTTGACAGGAGTATGGTTGAGCTTATTTATGACATGTATTACATATACTTGTATGTGGCGGATCAACGCTCACTTCACTTCTTTTTGCATCCATGTCCAATAACTGTAATCCTGGTGTCTCGCAGCAATGCAGTCACTGAGACTCCATTGTTCTTGCGTACAACAAAATCTGACACGCAGCGTGACCTCCCTGCTGGCTGATTGCAACGAAACTCATATATATTTCTTTTGTTCTTTTATAGGACCTCGACTTCCAGGTGCCTTTGATTTGGGTTTAACGCCCAATGACGAAGAGTATGATGAGAGTGACGACAGCATTCATGCAAATGAGGGCGCTAATAAATACACCAACCTCGGGAAGGGTCCAAACATGGTGGCTGTAGATGGGTAAATTACGTGAGCCAATTAGGCCTAATAAACTGTTAACCCCGAGAACTACCTGCCGATTGGTCAGAAAGATGGATACATTGTTTACTGCACCAATGAGAGACATTGTTATATGAGATGTATTCCTGCTAAATATTGGAGTGAAATATTTTAAAAGCAGTATTTCAATTGGTTATTCGAATGAGTTTTATCTTGAAATTAACCAATCATAAACATTGTTAAATAGGCAGGTAGTGCCCAGGGGTTAATGAGAATGGTAGAGGGCTGATGAAAATAATGATGACCATGACGATTATAATGACGACCGCAAAGACGATGACGACGATAATAATAATGACGATAATGACGATGACGATGACGATGACGATGACGATGACGATGACGATGACGATGACGATGACGATGACGATGACGATGACGATGAAGATGAAGATGAAGATGAAGATGACGATGACGATGACGATGACAATGACAATGACAATGATACTGACAATGACAATGACAATGATAACGATAATGATACTGACAATGATAATGATAATAATGACAATGACAATGGTACTGACAATGACAATGATAATGATAATGATGACAATGACAATTATAATGACAATGACAATGACAATGATACTGATAATGACAATTACAATGATAATGATAATGACTATGAAAATGACAATGACAATGACAATGATACTGACAACGACAATGATAATGATACTGACAATGACAATAATAATGATAACGATAATGATACTGACAATGATAATGCTAATAATGACATTGACAATGACAATGGTACTGACAATGACAATGACAATGACAATGGCAATGATAATGATACTGACAATGATAATGATAATAATGACATTGACAATGACAATGACAATGACAATGACAATGATACTGATAATGATAATGACAATTACAATGATAATGATAATGACGATGAAAATGACAATGACAATGATACTGAACGACAATGATAATGATACTGACAATGATAATGATTATGATAACGATAATGATACTGACAATGATAATGATAATAATGACAATGATAATGACAATGGTACTGACAATGACAATGACAATGATAATGACAATGGCAATGACAATGACAATGATAATGACAATGATAATGGTAATGACAATTACAATGATAATGATAATGACGATGAAAATGACAATGACAATGACAATGATACTGACAATGACAATGCCAGAGACAATGACAATGATAATGATAATAATACTGACAATGATAATGATAATGAAAATGATGATGACAATGACAATGAAAATGATACTGACAATGACAATGACAATGACAATGATGATGATAATGATAATAATGACAATGACAATGACAATGACAATGACAACGACAATGATAATGATACTGACAATGACAATGATAATGATAACGATAATGATACTGACAATGAAAATAATGACAATGACAATGACAATGACAATGGTACTGACAATGACAATGATAATGATAATGACAATGGCAATGACAATGACAATGACAATGACAATTATAATGATAATGACAATGATACTGATAATGATAATGAAAATTACAATGATAATGACAATGACAATGATACTGATAATGACAATGATAATGATACTGAAAATGACAATGACAATGACAAAAACAATGATAATGATAATGACAATGACAATGGCAATGAAAATGACAATGCCAGAGACAATGACAATGACAATGATAATGATAACGATAATGATGATGACAATGACAATGAAAATGATACTGACAATGACAATGATAATGACAATGACAATGACAATGACAATGACAATGGCAATGACAATGATAATGACAATGACAATGATACTGATAATGACGATGAAAATGATAACGATAATGATACTGACAACGATAATGATACTGACAATGACAATGATAATGACAATGACAATAATGATGACGATAATGATACTGACAACGACAATGATAATGATACTGACAATGACAATGATAATGATAACGATAATGACAATGACAATGATAATGATAAAAATGACAATGACAATGACAATGACAATGATACTGACAATGACAATGATAATGATAATGACAATGATAATGATAATGACAATGACAATAATGATAACGATAATGATACTGACAACGACAATGATAATGATACTGACAATGACAATGATAATGATAACGATAATGACAATGATAATGATAATAATGACAATGACAATAACAATGACAATGATACTGACAATGATAATGACATTGATACTGATAATGACAATGACAATTATAATGATAATGGCGATGAAAATGACAATGACAATGACAATGATACTGATAATGACAATGATATTGATACTGACAATGACAATGACAAAGACAATGATAATGATAATGACAATGACAATGGCAATGAAAATGACAATGCCAGAGACAATGACAATGACAATGATAATGATAATGATAATGACAATGTAAATGAAAATGAACATGATACGGACAATGACAATGACAATGGCAATGATAATGATAATGCTAATGATAATGATAATGAAAATGATAATGATAATGATAATGATAATGATAATGATAATGATAATGATGGTGGTGGAAGACGACGTTGACGATGACAAAATGTCTGTAGATTCTAGTGAAATGAACACCAGAATATGTTTTCTATTTATAGCAACAACAGATCTCATAATACAAAATTAGAAAAATATATCAGTGATCGACTTTACATTGTGTAGTGAGCTCCGTTATGCATTTCAGAAAGGACTCATTCAAAAGCATATCATGAGTACGTCTAACTCTGAATTAAAAAAAAGTTTACAGATTGCGTCTTAAATTTAATTCATAATACATTTATTTAGATCATTGAAAAAATTCTTCAGTAATGTTATATTTGCTCGTGTTTTGTATCCATACAGACCTGTTAGAGTGCAAGCTGATCTCGTAGAAGCCATGGAAGCGGCAGAAGCCAAACGAGTAGGAGTCGCTGCACCGGATCGACCCGACGCTAAATCTGACATCGTTAAATCACGCGCTCATCAAAAGAAGCAGGAGCCTGAATATGATGAAGACGAAGATGATGAAGAGACGAGTATCGAAACGGAAGACGACGAGGACCAACCAAAAGACGAAAGCGATTTCGTCGAGACAAATAAAGCTAAACTGCGCACGCTCGGACGCATGCTCAGTAGCACGGATGAGTACGACTCCGACGGCAGCAGCGAGTCGGATGATAACGATGCTGAAGAGGAGGCTGCCGAAATGTGGGAACAAATCGGCAAAATAGCCAACAAATTCAAAGAACGCAGCAGGCATATGATGAACTCTCTTACCAGCGTCAATGACAAGAAGGCAGCCGCAGTTGATCTGAGGAAAGAAGTTGTCGGACAGCTAGCAGAATTGTCAGTTTCCTTATCAGAAACGTGGCCTTTCAGCAAAAAAGATGCTCTTATTGAACAGCTTGGCGCCGCAAAGAACACGATTCAGGAAAGCATAGATTCCATCCTACTAGATCATAGCTTGGGGTCTAATTTACATTACGATCAAGATAATTTATAATAAAATGGTGGGTTTTTTTCGTGCATGCTGAAATCTTAATTTTATAAACACTTTCTTTTTGTGATTATTCTATTCCATCGACAATATGCATAAACACTCGGGGCAACTTATTGTTTTAACAGTATCAACATGTCTGTACGAAATAAGTGTCCCTAAGCCATGTACTACATTTCTTGTTAACTAATTATTTATCATCTTCCAAGTTATCACCATTGTGCATATATACCTTGTTTACTTTTTCTATGCCGTAGCATGCCGGTGTGTATTGTGTTTGTTCTTCATTATATACCAGAGTTTACAAATGTTGCTGCAAAACTTGCTTACTCTCTTAACTCGGATGTTGTCCGCGATCTAAGATAGCCCTTCACACCTTTCGGTCTTTCATTGCTGTCTTGATGTTACAGGTGTCCAATCCAGTGTCTTGCTTGATTGAGAATGTCGATGTACTTTTATATTATGTGCTGGTTATGTGTTTGTTCTTCATTAATTACTTACAAATATTGCTGCAAAACTTGCTTAACTCGGGTGTTGTCCCCGATCCAGTGGCGTGCGCAAAGGGGGGGGGGGGGGGGGGGGGCGGGGGGCCGCGTCCCCCCCACTATTGAGTCAGTCGGGGGAAACTTAGGCCAGTCGGGGGAATTGAGAAGGAGGCTAGGTCAGTGGCATCATGGAATTATGATAGTCAAAAACACATGAAAAATTTACGCGCGCTACGCGCGCATATGTCTTCCAAAAAGCCAAAATGTAGCTCAATCGTGCAAAAAATGGTGTAAATTCGAAAATTTTCGCGCGCTACGCGCGCAGTTCTTTACTCAAATAGTCGGGGAATTTCATTCATGGCCAGGTGGCCCCCCCACTCACAATATCCTGCGCACGCCACTGCCCCGATCTACGATAGCCCTCCACACCTTTCGGTCTTTCATTGCTGTTTTGATGTTACAAGTGTCCAATCCAGTGTCTTGCTTGAGAATGTCGATGTACTTTTATATTATGTGCTGGTTATGTGTTTGTTCTTCATTAATTACTTACAAATATTGCTGCAAAACTTGCTTAACTCGGGTGTTGTCCCCGATCCAGTGGCGTGCGCAAAGGGGGGGGGGGGGGGGGGCGGGGGGCCGCGGCCCCCCACTATTGAGTCAGTCGGGGGAAACTTAGGCCAGTCGGGGGAATTGAGAAGGAGGCTAGGTCAGTGGCATCATGGAATTATGATAGTCAAAAACACAGATGAAAAATTTTCGCGCGCTACGCGCGCATATGTCTTCCAAAAATGCAATATTCTTTGGTAAAAGCTTGTTTAGAGCCAAAATGTAGCTCAATCGTGCAAAAAATGGTGTAAATTCGAAAATTTTCGCACGCTACGCGCGCAGTTCTTTACTCAAATAGTCGGGGGAATTTCATTCATGGCCAGGTGGCCCCCCACTCACAATATCCTGCGCACGCCACTGCCCCGATCTACGATAGCCCTCCACACCTTTCGGTCTTTCATTGCTGTTTTGATGTTACAAGTGTCCAATCCAGTGTCTTGCTTGAGAATGTCGATGTACTTTTATATTATGTGCTGGTGTTTTGTTTTTGTTCTTCATTAATTACTTACAAATGTTGCTGCAAAACTTGCTTACTTGCTTAACTCAGGTGTTGTCCGCGTAAGATAGCCCTCCACACCTTTCGGTCTTTCATTGCTGTTTGGATGTGAAAGGTGTCAAATCCAGTGTCTTGCTTGAGAATGTCGATGTACTTTTATTCCGGCGTTCTTCATTAATTACCCGATTTTACAAATATTGCTGCAAAACTTACTTGCTTAACTCGGACGTTGTCCGCGATCTAAGATAGCCCGCCACACTTTTCGGTCTTTCATTGCTGTCTTGATGTTACAGGTGTCCAATCCAGTGTCTTGCTTAAGAATTTCGATGTACTTTTATCTATGCCGGTGTATTGCGTTTATTCTTTATCATAACCAGTGTTTACAAATGATGCTGCAAAACACACGTAGGTTCTTTCAATTCGACGCCGCGATCAAGGTGTGCTAATAAACAATCGATGTATTTAAAGCTGGACACACCGGCACGTGCAACTGACATTCATAACTTGCATCACTTAACTGTCAACTGTCAAATTGTTCTATCATTTGCCATTTTGAGCATTATTCGTTGAGGAAATAAACGATTAACCTCGCAACAGATTCGTTTGGGTCTACGCGGAAACAAAATTAGTATTGAAAGACCCCAAGTTATGCTTTCCTCCTTCCTTTTGCAGCCACATTTGTAAAGTTTGATAAGGTTGCGGGTCGATGCGGGGTCGATGATGGGGTCATGTTTGATACCAAACAATTCTTAAAATCTAAACATGATAACGTTGTTGCTATGCAATTTACGTAGTATGAGAAATTGGGCATTTAAAAGGCGGAGCACAAATTTTGGAACACCCTGTATATAACTTGGAATCAACTTCACATGTGTAATAATCTATTTGTGCAATATGTTATAATGATGACGTATGACAGTAAGTGATCCTATTCCTTCTTTTAAAGTATAATACAAAATTACAATTTACTCCAATATTGGTCTAATAATACTTTTTTCTTTGAAATCTTAAAACAAAGTTCTCTAAAAGATGTGTTACAGGCCAAGTCAAAATCACTACACTTTCACTTTCAGAAAGGCTGTCCCTTTAGCTTTTAGAAGAACTTAAGTTGGTTAAAATTGGTTGCAGAAAACGTGTTTTATGCTCATTTAGATAAAAGTTGTACATTATAAAAACCGAACAAGATTTGTGCGATTTCTCTAATAAGCTCTATTGAATTTCACTATTGACTAACGGTTCATACTCTAATCAGATCATCACAAAAGCCCTATTTTATCTTTTCTCTGCTGAATTCACGTATTCCAATTGCAATTGTTTAGCCACTAAATAACATTTTTTGGTTTCTATGACAAAACGATGTCAATATTTCGTGAATTTAGCAGAGAAAAGATAAATTCGGGCTTTTACACGAATGAAACAAAGCGTTAAAGAATTGAAAGATGTGGCTCTTTTTCCAAATGTTTGTTTATCATTTCAGCTACAATATACTATACCTAGTTATATAAAATAGAAACAAAGCATTAAAGACGTGTCTCTTCTTCCAAATGTTTGTTTATTATTGCAGCTACAAGATAATATACCTACCTAGTCATATAAAATAAAGTTTTACACAAGCCTTAAATAATAAACTTAGTGTTGTTCAATATGTATCTCGTTATTTTATATGCGGTTAAAACCAAACTGTTGGTACAGCGGAAAGACAAAATCAATGAAAAATCGTAACTATCTTAACACTTTCTACGCGGCAGTCGTCTGCAGACGACAGTATACAGTTCCAAAATGTCACAAAATGTTTCAAAAATGTCAGAGTTCTTGAATTTCATCACCATTTTAAGAATCACCATGAGAAATGCATTAAAATCAGTACAAACATGCCTACATAGTATTGGTTCAGTAATTCTTGTTATTACACCTCATAAATATTCATGAGAGAATAGGCATAAATCCTGCCATTTCATTGGTCAATTGAGCTGGACCATAACGGTTCCGTTCCCTGTATATTCTGAGATTTTCTTGACCACGGCTATGGAGCAGTATCCGCGGTTACAAATCACGATTTTGTTCCTCCCAACTCTTTGAGTTATTGCACCAGAGTAGGCACTTTGGGGACCTGCTCCGGCAGTTCCGACGCTGGTTTTTACTAGGGTTTTTGTAGCAAGGCATTCACACTATAGAGTGCGGGTCATTGTGAAATTTATTCAATGCAGATTTTGTTTATTTTTCGTGATTTTAGATGAATAAATGACATAATATACCCACAAATTGGTTTTCGAACGAACACATTTGGTTGTATACATCCAATGTAATCTGAAAAAGAATTTCATATCGCAGTTATAAATTTCAAATTCTCTCTCCCAACTCTCTGAGTTATTGCGACACCGTATGGATTGCCTATGGCGCTTCGGAGTAAATCCGCTTCGGCCGTTGGTGCAGGGACGACTTGGTATTTTGGCAGGAAGGCTTTCACACTAATGGGTATTCTTGTGAAGAATAATAAATGCAGATTTGGCTGATTTTCGTTATTTAAGGTACACAAATGAGCAATTGAGATAATATAGCCACAAATTGAAGATTGAACGGGCAAATTCGGTTGTATATATCGGAAGATGTGAAAGGGAAAATATGTCATGTTCACTGTATAGATTGTACACCGCATGTGGTTGAGCTCGCACCGCGCTGTAATAGGCATACATGTAGCAACTTACCCAGCATGTGGGCATGTTGTCCATGGAATTTTGGTAATTTTGACTATATCCCTATATCATCGTACCCAGAGACAAAAGTTCTCTACGTAATAGCGTTCTCACTTACTTTTATTTATGAAGTGTACTGGCTACAAGCCTACCACCCTCACCCTCCGGGTTCGGGGTAATAGGCCTAGCAAGTACCTCGGGAAAAATAGTTTGCACTGTTTCCCCTTTAACCATGTAGTATTTGTATATTATGGATTTTGAAAGTTGGGAAATGTTTTTGAAAATCTTGTTTTGTTTAATATGGTAAAACTAATCGACGCGTGGAAAGTGTTTAAAAACCGTTTATGGTTAGTGTAGTTTTTATATGATTACGAATGGCAAGAAAAGGCTGAAGTCATTCATTCATACAGAATATTTGCCAAATTAAAACGAATGCAGGACTGCGGTAATGGTAGGGAATACTTTGTGTTACGTGTACCATAAAACACTCGGATAAAACCTCCATCTTTACTCACAACGCGCAAGCCTAACCTCATTATGACCAATAAATGTGTCTCAAAATATATCTAGGTATTGCTTTTGTTTTAATTTTTGTGTTAAATTAATCTGGTCATTCCGGTGGAAAACTGTTCCTGATGGAATCAAGCTCGAATTTAAGTTGGAAATGCCAATGAAATAAGTTCGCTGGCCTGGTGAAAATGGAATACAGAAAAGATGGAATAAAGTAAAATAACACAGCAACTACATTTGATTGATTTGGTATAAATTCTGCTCAAACACCAAACTTGACTTCTCATTTGTGTTTTCGCAAAGACTTATAACCATTTAAATGTAGAACTTTTAGGAAAACAGCAAAATTACAGTCTTGCTCGTTGAGCTAGACTGACCTGTGACATGACTTTATAGGTCAGGTCACTAATTGAATATTTACATATTGGACTCCGCCAGGAATCGTTTTGTTCACCTACTTGCTAATTACAGTTTCAGTCTAATCAATACCTATTCTTCAATCATATCACCACTCCCATCCCCTATACAATAAGCATGTACTGAAGCACAATGGCGTATGCAGAATACCCCCGGTGGGGACCCGGCTCTCTATTCCTCCAAATGTTTCCACACTATTTAGTTTTTTTCTCATCAGTAAATTGATACGGATTCATCAGGATTGTTTATTAACGTGAATTAAAATTGTTCTTTTACTGAGGCCAATACATCGTATTTTACTAGTGACGTTTCGACACCATACTGGGCTGGAGTCTTCACCAGACTGTCAACCTTGACTGCTCCTGCTGCTGTTGGCGTGAGACGTCCTATTGAAAAATAACAGGACCAGCAAGAAGGTCGCCACTTTGCCAGTCCGATGAAGACTCCAGCCCAGTTCAATTTGGTCAAAAATCTGCAAACAATATCTAAAATGCAAAATAATAATTCATCGCCTTATGAATATTTTATTATGATCATCCCTCCGTTCCCGCCGCTGAGATGCTCATCATCCGCTCTCGTGTCAGGGGTTTCGTCTTGTAGATGTTCTCCCCATCCTCCAGGGTTTCCGGTAGAGGTCTGTTGCGAGTCTCTGGCAACAGCATGGATAGTATTCCGGCAACTATAGATATGATCCCGAGAATGTTCAGTGGTAGATATTTGCTGATTCGATCCTGTTTGTTTCGATATAATGTGGAGTAAACAGCATTATGACATCATTTATACATGTTGGCCCAAAAGTTTCGATGATTAGCAGTATAGAACTGAAAACATAGTTGCGACATTATTTTGATACCAAATTTGCAATAAGAGCTATCTACAACACAACACAACACAACACAACACAACACAACACATCACATAACATAACATAACATAACATAACATAACATAACATAACATAACATAACATAACATAACATAACATAACATAACATAACATAACATAACATAACATAACATAACATAACATAACATAACATAACATAGCATAACACATAACCTAATATAACATAACATAACAATGAGCATTTATATAGTGCTCTGACACATTTTATACATTGGTGGTACCGCTTAGCCTATCTTTATTGTCAATGTTTTACGACGGTAGGATTTTATTTTCAAAAAAACACAGCAAAAACGCTTATGTAACGAATAAAAGGGAGTGTGAGAGGGTGAAGAGAAAAGATGTTTCAATGTGATTTTATTTTTTAAATTTAAGATTAAAATGATCCTAATTAGAGACTTTAAGACATGGAAAATTTGCATCAATTGTAATACACACAAAGAAAACTTACAAGATATATCACGTAAGGCGCGAGGACTCCACCAACGCGTAAGGCAAACGAAATGAAACCAAGACCAGCATTGCTATGAGAAAATAGATATATTTGGAAAACCGCGTTAATGTATGAACGGTTTCGGCGTCGGTATATTTCAAATAATTAAGCTTTCGACAATAATACAGGGTGTCCCAAAAGTCTATGCACGACTTTGAAGCTTTGTATTTCACAAAATAAGTCGTATTGAAAATATGAATACATATTTAGAAAGAGGAGATGTGGGAAATAATTTTGATACCAAACATTGGAGTAACATCTGTTTGTAATGCCACCCTAGAAGTAAAATATGTATTACTGCAAAAATGTAATTTTATACTTCGGAGGAATAAAGTTCATAAATCCATACCTATTGAGATTAACTAAAATACGGGTAGAGTTGGTTACACGGAAAGTGATCCGTCAATTGTAATATTTAAAATTTTACATAACAGTGATATCATCATAATAACAAACTATATCACACATATTTTTTGTTTCTATAGTGAAATCTAATATAAAAGTTTTCCATGTATACAGAGACGTGTGCTAATGCAAAAACACAGACCTAAACAATTGAATAACGCAACAGAAAAGTGAACACACACATCACACAGCTGTCAAACATGTTAAAATTTAAACTTAGCGGATTATTTTAATGCTGCTTGAAGGCCTCATCGAAGGTTGTTTTACCCATTTAGAATATGTTCTTGTGTTCAAAAATGTATCCACCAACTTCCCTGGTGCGCGTTTCACTTTGAAATGTTTTCTGAACTTTTGTTGAGTAAGTTGAACTGAATGTGCTTCAGCATAGAACCATACAATTTGTATTCGCTTATCTATGCTGTAACCCAGCGGGCACTCAACCATATTTCAACGTTGAATCAACGTTGAAATATGGTTGCGTTGTTAAACAACATGATTTCAACATCTTTTCAACTACATGTTGTGCTTTGTTGAATTAACGTTGAATATTGACGTTGATTCAACGTTGTTGAATGGACTTGTAAAAATCATGTTTCCAAAAATCAGTCTGGAGCTAATTTGCATATTTTACTTGGCCTTATATTAGCCGAGTAAATTACGCAAATCGCTCATTAGCATAATTGCAATGGTACAAAAATTAGCACTGGTTCTCGTTTGTACCATTCTAATTATGCTAATGAGTTAATTTGCAGCTTTTTATTCATTTAAACCTATTATTTTATTTGAATTAAGTCGATGCATTAATTTAACACTATGGAATGTATATTGATATACACTTGTATATTCATATTTTCGCACTGTTTTTAAGATAGGTGATTACTCACTAAATAAATGCATACACATTGTGCAAGAACATTAACATCCAAGAGTCAATGCCCTTGCAACATCCCCCCCCCCCCCCCCCATGGTTGCCAAACGATACAAAAGCTTCATTAAGCACATTTTTAAGAAGAAATCAACACATTTTATGTTGATTCAACATCGTATTTCAACGTTGATTCAATGTTGAATTCTGGTTAAGTAGTTGAAATTCAGGTTGGTATATCAACCAAATTTCAACTATGTGACCAAAATTCAACATTGAAGCAACGTTGAAATATGACGTTGAATCAACGTTGAAATCTATGGTTGGTACAAACTTTCAAATCCAACTGTTAATTCAACGATTTTTCAACGTTGATAATCAACGTTGATACAACATTGTTACAACGTCATTTTGCCCGCTGGGAAACCATCTTCAATGAAGACTTTTGCTGTGCAATGTTGTCTACTACGCTTATTTATGTTGTGAGTGACCGAGTTTGGTATTAAATAACATTAATGTTGCAAGGTAAGCAATGGACTGTGACTAACGCGCAACGTTGCTTTCATACCGTTAATTTATGCGCACCTTTTTAGCAACAATGTGTGGTATGGTATGGGTTGGTCTGGCACACGGCCAATGACTTTCAACCAGTTTTATAATGTTGTGGGTTCACCAATAGGGTTGTGTTTGGTATCAAATTAATTTCCCAAATCTCGTCTATCAAAATATGGTTAAATTTATACCATATGATTTATATTTTATGAGATATGACTCTTCAAAAACGTGCATAGACTTTTGGGACACCCTGTAATTACTTTAATTGCGGATTAAGGCCAATTTCCTCTGTTTAAATTTTCGTCTTAACGTCACTTTTTTTTTGCCTTAACGTCAAACAAAGGACGGAATAAACGTTATTGTTCTCTTTCTCCTTATGAACACATTATAAGCATACTTCGTTATTAGGACAAAGGGCGACAACAAATAAACCAAGTTCTACGGGCATACGGACCCTTCAGGTTTGGTCGGTCGGTCAGTCTTTTTTCCCCCTTCAAAACGATCGTAAAAATCCAAAAAAAAATCTGTTAACATTTTGCCGGTTTTTTGACAAGTAAATCCTTTGTGTGTGCCGGTTTTTATTTGCACGTGAAATTTCTTTTAACTTATTAATAAAAATGAGGCTGGCGGGCCCGTAGAACAGGGTTTCTTTTTTTGTTATAATAATTATTATAATCAGTTCAACTTCTCTCGATCAAAGAATCACGCTCACATTCGGAGAAATATAAATCGTCCGAAAGAAATGTTGTCCAAATCAAGCCGAAACCGTCAAGCTGGACAAATGTCACAAGATTAAATTGATCAATTGGGTCAAAGGTCAAACACTTACCGTACAACCGTTGGCATAAGTTCCGGTGTGTAAACAAAAAGAATAGCAAAACTGTACGAAATCATAAACTTTCCTATCATAGCACAGGATATAATTAACGGACGAAGACTAACTCCAGAAGCTGCATAAAAAGAAGAAGAAGAGTGTTTAATAAAATAGAATAAAAATTGTCAAGAAAAATATAGCCGAACTTTAAAAAGTGATTGCAACTATTTAAAAAAATCAAAGGGGAACATAAATTTCAATGGCATATTTTGGCGTACTCATATCGTGGAATAAGTCGAATATTTACCTGTTTCGCGGGGTATACTAGCCGTCAAAATGCAAGATATACCGGCTGTGATTAGCGTAACCACCATTGAAATTCGACGACCATATCTGTAAGTAAATTTAAAAAGAAAGGAAAAATTTGATTGGGTTGATTTTCCTTTTTTTGGGGATTGTTTTTGATTCAAAGTTGCAATATAAACCCGACTGTATAGCGTTTGGGGGGATTGTTTCTGTAACATTTTCTGTGATTTTTGCTATTAACTCCCTACCGGACGCCCTATACACATGTCGTGGATTCCACCAACAATTTCCATGCGAGGCGGAACAGAAAATACAAATGCAGCATGTGTGATAAGAAGTCAGACACGTGTATATTCCGCCTTATCCGTGACTCGTTCGCGCTTCGCGAGCTTGTCATACTATCGTATAAGTCTTACGTACAAGTCATTTATACGTACAAGCCATGCGTATTGGTTTTGCCGTACGGCCTTAGGCTTTGCGAGTTTAACATTGACATTGAGTTGACCGTCGTCTTCATCTTAGATGAAGGAGATTGGCAAATTAGGCCACGAAAAAACGGGACCTCTCAGGTATAAGGTCGGTCGGTCGGGCGGTTTTTGTGGTTGTTTATCTTTCAAATATTTCGGGAAATTTTCAGCGAATTTTCTACAAAAAATTTAAATAAATAAAAAATAAAAATAAATAAATTGTTTAACATTTAAACAAAAATCTCACACAAAAGAAATTACGAAAATTCAAAAGTATTCCAGAAAATGATTCAACACTTTTTTGGGGTGCAAATTTGATTTTTTTTGGGGTCGTCTGGGCGCGTAAAAAAGTTAGTTTGTTCGTGGCCTTATCGTATTATTTAAAATACACTGCAAGCTTTATATTATTATGTTGTTAGTCGATACTTCTAATCATAGATTACATGAAAAATATATCTATGCCTGTGTATGATCTATGCCATTTCACCAGTTGTGCAAACTTAAGTCCCGCTTCATAACTTCACAGAGTCCTTGCGAGACCTTTTGAATGGCCAATCTCCCTTGCAAAATCCCCACATAACACACCACTCACACTTACTTTTCCATACTGAAGTACGCAAGAATATATGCAGGGATTTCTACTAATCCCAGCAGGAAGAAGTTAAGATACTTGTTGCCAGCGAGATTCGAACTGTCCAATGCGAGTCCATAATACACAATGCTATTAGCAAAGCTGTGAAATAAATATCACTAGGTGCTTAGTTAACGGGTTAGGACAGAACGTTTACCTTGAAGGCAGTATGTTCCACTACCTTGCCATTAAGTGTATGTTTTTTCTGGCTGTATAGTCTGCTGTCATGGTTGACTGGGCAAGGTAACGTGTGGAATTAACATCACGGCAGTGCTTTAGAGCATGACTACTGGCCTGCCTAATATGGAAATTGGAGAATTTATGACCGGCCAATAGCCTAATCGCCGGTATAAAAGTGATTAGACAGTGACACATAATGAAAATCATTGCATTGTGTATAACAAGATTGCAATTTCCCCGTAAACATTTCTAAGCAAATAATTATTTTCAACACGGAATTTCGGGGTTTTCTTCCAAATCTTGAGATGATAAATAAATATATGTTTCCAACAACGTTGACAAATATTTATGTACATGTATTTATGACTATGCAAATTAGTGACAGCTCTTCCTTACCAATTTACAAATAGAATGAGCGATATCTTTAGTAAAACTGGCGATCGGAACAAGTCCAGAAATGTGTGGTTTTTCAGAGGCGTTGCTTCTTCCTTCTTATCATTACCAGCGTCTTCTTCGTTGGACAACACGTTGTAACTGTTGTTCTCAAATTTATCGTTGCATTGGTCGTTTGAGTTTTCCTGATGCGATTGGAATATAAAAGAACAATTACTCATAGTATAATTCGATGCGAACAAGCCAACACTGCAAAACTAGGACTCACACGTATATTAGTGAATTTCAAGGACCGAGATATTATGAAAATATAGGTAGTAACCATTTTGAGACCGCTTTACCCTATCACCGAAATACATTGTATGTCAGAACACTCTACTGCTCAAAATACTAGTATCTTCAGTCTCCATCCAGCAAGCCCCCATCGAGGACACTAGATTGGGGGTAGTTAGAGGAATATATTATCAGATATAATCTTACTTCTGCTTGATCATACAGCTTTCCGTAACCATCCTTTAATTCCGTAGATTTATCATGGCTTTTTTCCTGCAAGGGACCAGGGCGACTGTCATCATTAGAGTCTCTTCGCTGGACATCACCAGCATTATTACTCGTCAGCTCATTCATCTCATCGAGGTCTTGAAGAAATAGTTTCGGTGCTGATTTGATCTTGTTAAAAGCTGCGATGTACTGAAGTATCTCCTCTGCCTCCGCCATCTTGCCCTGTGATATCAACCACCTCACGGATTCTTTTACGACCCTAAAGGCATGAAAGGTGACACAATGAACAGATACAGATCCGTAAAACTGCTGTAACTCCTTCATTATTCATTCAATCTATATAAAAGTAGGCCTATACATTTTCTTGCAAAAATGTTGTCAGAAATTTAGAAATCAGCATTTTTGGTGAGATTTTATACCAAAAATGGATTCTCCGACTCATTTTCTTTTCAAAAAATGTATAAATTTAGTTCAAAGATTACAGCGCTTGACAAATTTCATGTTGTGAGGGTTGACAGCCCCCTTAAAGGCAAAGGTCCACTTCGACCAGTTTTCCCTTGTTGAAAGGTGAACATTAGCCTACATTATATCTGTTCATTTGGTGACAGCTACAATATAGTTAAAGGCAAAGGTCCACTCTGGCCAGTTTACCCAGGGTGAACTGGCTGTCACCTGTTCATTTGGTGACAGATGGAATAGAGTTAAGATGGAGAAATCTCAACCTTGAGATATTCCCGAAGAATCTGGCTGGTAAGAGCGGACTTACCTTACGGGTTGGGAAAAGTGGACCAAAGGGTTTAAACATTATTCTAAAGGAACGCCAAATATATTAGTAGCATTCTATTTTCATTTCTTTCGTTTTTTGCTTGTTTTTGTTTAATTTCTTTCAAGGTTTTGTTTGTCTTGTGTGTTTTGTCACAAAATGGTTTGCTCGAGACTGATTTGTGCTCATGCCAGTGAAAATCCCAAAAAAGTGACAAATGTTCAACGGATTAATATGTCAATAGAAAATGGAAAATTCTTAGCAACATTTAGAAGGATGGAAACTGATATAATTATGTGAAACTTGTAACGAAATCGATTACATTGAACATTTCTATTATAACTGTAAGAAAATCAAAACAATATAGAAAAAGACTGAAAAAACCCAACAACTTTTGCAACAGTATAATCTAGACATAAAGATATTGCAAAACGATGTATTATTTGGTTAATGTCGCCAAATCAACTATTAGCAAATACCAATATAGGAAACATCCCGATTTACTAGTGTCTTATATTTAGAGCTTACAATTATAAAACTCCTGTAAGATTTGATTTAAGGGAAGAAATATATGTTATAGGCTATGTCTTTATTGATTATTTATGTGTGCATATGATGTGATGTGAGAATTAATATATATATGCAATAAAACAAAAGACTTAAAAAAAGACTCCTCAAATAGGATAGGTCGGTCTATCGACTCCAGTTGACAAATACCATTAATTCACAAATATTGAGAACAAATATTTCGAGGATTTTATTTTCAAAAATCAGAAAATGTCAGAAAAACGTATTTTAAATCATGAATATAATTATTTTTAATTTGAAAATACAAAATATCATATTTTCGCAATTTCGTAAGGGTTGATCGAGGCCGTATATCGAGGTTGTAGATTTTCTATGGATAATATAGCAATTAAAAACTTCATTTATGTATATATATCGTGATTCTATATTGCGCAGTATCCATAACGCTCAGATTTACCAATTAAAATAACACACTAAACGCCCACAATTCATTCTGTGCGGAGATTTCCGTTGGTCGCTTCTTTCTATATATTTCCCATGCACGTGCTTTCGCTTTCACGTGCTTGGGTCCTCTCAGCTTATTGAATCATTTTATTCTTGTGACGTTAGAGGAATAGGAATGCATGTTTTTAGAACATGTGACAAACGCATCAAGTGAAAGAGGTGACATTTTTCTGAAACAAACACAAGACGCTGAAAATACAAGGGGTCATTCAATAAGTTCTACCTCCTTACTCATAACATTGCTAATATAAATGTCAGTATAGCTACACATTTATAGTTAATGATAATTGATATCTGTTTCACTTTTGTTATGATGCGATGAAAGCCAAAGAGAGATTTTGGACAACGAACACGGAAAATGGCTGCCCTGGTCTGATTCTGGCTAATAAACGGGCATTTTCCTCAAGAAACCAGTCATTTGTATTGTTTATAGTCTGTAAAGAGAGATCTGTAATTTAGAACGGTTTTAATCGACCGATAGGTTCATTTTGTCTCTTAGAATCAACCAAATGAATAGCACTCAGGAGACATTTTGCTGTTTTTATCCGTTTCCGTCGCACTAAATGGACGTTCGTTTTTTACTGCATCTCCAGGAAAATGTACAACCAGTAGGGGAGAGCGGGAGTGTCCGCCCTATGGGCAATTTCGTCCACCACGTGATTCTCATCTTTGCGGCCACTGGTTGAATTTGGCGAACACACAATAGATACAGTAGTATGTTGCAAGCTTCCCACGTTAACGTGACAGATCACCGTAACATGTTTGTCAACTTATCATCCAAAAACCATTTTGCTTCGCAAAAGTGAATATTCTTGCGGGTTTGCTTGATTTATTCTTTTTCGCAAATACCAATTTAATGGTGTCAAAATGCTTTAAATTATTACTCTAGGAGCAGCTCTGGGGGCCATAATCTCACAAGTGCACAATATTACACCTGCCTAAAATCGGCAACCCCCAATAATCAGGCCAGTTGTGTAACAATAATTATGTTCCGTCACAGTCGCTTATGAAATAAACCTCTTGAAATATTATATTGTAGGATACTTACATGGCGACTTACGACACGGGAATGGCAAGCAGCCTTCCACGATACAGAATTATTTTTGATAGTAGTTAAGGCGAGACAAAAACGGTTTATGATTGGTGTAAGACAGCCAAGGGCGCATACAGGATGGTCGCACCCCGGGGTGCTGTGAAAAGACGATCCCCCAAAATGCAATTGATCAGGCCCTTTTCTTGTTCTTTAGCCCCAATATTGCCTTTCTTTTCAGTTTCCTTTTCTTCTCTTATCTTTCCTTTTTTGTCTCCTTTCCTTTTCCCCCTTTCCTTTTTCTTTCTCCCCGTTTTTTCTTTTTTCTTCTTCATACCCCGGGGGTGCTGCAGCCACCGCAGCACCCCCTGGATCCGCCCCTGATTAGACAGCACGGAATTAACCTAGCACAGAATCCTCTATTGACGGATTGAAGGATTGTACAGCTTTATTAAGAATGGAGTCTTGATACTAGTCTGAATTATGAATGTCTTACACCAAGAATACACTGAAAAAACCTCGACAAATGGTTTATCCCTGTGTAAGACAGCACGGAATTAACCTAGCACAACATCCTCTATTGACTGATTAAAACATGTTATATAAATGATTACATAGCTTTATTCAGTTATGGGTCTTTACACTAGTCTAACTTAGGGACCGTTCATTATTTATGGTGGAGGGGGGGTTGGGACAAATTCGAGACTCGTATGTTAAAATTACCTACCCCCCCCCACAGCTGAAACTGAAAATTACATGACCCCCCCTGCTAACCAGTAGCTTTTTACACAACCCCCCCCCCCCCCCTCCCCGAAAAAAATCAACTTGTCACATACTTTAAGGGGCTGTCTTTACCTTTGGAGTTTTGTTCATGGATACGTTGGCAAATTTTGTTTGTGCCCTATCTGAACGGCCAATAATTTTATGATGCCCCTTCTTTTTATTGTGTGAAATTAGTAATGGCGAGCGTAGCGAGTTGGAATTTGTTATTCATATACACTTTGGGTGGTTTTGTGAATCTTTATAACCCGAACAGGTTAGAACATTCTGAGCAGGAACGTATAATCCAGTGAAACATTCTACTTTTGTGAGCATTGGTGCAAAGCAGATATGAGGTGAAAAGCATGCAATAAATCACATTTTTAAATCATGAAATTGGATTTTGTAACATTATACACCCTGTGGCTCTAATGTCTCGACCGTTGATGATTATATAGATGTTTTTCCACCATATTGTTGATTTGCTGTCTAGAAGTCGTCTCATAGTAAAAGTTTTTGAAGTCGATAGGTTTTAAAAAAATATGCGCGAAAAAAAAGGCATTTACACTCCAAAATAGCCTCTAAAATTACTCCAATCACCACCATCTTTATAGTTTAAACAAATTTACACAACCCCCTGTTCAAGAATAAAAAGTTACATACCCCCACCCCCCTATTTCAACATATGAAAGTTACATGACCCCCACTATATTTTACCCAACCCCCTCCACCATAAATAATGAACGGTCCCTTATGAATGTCTTACACCAAGGATATACTGGGAAAATGCTTTTATTGAGAAAAAACCCAATAAAAAAAGAGGGCCGTATTCTCGTACTAAACACGGTATAAGCTTAAAAAACGTGTCTAACTAAACGCGTCTCTAACTTAAACGCAAGTTTATCTTTAAAAAAACGTTTTTAACGAAAGACGGTTTTAAACTCCGCGAATCTCGTCCCCAGAGTAGGTCGTGTGTTACTGTAAATACAGGTATTTTTGTTTGTTTGAATACCTCAAAAGCACATGTATTCTTATAATACTACACGATCTGAACGTCAGCTTACAGCATACACGGTTTAGTGATTATCCAAGGCATACAGTTTGTGTATGAGTTTAGTTAAACGCGCTTTAAACTACCCCCATACCCATGTTTGAAGTGAGACAGTGCTGTAATTATTGAACTATTCATCAAATGCATATAAAAGTATACATTTTTGGAAAGGAAATGGATCAGAGAATCCAAATTTGTAGATTTTTTGAGAAAATCACAAAATTCACTTTTTTGACCCCAATTTTTTTGAACAAAGCTAACAAAAATAATTTTGAGTAAAAAATGGCCAAATCAGTTTATAATGATTTCAAGACACTAATGGAGGGACGATTCTTTTAAAAAACCTAATCTAATTTGAAAATGTTGACCAAAAAGTGCCAAAAAACGTGGACAAATGGATTTAAAAAAAAAATGTTATACTTTTTTGTCAAAATTTCAAAAAATATTGGATTAGGTTTAAAAAAAAAAAATCGTCCCTTCATTAGTGTCTTAACATCATCATCAAGTGATTTGGGCATTTTTAACTCAAAATTATGTTTGTTAGCTTTGTTCAAAAATATTGGGTCAAAAAAGTGAATTTTGTGATTTTCTCAAAAAATCTACTTTTTTGGTCAAAATTGACGCCAAATTTGGGTTTTCTGATTCATTTCCTTTCCAAAAAGGTATACTTTTATATACATTTGAGTCATGGTTCAATAATTACAGCACTAACAAAATTTAACAAAAAACTACCTTAAGTCCCCCCTTAAGTGAGTTAGACGCGTATTTAAGTTAAACAAATTTCGAGAATTACGTCTAGTTAAACGATGTGTCTAAAATCAAAGTTAGACGCGTGTTTAGCTTAAAACCGTGTTTAACTACGTATGCTCGTACGTAGTTAAACACGGTTTTAAGCTAAACACGCGTCTAACTTTGACTTTAGACACAGCGTTTAACTAGACGTAATTCTCGAAATTTGTTTTACTTAAACACGCGACTAACTCGCCGAAATGTATCTAAATTTTAAACATACGTACGGGGGTAGTTTAATGCGTGTTTAACTAAACTCGCGCACCAACTGTATGCCTTGAATGATCACTCATCCGTGCCCGGTTCAAGTAGTCTTTAAAAGTACCGTGTATTTAAGGCATTCGGTCGATATTTATTGTACTCCATTAGGGCCACAATGAATTAAATTATACATACAAGCAACGTAGGACCACTCTGGGAACGAGATTTGCAGAGTTTAAAATCGTGTTTTGTTAAACACGGCGTTTAAGTTAGACACGCGTTTAGTTAAACACGGTTTTAAGCTAAAACCGTGTTTAGTACGAGAATACGGCCCATTATGTTTTTAAAATTCTTACTTTTAGATCAAGATATCAGATAATTGAAAATATTCACTATCTTATTTGTTGATATCATGTGAATCACGTAAGTGGTTATGTTTTTGCATTTAAGTTTCAATTTTATATTATGAGGTATTTGTAAGATCACATATAAAAAGTAAGATCACATATAAAAAAAAACCAAGTTTCACATTTATTTTCAACTGTAACAGTCGCCAACGGTGCTCCTATTGAAAGCAAAACTTCCGCGCGCACTTGACAACACACAATCGGATGTCAGCGTCCGTGTCATAAAATGCGTAATTCGCATTGAAAGAAATGGTTAGTTTATTGTAGTAATATCATGTTTAAACTTTGTAGATTAATAATAAGTGGATAAAGCATTGTAGAGGACATTTAGAGACACTTATTTACGTGGTTCATAGATTCTTGGGATGTCAAATTGTGTCTGTAAAATGTAATGGAAAGTACAGAGTTGAAACTGAGTTAAGCTTAACCACTTGAAATTGTATTTGGTGTATGGAAACTGCATTATTGTTTGATAAATGAGGATTTATGATGTTTACTTTGGTAGAAAGTAATGCCAACGGAATAATATTTAACTGAATAAGGAACTTCAGGGATTATTACTTTGTTTATATCATGGAACTGTTAAAAGGATGAAAACTATTGTGTACTGGCAATCAAATTATATGGTTCATAAAACTATTTGCTGAGACCATATTTGGTTGTTTTTATTTGTGTTTAGGAAGCCACGATGCTTGCGTACTCTGTCAGCCTACAAAACATGTGAGACAGTCCTCTGAGTATTAAACTTGAAAACAAGTTCTGGAGAAGACCCAAGGTGGTAAGTGACAAGTGTTGGTTTATGATTCACGTATAGGGCATTGATCGACATTAGATTGTGGTAACGTTATAGTTGTTTAAAGGTAAATTGTTATGCCATTGTTTTCATGAAGTATTACTCATGCTAATTGTGTTCTTTGTTTTGCGGTTTAATTACAGTTTTACGGAGTTATTGGAATATTTCATACTAAATGCGATTGCGACTCTGCGGGGACTCTGCGACTGCGAACCCATTATTTGCGTATTATGAACTTAGTGTGAATAAACCAGACTTCTGTGTTAGAACTATAAACACTGACTATCTTCATCCAACTTGTGTCTCTACGTGTGTTTTATGTTGAAACTGCGGGTTGGCTGCCGGAACAGTAAAACACCTTGGACTCTCATGTGAAACATGAGTAAGACACCTTGGAGGTTCAATAAACCTAATGCGACGTCATCATACTACTGAAGGTACCGGTGGTTTGCATACACAGCGATACAGAAGGTACGCTGAAATCTATCTGCGTTATCTACAAGCTGCGAAAGAACGCCTAGGAAGTGCGACACTACCCAGACAGGAGCTGATTCTGCATGTTCTGACTGTGGATGAAATCACTGGGTTCAAATTCAGCACTGGTGTTCTGAACCCTATGAACTAACTAACTGCAAGTGAATTATTATACAATTTGCATTGCGTTTTAGTGTCAAAGCCTGGCATAAAGTTGGGCACTCCTAAACTGTGTTGTTAACTGTCCAAAAAATAAGTAAAGGACAACCCTCCCCTATTGCCCAAAATGTGTATTGGTTAATTTTACTTGTACACAAATTGCATTTGTAATTGCATATTTATAGCCAGCTCTGTACATGTACATGATGTTTAAAAATCTGATGTTCATGATTTGCAGTGTAAGTAACAAAATTTATTTCAAAGTGAAAAAGGGTATTCACTTGTTAGTCAAGGTATAATAACATACAGGTGCACAAGGTTCATGTGAATGTATATAAATTTATTAAGTCAAATTACACCAAAGGAAGTGCATTTGTGTTATTTGAGGTGATTTTGGCACATTTTGTAGTCACATTCCTTTGTGGAACATTTAGTACAAATATGGGATTCTGATTTTGTATACTTGCATGTAAACTTGGTCATATCATTCAGTTTGGACTAGTAGTAATATTGTTGTTATCCCCTGCCAACAAAGTAGTGTTGGGGATTATGCTTTGTATGTCAGCACACTCTCTGTCCATCTCACAATTTAAGAGGTTACATAAGCTCGCGCGATTAATCGATTTTTACGGTTAACCGATTCCTTTTTGATAACCTGTTTACATAATTGTGTTTTTAACTATTTGAAATATGTGAACTATGTGAAATTGTTTAGCAAAGTCAATACATTGTATGTATTACCAAGTTTGTAAGGTCGCTGGTAAAAGGTGGTAACATTTATTTTAACACCAGCGTGTTGAACATTATAGTCATCTTAAATTGAGAGTCAAGTAAGTTTGCTTTTAACATGGCCTCTAAAGCAGACAGGAATACACGGGACGATGACATGTATGATGAGAAGCGGGAACCTGGTCTTGATAAATTGTTGACACGCCTATCTTCACCTGTTGAATATTCAGCGAATTCTGTAAAATCAAAATCTATCAGGTCGACCAGATCTTCAAGGTCATCTGCGGCAGTAATAGTAGAGGCAGCTGCAAAGGCTGCAGCTTTGAAGACCAAGGTGCAGTATTTGGATGCAGAAAACAAGTACAGAGCCGAGATGGAAAGTAAGAGAGCTGAATTTGAGAAATTCCAAACTATGAAAGAATTGCATATTGCACAGTCTCAAATTAAGGCAGTATGTGACTTAGGAGCAATGGAAAGTGACTCTAGTGATTTTCCAGAGGCACTTGAATTTGAAACCCCTAAGATGGAATATGTACAAGGGTTTGTGGACTCAATTCCCACAATGTATCCATGTGCTGAAGACAATCAGCCTCAGCCATTACATGTGGAAGTGGAATGTGCTAAAGACAATCAGCCTCAGCCGTTACATGTGGAAGAGGAATGTGCTAAATACAATCAGTCTCAGCCATCACATGAGAACATGGAATGGGTTAAGCTACTTGCTGATCAAATAAGCTTAAGCAGACTGCCGCCTCCAGAGCCAATGATCTTCACTGGAAATGCTATGCATTACCCGGAATGGAAGGTGGCGTTCAAGACCTTGATTGCCAAAAGAAGTGTGCCAGCTGAGGAAAGAATATACCACCTCAAGAAATATCTAGGTGGAGAAGCTAGACAGGCCGTGGAGGGATATTTCCTCATTTCTTCAGCAGGGGCATATGAGGAAGCTTTGGAGTTGCTCGAGAAACGATATGGTGACCAGTTCGTTATCGCAAACGCATTCCGCGGACGGCTTGATGACTGGAAGAAGATTGGTGGTAGAGATGGTGTAGCCCTAAGAAAATTCTCTGACTTTCTGCATCAGTGTGAGGCTGCAATGGCCAGTAACGATAGCCTGAAGATACTAAATGATGTACATGAAAATAAGAGGATGGTGAGCAAGCTACCAGATTGGCTGATCCACAGATGGTCCCGCAAGGTAGCTGATTACAAGGCCCAGAATGGAAGATTCCCCCCTCTGAGGGAGTTTGCAAAATTTGTATCTAAAGAATCTGAAATTGCTTGTGAGCCCACATTCAGGGATTTGACTCGGAATGAAGGAATCAAGACTAGTGCACGTACCCTTTCCACAGAGTCCAAGGAAATAAAGTCCTGTTTGTCATGCGACAAGGGTGGTCACGTCCTAGACGATTGCAGGAAGTTCAGAGAGTTGACAATACGACAACGAAAAGACTTCATAATGGAAGGGAAGCTGTGCTTTGGATGTCTGCGCAAAGGGCACCAAGCAAAGGATTGCAGAGCAAGACTCACCTGTAAAACTTGTAAAAGGCGACATGCTACATGCCTCCATGGTGACATTAAAGATCCTAAACCTACAGAAGTCTCTCCGTCAGCTGTTGTGAGTCATGCGTCTCATTCTGCAAACAGCAAACAGTGTTCCATGATAGTGCCGGTACATTTGTCGCATGTGGACAGCCCTGATGATGAGAGGCTAGTGTATGCGTTATTGGATACGCAATCCGACACCTCGTTTGTCTTGCAGGATGAATGCGACAAGCTGGGATTGCGTGGGACAAATGTGAAGTTAATGCTTTCCACGATGACTGCGGAGAACACTATGATAGATAGTAAGAAGATGCGTGGATTGCAAATACGTGGATACGACAGTCATTTGAGGATATCCCTCCCTGCGGTATTTACTCGTGAAATAATGCCAGCAAATCGGCAACATATTCCTACACCTGAGATAGCTATGAAGTGGCCTCATTTGAACAAAATAGCAGACAAGTTGCAACCTATTGTAGATTGTGAAGTAGGACTTCTCCTAGGCTACAATTGCCCCCGAGCATTAGTCCCGCGAGAAGTGATTCCATGTATGGGGAATGGTCCCTATGGTCAGAGAACCGACCTAGGATGGGGCATTGTTGGATTGATAGACCCCAATGAGGTGGACAATGATGACCATAATATAGGAGTAAGTCACAGGGTCTTGACATATGAAGTTCCCCACCAACTATCTGTGGAAGGAAGTGTAACAGAAGTGCAACTTGCATTCAAGACTTCCGTAAAGGAGGTAATTAATCCTCAGCAAGTGGCAAAGATGATGGAAGTGGACTTCAGTGAGCATCCGTCTGACGAGAAGACAATGTCACAAGATGATATGAAGTTTATGGAAATAATGCAAGAAGGGATCCATCAGAGGAAGGATCTGCATTATGAGATGCCACTACCGCTAAAGGGAAGTCAGCCAGTCCATTTGCCAAACAACAAGACACAAGCCGTGCATCGCTTAAGACAGAGTACTACCGCATCTGAACTGACAAGCAAATCCAAGTGGCTTGAAGGGCCAGATTTCTTATGGAAGAAAGACCTTCCAGAAGTAATGAATTTGACTACTGAAAAGACAATACCTGATGATGACCCAGAGGTGAGAAAGACGACACCTCTTGCAACTAGTGTGGAGGAATTTCCACATCACTTAGAGTTAGAGCGCTTGAAACATCTTTCTGACTGGCTCCGAACAAGGAGAGCCATAGCAAACTGTCTCAAGTTCAAAGAGATTCTAAGGAATCGAGCCAGGAAGAAGTCACATGTACAAGCAAACCAACCCAAAGCTATCACAGTTGAAGATCTCCAACAAGCAGAAAGGGAGATAATCAAGATCTTGCAAGCAAAGTTCTTTGAAAAGGAGCTCAAAGTACTTACCTCCTTGAGAGTAAATGAAGAAACTCCCAACAGGGAAAAGGCCAGGAAGCGTAACGATGCCATAAGGCACGTCAGCCAGCTGTATCGCCTTGATCCGTTTGTAGATGAAGCTGGCAAAATGAGAGTTGAAGGTCGCTTGAGGAGATCTGGATGCACTCTAGAAATCAAACACCCTGTGATACTTCCTAGCAAGCATCGTATCACAGACCTCTTGATTAGACATCACCATGAAGTCGCGGAACATCAAGGACGTGGAATGACCACAAATGAACTGAGAACCAGTGGTTATTGGGTGATTGGTTGCAGCTCTGCAGTCACTAAGATCATTGCCAAATGTGTGAAGTGCAGAAGACTACGTGGTCGACGTGAAGGACAGAAGATGGCTGACCTACCGGTTGACCGACTGGAGCCTGCACCACCGATTACCTACTGTGCAGTTGATTACTTCGGACCGTGGTACATCAAGCAAGGTAGAAGTGAGCTTAAGAGATATGGAGTCCTGTTCACGTGTTTGGCATCTCGGGCTGTTCACATAGAGACAGCTAATGCACTCACAACTGACTCTTTCATTAACGCTCTGCGGAGATTTATAGCAGTAAGAGGTCCTATTCGCCAGCTGAGATCGGATAGGGGAACCAATTTTATTGGAGCGGAGGCAGAGCTGAAACAAGCCTTAAGTCAGATGCACCACGCTGCTGTTAACGCCTTCCTGCTGAAACAAAACTGTGACTATATAGAATTCAAGTTTAATGTACCTTCAGCCAGTCACATGGGTGGCGTATGGGAACGCCAAATTCGTACCATACGTAGCGTGCTGGCCTCCTTGATGTGCAAAGTTGGTACCCAGTTGGACGACGAATCATTGAGAACTTTCATGTGCGAGGCGGCTGCGATCGTAAACTCTCGGCCATTAACGGTGGACAACCTTGGTGATCCCACATCTTTGGCTCCGTTAACCCCCAACAATCTACTGACGATGAAATCACATGTGGTCTTACCTCCACCTGGCGTTTTCCAGACAACTGATGTGTACTCAAAGAAGCGATGGCGCCGAATTCAGCACATAGCAAATGAGTTTTGGTCACGCTGGCGAAAGGAGTATCTCCAAAACCTTCAGCCACGGCCTAAGTGGAACTTACCTAGAAGGAACATCCAGCCAGGGGACATTGTAATCATCAAAGATGAAGACATGCCACGTAACCAATGGCGTCTGGCTAGAGTTGATGTAGCCTATGCTGACGAGGATGGCTTGGTACGGAAGGTCAAGTTGGTTGTTGGTGATAAAGGCTTGGATGCCAAAGGCAAGCGAGTAGCTGGTCCATCGTACTTGGAACGACCAGTTCACAAGCTGGTACTACTTCTAGAGAATCCAGAAGTTACTGATACGGAGGAAATTACAATGGTGTAATTTGGGGGGCAGTGTAACAGTCGCCAACGGTGCTCCTATTGAAAGCAAAACTTCCGCGCGCACTTGACAACACACAATCGGATGTCAGCGTCCGTGTCATAAAATGCGTAATTCGCATTGAAAGAAATGGTTAGTTTATTGTAGTAATATCATGTTTAAACTTTGTAGATTAATAATAAGTGGATAAAGCATTGTAGAGGACATTTAGAGACACTTATTTACGTGGTTCATAGATTCTTGGGATGTCAAATTGTGTCTGTAAAATGTAATGGAAAGTACAGAGTTGAAACTGAGTTAAGCTTAACCACTTGAAATTGTATTTGGTGTATGGAAACTGCATTATTGTTTGATAAATGAGGATTTATGATGTTTACTTTGGTAGAAAGTAATGCCAACGGAATAATATTTAACTGAATAAGGAACTTCAGGGATTATTACTTTGTTTATATCATGGAACTGTTAAAAGGATGAAAACTATTGTGTACTGGCAATCAAATTATATGGTTCATAAAACTATTTGCTGAGACCATATTTGGTTGTTTTTATTTGTGTTTAGGAAGCCACGATGCTTGCGTACTCTGTCAGCCTACAAAACATGTGAGACAGTCCTCTGAGTATTAAACTTGAAAACAAGTTCTGGAGAAGACCCAAGGTGGTAAGTGACAAGTGTTGGTTTATGATTCACGTATAGGGCATTGATCGACATTAGATTGTGGTAACGTTATAGTTGTTTAAAGGTAAATTGTTATGCCATTGTTTTCATGAAGTATTACTCATGCTAATTGTGTTCTTTGTTTTGCGGTTTAATTACAGTTTTACGGAGTTATTGGAATATTTCATACTAAATGCGATTGCGACTCTGCGGGGACTCTGCGACTGCGAACCCATTATTTGCGTATTATGAACTTAGTGTGAATAAACCAGACTTCTGTGTTAGAACTATAAACACTGACTATCTTCATCCAACTTGTGTCTCTACGTGTGTTTTATGTTGAAACTGCGGGTTGGCTGCCGGAACATCAACAGTTTTGGACATTTTCATCAAAACCAGGCGGAATTGGGCAGAGTTATGAATGGAGAAAAATGCAAAAAATATTTTTGGGGTTAAATTTGTCAATCTGATTATCTGAATTGTGTTGTTGTTGCGACATTATGCGAAATGTGTCTTTCCCCTTCGGCACACCTATGTTTTAGAGCTTTCAAATGGCAGAAGCCTGACGATTCCCGTCAACCTTTGGCCCTCACGCCCAGGCCATCGGTAAACCTCTGACCTTACGCCCCTTTTCGCCCCATTGGATAGAGGGCGTCCATTTGTAAAATTACGTAGATGAAATAAATGTCATGCAATACATACCAATAGAAAGGCAGAGCCAACAGTAATATGAGCGACAAGAACAGCTGCATGTGTCTCCAATTTGGAAAAATGTACGCCACTCCTGCCAATGTCACCATGGAGATACCCCACGCGACGTTTACCATCGTACCGACGATGGCGCGCTGCTCCGGGACGACCATCTCCATTAAGATGACGAAGCCCGTTGAAAACAAACCCTTTTTAAATGAAATAGTAAGTTCAAAACGGTGTTATTTTATTCTAGCTGTGATTAGAAAGGAGATCACCATTATCAGCCTTGATTATTAGCCTTGTACATGGCAATTATAAGAGAGGGTGTATACAACTTGGTTAAATCATGGATAAGGTCATGTGTTTTAAATCCGGTTAATTGAGGCTGATGATTCATGTTGACTGTGTAGCGAATAGGAAAAAAGCTGATGATCATTGTCTTATCCATAATAAATTAGTTGTTACAAATAGTTGACAAGTCTGTTGAACCACACACTTAAAGACTACTAAATATCCTTTGAAATGGGACCAAAATGGTGTTTGTAACATTAGGGATGACTAGTTATTGTAAAAAGAACAAAGCATGGGATTATCCCCATTGAGTTTGTACAGGCGGCACCCCTTCCAGCACCACCCCTGGTCCCCAAACATCAAACAGCTGTATCTCCCTTTCTGTATTAGCTATACCAATGCCATTTGGCAGGTAGATAGATTGTTATTAGGGCTTTAAAATGATACCAAATTTGTTGAGATAGATTTTGTGGTTTTAAAAATATTTGAGGAAAATGACAGCATGAAGCTAAAAAATGTAACAGCACCACCCTATTGGGAGGCGAGTTCATAACGCGTGACCAGAAGGAAAAGGAATAACAACGAGATAACTTAATCCGATTATCTATTAAACTTAACAAAGGATTGGAAATTGCTACAGACCCTATGTTGAATCATATTGCCGACTATAAGCAATTCGAAAGTGGTGCATCATATTTTTCTTAATACATTTCTATGTCAAATAAATACTCAATATCTTACGAGACGCGCCGACACATTGCTATTGGAAATGTATATTTGTTATATGTAATATCAACAAATGACAACAAGTATTATAGTTCCTTGAATAACACAATACCGATAATATTGACCTGTTTTGACAAATTATATATGATATAATTTCATTAATTAATAATATCAAATGTTCCGCTTACATGCGGGTAATTAAATTGCTCGCAAATTATAGCTAAATTAATAAAACACACAATCAAATTTGCCATATGAGTGCCCCAGACTGCCCCTTCCTCATATAATGCCTCAAAGATAATCACATTTTATAAGCCAAGCACACTCTGCCACAACAATCAAGTGGTCTAGATATAATTTAATATGGTTTTCTTATTGGACTGATATGAACAGGGACAAACACATCATAATATTATATTATTTTAATGTATTCAGATTCAACAATATTATTGATACACCTGTTCAAAACTCCCGCCAGTAGACACAATACTATTTCTATGGCTATACACAAGTGGCATCATCGCATTACGCTAAGCTACGATAATGCTCTCTAATAGGATTTAAATAACAATCAAGGTTAAAGATCGGAAATATGATTTGAGCTTTAATCATGGATTATTATTATTCCTTCGGTATCTACTATTTCTATGGTAACACTTATTGTATAATGAATAGGCAGATAGGAGAGGGCGTACTTTGGTTTGGTAGACCAGGGAAATACAAAGAATGTGCAGTCAGGCCTAAAATGCTTAGGGAGTGTCGATAGGACCCCCAATTGTCGAGCTTCCAATATTTGGACACATTGATACATTGTACTAAAGTCGTCTAAAGTGTTCGCCTTTTTAAAGTTACGTTAGGTTTAGTAATGTGTTGAAGGTGATTTTAAAAAGGGGTAGGAGAATCATCCAGCGACAACGTGTTAAAAAAGCAGTGTGATGTGGCCGATTATCCCCGGCACCCACTGTGTTCAGCAAGTGCTCCCCTTCCTCCCGGGTCTCCCGACAACTTACCTCACGAAACATTCCCGCCACAACCCACAAAACAAGTATGACGTAATAGTTCCAGGTGAAGCACAGCACAACACCGACTACAACCTCAACCACTAAAGACACAAAGAAAACAGGTTTCCTTCCCACAATGTCTGGTATCTGGTTTCAAATAATAAAGCCAAAGAGAAAACAAAAATTAAACACAACAAAAAATCATAATTGATTTTGAATATTTTTGTAGGTTTCCAAAACAAAATGATGAATTTGTATTTTTGACATTGTGGTACAGGTTCAGTCCGTGGGGACATTAAGCCCTGGTGGGATCAGACTTAGGCAAATTGCTTGTACTAGGATAAAACATAAGGCCGTATTCTCCGAGTAAACGCGGTTTTAGCTTAAAACCGTGACTAACTAAACTCGTGTCTAAATTTAACGCTGAAGTTCATCTTTTAAAGGACGTGTTTAATAAAAACCACTTTTAAACTTTTTGAATCTCGTCCCCATCGAGTGGTCGTGCGTTCTCTATATACAGGTATTCAATATATTATGGCCCAAATGTGTTACAATAGATATCGACCGAATTTCTCAAATGCACATGTATTTCTTAAGACTACACGGTTTGCACGTCAGTTTGCACTGGGCACGGTTGGGTTATCATTAAAGGCATTCAGTTGGTGTATGGGTTAAGTTAAACGCACGTTATACCACCCCATCACACCCATGTTTAAAGTTTTAACTTAACACTTTTCAGTCAGTTAGACGCGTGTTTAAGTTAAACAAATTTGGGAGAATTGCGTTTAGTTAAACGATGAGGTTAAAGTCAAAGTTATACGGGTGTTTAGTTTAGAACCGCGTTTAGGTACGTACGAGAATACGGCCCATATTGTTTAATGTTTGAAAATGACTGCTTTGAAACGTAAACCATGTTATTTACTGGTCTGTACATGTAGATCCCATTGTACAAACCAGTAAATGACATGGTTTACGCAAAGTACGCTAGTTTTCTTATTTTGCATCGGATTGATCTTATATTTTCAGGATATCATAATAACTAATTGGGCTTTACATTCAGACTAAATTGGTCACGGTCCAATGATTATAATAAGAATCACACCGTCATTAAACAGAGTCCTAATTTTTTTGAGACACCCTGTATAATAGATAAAAATGTAAGCCTAGTTGTATTAAATGCAAACCTTTCTTACATCAAGGGAAAGTTTTAGGTCGTGAGGCGATATGCATCCAAAAGAGCTCTCAACACACCCTTTCTAACTAGTTTCTGTATTTACCAGTTCACTTTTAATTTTGTTGCCACTTGATATTGATATCCCTTTATAAAAATTAACCTAGCAACCGGTTGTTTAAAAAAAGATACACAACTTGTGTAAAATGTTGCACAACCTTGTGAAAGTTTACAAGAAGTTGTGTGAAAATTTACACGATTGTGTAAAATTGTTAAAACAATAGTTGCTAGGTTCATATATTAAAATTATAATTTTCTTACACAACCGATTTAGCTAGATTTACAGTGTACATATCAATACAAGTGGCATACATTTCAATACAGCGAATGGGAGACTTAGTAAAATTGTTGGGATAGAAGCATTTTCTAATTTTCTAGCCCTGAGATTACCTGTCCCAGCGGAATCGACCCTGCGAGTACACCGCCCATGAATATTGATGCACCGATATCAGCCAGAAGAGCTTTGCTGCATACAAGGTCAAACTGTGTGAAAAACAAATACGAAGACAATTATATAATCGCCATTGGATTTAAAATCAATACACAAGCGCTGATGCTTACTACTGCAATGAGACAATTGTGAACGTACTATATCTGCTATTTTCTTTCTATGGATATCATTGCTTAGTATGTGTGCTACACGGTAGTAAGGGACGCACCATTCGATTTTCAGGGGGCGGGGGTAGGAAGTTGGGTTCGGGGTGGGGGGGGGGGGGGGGAGTTTTTGTTGTTGTTGCTGCAGTAAGGGGGGATTTAAAAAAAAAATCATTCATATTGAGTTGGGTGGGGTAGACTTTTTTTTTTTACTCATCAGTGGTGGATTTTTTTTGGCCTGCATAGAGGGGGATTTTTTTCTTCCAAAAACTTCCTACCCCACCTGAAAATCTAATGGTGCGTCCCTAATTGTGTGTAAATGATTCCGAGCTATCCATCCATTCCCCACTGCTTTCGATTTGCATCATGCAAATCAATGATAGAAAAATCATTCGCTACAACTTTGTTTTCGTTGGGTCTGGTCACTTTGAGCAACCATAACTTTACAAGTATTCTCTCAATTTTTATGAAAGAGGTTTCAAAATTGGGGTAAGAAATTGTTTCACTTAATGTACATCTTAGATTTCTGGTACCGATAATTGATTTTAAATTAGCTAATATATAAAGCACTTGGTCAGAAACCTTTTTGTTAGGTGTATATAATTGATTGTGTTAAGGTGTGAGATTGGGCGGCTGTATTACTTTTAGTCATGGGATATAATTACGAAGGATTATTAATTAGGAATATTAAAATAATGCAAACAATGTATACGTATAATTTAATTAAAATAAATATATACCGTACACAGTCTTTCACAAAAGCATAATCGTCTCTAGAAAAGCACGATCAAAACAAGTAGGCCAATGATAATCAATTAACCAACTATCGACTAAAGCACACACTTTTGCCAACTTATAACGTGTATAAGGGCGCACGCGCATAACACTAAATCACTCCTCGTTTTGTGTAATGTAAATATGTTTCGACTAGAAATGACAACATTTTCGTTAGAGTAGCTAGCATGTTATAAATAAATTGAAAGATAATCTCTTATACTTTGCTCTGGATATTGCAAAATATTGACTTTAGATTTGACAGAACATCACGTTGATAAACTAAAATGATCATATCGTAAATATATTTGAAAGACGTAACACTTTTTGACGATTTTTGTTAAAATTTAAAGCATAATCTTTGACTGCAAGCATTCCCGGAATATCAAAATAATAGGTACTTATGGGCGAGTGTATGAGGCTGATTTGGGCCTGTGTTTACGTGTAATCCATGGGGACCTTTATGTACATGTATTACAGTTATTATAGCGTCCCCTTTAGACTCAGCAGGAGTGCTGTTACAAGCACATACCCGGTAATAAAAAATGAAAATTAACTACTATATAAAGACATCTATCAACATTCATATTAATATGCTGCAAAAGACAAATTGTATTCCGAGTTTTTCCCCTTCAAGTATAAAAATTCATTTTATATCTCGAGTGGGACTAATTAAAGTTCCATACCATATTCCAGTAGGCCTATTCAAATGGTGTTGAATGACTTAACGATACCATTTGGCATTCCGAACATTGATTCATAAAGGTAGTTTAAATTACCATTTTCAATAGTTACATATTTATCAGGTTTTAAAGCAGCAATAAAACATCAAAACAGATTTTAAATACAGCGGGATTCGGTAATGATAAATACATAAAGCTTTCGCAATCTCGAATACTAGCTTTGACTTTTCCCATTTGCTTAACATTGTTGAAGCTAATTTCGCAAACACAATAAAAAATCATCTAAAGAGACAGAGGGCGACAATGCATTGACGGCGACGCTTCCATCTCTCTCTGTACCACGGTACCACCTACTTATCACCAAAGTTATTTGTTTCTGATTTTTGAATATCATCTGTAATACACTACTCAAAAGAATTAGAGGAACAGGTTTGTGTCATGACATATAATATGCACCAGTAATTCAAAAGGTATTAAAATGATGTGGACTTCATTACAGATGTAGTCAATCGTTACCCAAAACAATATGCAGAAGTGTAAGGTGAAATCATGCGTGTCTTCAAGCACTTGGACTCAATGGTGTCCACACGCACCTCTATAGGGATACTAAGGAACTGATTGTAAATTGTCTGTATACACTTTCAAAAGCTGGCATCTAGTAACTGATATGACCTCCACGTGCTTGATCAGAGGCCCTACATACAGCTGGATATGAAGTCAGAGGCATGATGAGAATCAACTGTCTTAGAGAGTCCTGAGGAATATTCCTCCACTCGTCAACCAAAACATCTGTTAGTGCCTGTACTGTATCTGGAGCATGCTGTCGACCTGGAATACGTCCGCCAAGCATGTCCCATGCATGCTCGATAGGGTTAAGGTCTGGAGATCTTGCCATCCAGGGCATAGTGTATTCCCTCATCCTCGAGAAAGTCCACCCCTACGCGTGCAATGTGTGAACGAGCCTAATCTTGCACCAGAATGAAATTTCCCCCTACTTCACCAGCAAATGGCCTCACCACATGGTCCAGTATCTCATCCCGGTACCGAATACCTTTTATTACATCACAAGCTACAACGATAAGGTCCGTACGCCCGTCCAGATCATTATGGACCCGCCTTCCTGGTGATCAACATTCACCAATATTACAGTCTGCATATCGTTCTCCTGAACGTCTCCAGACCCTAACACGTCTGTCATCGGTTGAAACTGAAAACCTGCTTTCACTGGTGAATAGAACTGGCGCCCAATCTCCCACCTGTACCTGCCAATCTTGACGATCTCGGGCAAACTCCAACCGGTGGGGCTGGTGGCTAGTCTTCTAGCATGCATACCATCTAAATGTTGGTGATTCGGAAGTTGATATAGTTTCTGAAGTGCGTAATCTCGGAGCCCTAATGGATCAGCACATGACTCTATCATCACATGTGAATAAAGTGTGTCGCGCGGCGTGTCTGGCTATCTCCAAAATTGGTCGGATTCGCAAGTATATCGACCGTCCTACAGCAGAGCGTCTGATACATGCCTTTGTGACATCCAGACTTGATGCAAACAACAGCCTGCTTTATGGTCTTCCAGTTTCTGCGATCTCCAAACTTCAGCGTGTGCAAAATAGTGCTGTGCGACTTGTTCTCGGACTATATGGCAAACATCGCGTAAACATCAGCGATCAACGTCGAAATAAGCTGCACTGGCTTCCTGTGAAAGACCGAATTGTCTTCAAAATCCTCATGCTCACTTACAAATCGCTAAACGGACTTGCTCCACCTTACTTAAAAGAACTACTCAAACCCTACACACCTAATCGCTCGCTCCGGTCATCATCGAAAGGTCTTCTTGAATCACCGCGGACTGTATCAACTGCAACTTACGGTGAACGAGCTTTCTCTGTTTCTGCGCCAAAGTTGTGGAACGGGTTGCCGCAGCAGATTAGGAATGCCGAATCACTAGCCACATTCAAGAAACTTTTAAAAACTCATCTTTTCAATTATCCATCTGTATAATATGTGTTCTGCTGCATCACTCCATTTTATTCATGTTATTCAACTCTTTTACTTATTATTGTGTATTTATAAAACTTTTAGCATGTTTTTATTTTTGTATAGATCTTGTTGAGTGCCGGTCCACTCATTTTTAATGCTTTGTTTTTAATTATCAATGTGCATTATTATGTCGGGTTTTTAATGTGTAGTTGTTTTTTTATTGCTTGTTATTGCTTGTATCTGTTTTTTATTATTGTAAAGCGCCTAGAGGCCTTTGCTGGTATTTCTGCGCTATATAAGAGCCTATTTATTATTATTATTATTATCTCCATGCAGACGGGTTTCTGCACGGACACCAGCTGCCCCCTCAAAGTCTCTAGCTATAGGACCTGGCGGTACTTTGGCGGTTTCTGAGTCCCAGTGTCCTCAGGTATTGGTTGACGAGGGGTTGTTATGCGTCTGCGGCCTTGACATGGCCTTCTCGTGTTCAGACCACCTTCATGAAAACGTCTCCACAAACTCCACTTACTGCCACACCAATGTGTACAGCATGCACCTGCCGTTGTGAATAACTATCTTCAAGGAGCTGGATAGCTCTAGCAACTTCAACTTCAGTTTAGCTGGCGGTGAAAACCGCCACTTTAGAGCCAGAAGACAGATAGACCACACAAGAATTTGAATAAGCATCTTTTTGCAATAACTACTGAACACTGAAAGCTTGCGACGATAAGTGCATACAACCAAGTACCTTATAGGGCTACGTGGACACTTCATATCCAGCTGTTAGAAGACACGCGTGATTTCACCTTGCACTACTAAATATTAGTTGGGTAACAATTGACTACACCTGTAATGAATTTCACATACTTTAATGCCTTTTGAAGTACTGATGCCTATTATATGTCATGACACAAACCTGTTCCTTTAATTATTTTGAGTAGTGCCAACAATTTGACAACTTTCTAGATGACGTGGCCACCTTTCCAAGAAAACTGGCACAATGTTATACAAATTACTAATAAATTTCAGATAACTTTCCGGAAAATTAGCAACATAGGCTCCTGCGTATCTGGGAAATTAAACAATTATCTAGAAACTATATAACAAGTTCTGTTTCAATTTCTGAAAAGATATGCCACATATTTGAAAAACTTGGTGTAATCATTATTCTGGAATTTTTGAAAATATATTTTCATCTTTGAGAAGTCTGTTATTTATACAGTGTATACAAAATGATATTGTCAAACTTTTAGAGAGGTTTTGTGACAATTTTCTAAAACAAATTCAACATTTTTGAGAAAAAAAAAGCATATCTGTAAAATTGGTTCCAACATGCTAAATTCTGCCCCCAACCCTAAGTAAATTTGCCTGTCTATCAAAAATATATATTACCACATTCCATTTCATTATTACCTATTGTCTTTCTATTGTTGTATCTGCCCTTTATATTTTTGGAAGAGTTGATTAACCTAGTCATGGTGTTTGCACAGCCCGTTATCTAACCCAGACTCCATTATTAAACAAAGGACTTTAATAAAGGTCTCTGGCTCAAATACCGGTCTGAGGCATATGCCATGTCTCAGTAGCTCCAATGAACAGATGAACAACAGAAGGTCAATAGAAACAATGACAGGAGAAGTGTCTAGGGAGCGGGGATGTGCGTATATTGTTGGAACCAATCAGCGTTCAGTTTTAAGTGTTTTCTATACGGAATAAACGCTAACCTCGTTGTATCATCATCAAAGCGGCACAGTTCTTTCCCATTGAAAAGCACGTCCAACAATTACGCAGAGCTCTCTGGTGCTAGAGTAAAAGTCAATTATACTGTGATACTCAGCGTATTGATTCCGCCGGTCCACCTTGTATACTTACGTCTGTTATTACGGTACTTTCTCCCGGTAATGTAGCGCTATAGTCCCAGCCATTCTGACATCCAGTTAGATTCCCCGTCACAGTCCCACCACTATTCACCTCGTACATATGGCATGTATCAACCTCGTCCACACCGTCGCCATCCACCATTCCTGGAATAGTTTCGTTGGGTGAGAAGCCCTCTGGGGGCGTGCAATGATACCATTCCGGGTCGGCGGTAATGAATATGACCGACATGAACATCCAGCCGGGAAATATGCAGCAAAACAAGTTGAGATATATGAAAATGAACGTCTGATGGCGTCCATTGCCAAAATATCTGTAGACATCGTCAAGCTCCATGCCGAGAACCTACAAGTGAAAAGATAGAGCCAATATCACATTGTAAAGTGGTGCCGTAAGTCGCGAAATAATGACCAATGTTGCCCAAAAATATGGACGATTTTCCTTCAAAAAAATTCTTAAAATTTCCCACGCGGCTTTCCCAACAAGAATTACAGAACCAATACTAGACATGTACTTATTTCAATGCAATTCTCATGGTGATTCCAAATATAATGATGAGTGGCCATAGCTCGCCAAAAAAGGAAAAACATTTTCTGATGTTGCAATAAAATGCAGAATACAAATTGTCGACCAATGTTTGTTTAGAGTTGCCGTATATTTGCTATTATATAACACATACAAATATTTCCCTCATTTGATTGGTGGATACTACATCATGTGTCATGAAATATTTGAACTATTTTCTTTACTATTTCACTGGAGGGAAAAAAGTTCCTACAAAAAAGTACTATCTCCCTGTGATGAGGAGCTGCGAGGGAATAGTACCTTTTTATGGGAGCTTTCCCCTGGCTCGCGATCGCGGTAATTTACCTTGACTTGATTGATATTAAGTAGACCTAGGTCTATTATCTTTTGTTTATCAGGTATTTCAAATGACAGAAACAAATATTTACTGCTCTATATTCGCTCGTAGTTTACATACAAACATTTTTGATGATTTTTATATTTTGTGATTGAACAAATCACTGCTAGTCCCTTTTAGTCACCATTGGGCCAGATGGGCCCCCAGATTTAGAAGAAGAAAAAAAGATTACAAATAAATTACCAACACTAAACACTGGCGAATTGGAAGAAAGCGCAGTAAATGTTCTCACGCTACACGCATTTTGTCCCCAAAATGATAATTTTAGAAGCTCGTTCCAAGACAAACTGTATCTCAAAATGAAAAAAAAAATTCGTCGAAGGGTAATGGTGACGGATAAAATTTAAAAAATGATACATTTTCCAACTCCAGCGGTCTTAGGATGAAATAATTGAGTTTCAACGTGTGATAATTTTGTTGGAATCATATAAAAAAGATCCATTTTTACATCGAAACCAGTGAGGATTCAAACTGTACGGCCATTCGTGACCACCGTCTTTTCCGGCCCTTCATTCAGCATGTGTATAAAGTAAAACTGCCCAACGTGTTGCTTTATACACTAACAACCAAAAGTATTATGGTTATGGTGCCAAAATCATCCCAGATAATAAATTTGGAGTGCTATATTTCACTATGAGTTGAATAAATATGTTGCTGATTCTCTTCTCATTAATGAATTCATGTTTCCTACAACAACTGCTCATTTAATTCCATGGAATTGAAGAAGACATATGCCTTCTTCAAATCCACATACTTTACGGTAGCTCATGAATAATTAATCAACCTCATTATATTGCCAATGTACTCATATGGTGAGTAGTTTGACAATTTTGACTTCCTTTAAAAAAACCCTCCTCAATTGTTTGTCAATGGAATCATTCAAGTAAAACTAATCCCAGTATTGTCACTAGTCTTCAATCTCTCACACATATTGACACTTGATATCTTTATTCATCTTAAAAATAAGATATTTTGGATGGAAATTTAGTTTCAATGATAATATCCCAAATTCATTAAACAACATTTTAAAGAAATTTCCATTACTTTTAGAACCCTAGAATACCAAAAAGCTAACACAGTAGTTCAATGGATTCCCGGTGTTTTCTCTCAACTTGCAGCTTGCAAAGTGTCCTAATACTTTTGGTATTCGTTGGTATATCCTTTGGGTAAGACATTCATAAATTAGACTAGTGTAAAGACCCCATTAAAGCTGTGTAATTCTTTAATCCGTCAATAGAGGATTTTGTGCTAGGTTAATTCCGCTCCGTCCTATACCAAGGATAAACCGTGTTTTGGCCCTTGAATATGTTTAGAGCATGCAGACTGTCCAAAGGTTATGCAGTCATCAAAAAGTTACTTTAATACCACGTAATAAATGTGTGTATAACTCTAAAAGTGTATAACTCCTACTTAAAAATATCAAATGATAAAGTTGTTGAGAAGTTTCTCATCATTAATTTTGAGATCATGTGACGAATGGTTTAAGGCCATGCGTTTTGAACTCGCCACCCAAAAATGGTGGTGTTGTTACGTATTTTCAAATTGTGATCTGTGTAATTCATCATATCTCAGCAAAACAAAAAGCTATAGTCATGTTTTTGGTCTCATTTAAAAGCTAATTAATATGACTAACAAACCTGTAAATATGAACGATATAGCTTCTCAATTAACGAAGTTGTGGTTGATTGAATTGCGACCCGTCAAGGTGGAGGGGGGGGGGGGGGGGGGGGGGGGGGGGGGGGGGAGGAGGAGGAGGGGGGGGGGGGGGGGGAGGAGGTACACATAAACTCTATGGGAACGGGGCGTTTCGCGTGTGTAAACTTGATTAAATTCACTACTGCTCAAGTACTACAGGGGCTACAAACTTGATTTTGGTCTTAATTTAAAGCTAAACAATTCCGCTAATTGTTTTTAATCATTTTGAGCTCTTTATGATTGGTCTAATCTATAAAATACGAACTTTTACGTACGAAACTACCCGTTTTCACCATTGAACACTGTAGTAAGTGTTGCGGATGTCTTCAAAATCTAAAAGTTGCTGTATTTTTTTAATTACTTATCCTATCATAGTCAAAGTATACATTTTCAGAAGGGAAATTTGATAAGGAATCCAAATATGGACTTACTTTTTCAGTTGGGGTTAGGGCTAAAATGTTTCAGTTCAAAATATGTTGAATTGTAGAAAAAAAATAACATAATTTGGAACACCCTGTATTCTGAGATTAACAAACAACTGTGATTTTTCTTTCTCCAAAGTCAGTAGGCTTCCCCCATCCTCTAACCATATAAACATTGTTTACTTTCAAATTATTACTGTAAGTTAGTAATAAGCAATGCATTAAGTAACCCACTTTTTATCCTGAATTTATTTTTTCCACCCTGTATAATTTCAAGGTCACCCTGTATAATGAGTTGAAATGTGTATATTTAGATTGCTTGTGTCTTCAGCTTTCCAAAAATGTATACTTTTGCTAGTTTAGGGTTGATAATTGTGGAGATATTCTAAATTGAAACTCAATTGGTGTAAAAGTTCATAATATTTGTGATGTAACGCTAAGGGTGGCGAGTTCATAACGCATGGCCTTAATTGGTTTAGAATTAGTTAGAGTACCAAAGTAAGATTAAGTACGGTTTTCATTTTCGCATTTCCTTTTCTACACGCGGACTCAGTTATTGAATACTTGTAGCGTTAATTCAACGGTCGATAATGCGATGCGGATCAATATTATTGGTGATATATGCGCAAGTGGCAGTATTGTCCCGATGGATCAATACTGCACATACGCGTTATATACGTGTCATACTCTCCTCCGTTTGAAAAGAAAAATGCGAAAATGAAAATCGTACTTAACCTTACAGTTTGGAATGTTACTTCCTCAGTTCATGCATCCATTCATACCACCATTCTAGCATGCAATATCTCACATTTAAGAAGGGATATTTCCCAACAACATTATAATTTGATATTTTAAAGTAGGAGTTATAATTATAGAGTTATAAGCGTATTACGTGGTAATTGACTTTCTTGATGACTGTACACATGAAGTATTACTTTAAAGGGCTCGATGGAGATACGAGGTTTTGACAGAACAACGACGCACAGGGGCTAGTATTTTCTTTAAGGGGGGACTCAGGAAGTCACTTTTTGAATTTTGTGAGTGCTGTAATTATTGAACTATGACTTAAATGTACATAAAAGTATGCATTTTTGGAAAGGAAATGGATCAGAGAATCCAAATTTGGCATCTATTTTGACCTAAAATCTTTATTTATTGAGAAAAGCATAAACAAATCACTTTTTTGACCCACATTTTTTGAACAAAGCTTACAAAAATTATTTTGAGTAAAAAATGCCCAAATTGCTTGATGATGATGTAAAGACACTAACTTAGGGACGAATTTCTCATTTTTTAATGTAATCTAATATTTTTTTACATTTTGACTAAAAAGTGCCAATAAAAAAGTTGCTATTTGTTTTTCACTTTGTTGGCGCCAAATTTGGATTCTCTGATCCATTTCCTTTCCAAAAATGTATACTTTTATAATGCATTTGATTGATAGTTCAATAATTTATCTGTGAATAATTACAGCACTCACAAAATTCAAAAAATCAAATCAAAAACTTCCTTGACTCCTCTCCCTTAAGAAGACAGCAACTGCACTTTCACTACTTAAAATCCTGCTGCGAGTAACTTAAAATAACATGGTTTGCTCACTTTCGTAGCAACCTGTGCGTTTCATGTGGAAGTAATCTTTACTCAACCAACCAGCAATAAGGCCAAACAAAAAAAGGTTGTGTTGCCCTCTTAAAAACTAGGGACGCATTTTTAATTTTTTTTTAAGATTTAAATTTGATTAAACGTGTCTAAATGTTACTATTTCTTGCTTGAAATGAATAAGTAAACCAAAATAAATGTTTTTTAGACTATTGTTACACTAGAAACATTAATTAAATTGACATATGGGCCTATACCAATTTTTGTTTTGACATAAACCTGAGACCATTGCATAATAACTAAATTGGTCTCGGACATAAACCATATATTTTTCAGCCCCCCCCCCCCCAAAAAAAAAAATGAAATAGAAACAAATTTTTGAAAAAAAACCCCGACCGACCCGATTTTAAATTGTTGGCACTTGAGGGCAACACAACATTTTCTTTTGGCCCAACGCAGACCTGTATGCAATAATTTGACTGGGAATGTTTATTTTTACATAACACTATCATTTTGGGCGACTAAATAAAAAAGAACCTTGTCTATTAAAATCTCTTTTCGAATTTTTAAAGATATCCGGTCATTTAGATGTGTGATTTACCTTAATACGTTATCGCCAGGGCATTGCTCAATCTTTTTAATTTATAAGTCACCTTTTATTTAATCAACCAATTTATTTGATATTGTATGTTCAAGGGGTGATCGTTTAATAACTAAGGGCCGTATTCTTATACTAAACACGGTTTTAGCTTAAAACCGTGTTTAACTAAACGCGTGTCTATCTTAAACATAAGTTTATCTGTTAAACGATGTGTTTAACAAACACGATTTTAAACTCGGCAAATCTCGTCCCCAGAGTGGTCCTGCGTTGATTGTATACAGGTATTTAATTCATTGTGGCACTTATGGGTTACAATAGATATCGACCGAATGCCTTAAATGCACGGTAATTTTAAAGACTACACGATCCGCACGTCAGCATGCACCAGGCACGGTTGAGTAATCATTCAAGCATACAGTTGGTGCACGAGTTTAGGTAAACGCTCATTAAACTACCCCTATACCCACGTTTAAAATTCGACACTTTTCAGTGAGATAGACGCGTGTTTAAGGTGAACAAATTTTCGAGAATCGCGTTTAGTTACACGGTGTGTCTAAATTCAGAGTTAGAATCGAGTTTAGCTATAAAACAGAATGCGGGCCAATGTATTTCTTAACTTTTGGGATACGTACTTTCGATTTTTAAATTTAAATTCAAAAGAAGCAAGTCCAACAATATCACCCTACCCCCAAAAATATATTTTTAGCAAAATAAAGACATTTCGAATTTTTTAATTTGTTGGGCCAAAAATCTCTTATTCTGAAAAAGTGGAACAGGGCTAGTTTTCCTCCGCATTACCGTCGTGTACAGGATTCACACCACTAAATAAATAATGGAAGAGTCCACGAAAGGCTTGTTGAATTGGTTGGGATGACCCTCCTCTAAGTAAAATATATAAAAATGCTTCAAAAATAGTGTTGTTGGCCAAACTTTTGATCGGATGATTATTAAATGAAGATTATCAAACAATATCAGTGCAAATTTTCTTCTTTGACCAATTTTTTATGATTTTTTAGTCATTTTAGAGACTTCAGATAATTGATTAGAATTGCTTAGACCTAGGCTAGGTCTGGGCAATCTACAAACATGTGTATCTTTGACGGCGCATATCTCGAAAATTTTGCCTTGAACTTATATATTTTTTTGTTTACAGGAAAGCCAAGACCATGATCTTCACACAGAATGCAAAGTTGAAGCAACCAGTTGCTTTATAAGCGAGAAAATGGCGAATAATCATGGTCCATTTTACACAGTAAGCAATGGGGAATTTATTAGTGGTGTGTACTCTACAACCACAACGACAAAAAGACAAAACAAATATATAATGCTATCTGTCTGAACGTTATCGCACGGTTATTGCTCCAATTTCGTATTATGCACCTTTTATTTGATTAACCTAGAATGAATATAGAATAGTAAGTTCAAAGGGTTACCTTTCAATAATTATATTGTTATACATGTAGTACATGTATCCCGGTTCCTGAATATTTTGGTTTTTCACTGTGTTATACACTTTGTTTACGTCCTATAGAGTGAGTGACTTCCAATTACTTGTTTGACCAATCAGGCTAGATAGATATTTTGATGAATCTTTTTGGCCCAATTTGGTACCAATTTACCTCAGAACGACAAGAATTAGCCATGATTAGCACCAGTTAATGAAAATCCGTGACGTTACCAAATTCGCATATTCAATACACTACGCGGGATTTTCTTTAAATAGGGCTAATCATGGCTTATGGTTGTTTTGTGACAAGTTTGGTACCAAATTGTGCCTGAAAGATTCATCCAAATGTATCATCTAGCCTTTCTGGTCAAAACATAATTGGAAGTTTGCACAGACAGAACAAGTTTGCAGATAATTTATCGGTTTAACAGCTAGATTCTTTGCGCCAGTTTGGTGAACGTCACGTCACCACAATAACAATTCAATATCGGTTAATTTCAAAATATTAAAAATACAGTCACTAGTGATTTTTTATCATTATTAACTTACCCTATCAAAATGTTGCTACGAAGATCAAGATATGTGGACCAAATACGTCTATGTGTAGACTGTTAACAGGTAAAAAACCCTCCTCGGTGTGGGGGTGTGCTTGGAACTCGGTATGGTGGCATTAGACTGGAATGTTGAGCTACCAAACCCGCTACCAACATGACGAAAGCTAAATCAACAAGACGTGTTGTCAAACACCGCCTCAAATGACGGAATTGCGTGCGTGCCTCAACTGAAAGCAAGCCCCCATGAGATACCCATTTCAACCTGTTGTGAATTTGCCTATTGACTTACGGTTGTAATCGGTACCTGTTCGGAGCAAAGTTCGCCTTTATTTCTTTTTTGAATGAATTAGAGACCTTTCTATGTAGTTTGAGGTCTCTGAATGATTATTCTCTGAATATGTTTTAAAATGCTCTATAGAAATATACATATACAATTCGTGGCTCTCATAAAGGAGTTTATACACAATAGATCCCGCAATAGATTTGCAGTTCAGTTGTTTTACAGGTGGATTCAAAACTTGTCCATTTAAATTAAAGGGGCATTAAGAGATGTGGTGGCGGCAGCGCCCTCAATTACAAAAAGATATGATAAAAACTGGGATTTGTATATATTTTACGTGAAAATTAAAATATTGTTTAATTAGGTTTAAATTCCAAAGAATGTTAGAGCGAGCCAAGTCAGGGAGGAAGTAGGGATGAGGATGACAGCTTCTATAAATCCTCCACCCACAAAGCCTTGTGGTTGGCACATAGGGGTAGGGCCTACTTTATAATGCAATACCAGGAAGTCCTCATTCTCTATCAATTAGTCATATTATGTCCTCCTGACAAACAACCTATTGTATTTATATGATACTACATGTAGTAGCATCATCATTATATTCTATGCAAGCAGCAACTAAGGTAGCACCTTTTCACCCACCCACCCACCCTCATAATTTCAGCTAATTATTAACCATGCAATGTAAATAATATGAATTATGTTGGGGAATGCTTTATGTGATAGATGTAGAACAGGGGTATGGTTATGTTTTAAATGTATTGTGATATATGTCCATGTTGTAATGTATTGTGTTTCTGTTATATAATATAAACAAGGGGGGGGGGGGGGCATTGACATACAAGTCAATTATGTTCTCATGTGGTTTGTAGTAAAAAATAAACCTACCCCAGTGATAATCCCAAACAAACAGTTGAGTGTCACATTGTGCTTATTTGTATATATATATATATTAATAATGATTGTAGAGTTTAACATTGTATTACATGTAGGCCTATGTACTCGTATGAACTTACACCTATAAGGATTTAAAGAAAAAGCAGCCCTCTTTGTACAACAAAACTTCGATTCAAAAATGCTGGTAGAGCCGCAACCAGCATTTTACATGGTTAAGCGTGGTATTCCAACATATAAAAACATTGTTTTAATCAAGTTTTGCTTGGTTTTTTTTTAGTAGAAACAACAACAATGGCAATTTTTAATGTTCATCTTGAATTCTGAAGTAAATTAATCAACAACAAAAAAAAAAATCAACATGACATTGTGTCCCTTTAAATCAAACTATGTGGCCAAACAAGAATCCGTGTGGTGACAGATAAAATGTCGGTATAAGAGGTTTTCACCACTCATATGGAATGGAATACCAAACCAGACGACGATGGACACGCGAAAACCTAAATTTTGAATTCGTATTGGAATAACACGTAATCGCGAATGTTGATCTAATCATTTTGAAAAATTCATCATAGGTTAGAAGAAATTTTCCAATCCAAAACCGTTGTGGGTGGCTAACCACCCGTAGTGTCAGTATCATTTTTTGAATTTAAACAGTTGTTAAACGTTCGTCCCATTCACTTGATCACGTAACCTCGTTCGCATATTTTAACCTGAATACTCGTGAATTACGCCCGTGTCCAGCGTCGTCTGTACCAAACTGTTTACCAATTTATGTCCTCCAATGAGTAACTTACCAGGTAATAAATACGTTCTTAACTCCAAAAACTATAGCTCCTACGTACAAATATATATATTAATAAATTTGTCAACAAAATTCTCCTCTTTAATAAAAATGACGAACTCAGATTCATATGTGCTTATACTCAACCTGTATTGTTGTATATACATGTACACTAGCAACCAAACGCAGTAGGACACTTGGTTGTGGTCAAAATCATCACATTTATTAAATTTGGAATGTAATATTTCACTACAAGTTGAACTACAATGTTTCCTACAACATCGGCATGCTTATTCAATCCCATGGAATTGAAAGAAACATTGGCCTTCTTCAAATTTTTCTGATTGGAAATAGCTCATGAATAATTAATCAACCTCATTATAGCCAATGTACTTCTATGGTAGGTATAATTTTGACTTCCTTTCAAAATAACCTTCTGAATTGTTTGTCAATGGGTTCTCTTAAGTAAAACTAATCCCAATAGTGTTACTTTAGTCTTTGTAAAGACATCTCTCACAGATATTGACACTTGATCTATTTATTCATCTTAAAAATAAGATATTTGTGATAGAAACTTATTTTTATTTTTCACCTTTACTTTCATATTCTAAATGGAAACCATCAAAGTTCTCTGTACTCTCTCAGAGCACCCAAACATGACCTGGGCACACTACAGTTCTATTCATTTCATCATAACTTAATTTGACTCTAATTTAACTAAAAATATCAATTAAAAAAACTTTAATTACTAAAAAATTGTTATCCTATTAAATTATAATGTTTCAAGAATATCCCAAATTAATTTAAACACACTTTTGAGAACTGTCCATAATTATATCCGCCTAGAATACCAAAACGCTAACACAGTAGTTCAATGGATTCCCAGTGTTTTCTCTTTCTCTTTTTCTTATCTTTCTCCCTTTTACGAACGAGTTCATAGCAGTGGCGTACCCAGGTGGGGGCCAGGGGGGCCAGGTTGAAAACAATATTTACACTGTTTTAACGAAATGCACTATGGGATTGTGTTACCAGCCTAAAATCAAAGAGGTCGCAAACTTGCTTACAATTGTATATTACGCGGCATAGCTATAACAAGCTAAAAGTGACATCTTTGAATGTATAAACAAAGTGTGCAAAAGAGAAATTAATGGGCACTCTGGTAAAATGATTTTACAACAAGTTTTGCTATCATTATCAAACTGAACTCAATTTAAATCACTTATTTATCGAGCAATAGTATAATTGTTTACGCATTTTAATTGTTTAGATACAAAGTTAAATAAATCAAGAGTTAAATGATAGATAGATAAATAAAAAGACAACTATAAACGCATGGGCGGTCTTTATAATTTATAAAAATTGACAAAACAATGATGTTACATTAATCCACCATCAAGTTTAAAAGATAGAAAAATAAAAGAACAACAAGCAATTTCCGGGAATCGAACACGTGATTGCGGATTGCCAACGACATGTCCAACGTACGCACGCCACAGAGACCGATGAGTATAATTGTGATAGTTTTATTATTTAGCCATATCCATCCATTTCGTCGCTGTTCTGACATAACGGCACATCACAACAGAAATAAGTAAAGAGATGTGCCGGTATGTCAGAACAGCGACGATTTATTTATAACGAACGGATTTTTATTGTGCCATTTTTGCCAAATTTGTGTGTTTCTCTCGCACAAAATGTGTTTGTAATGTGATTATACTCCTTTTTTTTTGAAAGAAAGGTAAAAAACGTTGATATTTTCGAACACAAGAAATGCCGTCATTTATCATACGGTCCAAAAACATTGGTAGCGGTATGGTGTACTGTAGAGTGTCCCAAGTATGCAAATGATCTCACTGAATACAATGTCATGCTCTACCACACATCAACCCAGTAAGTCCATACCCTTACCCAATCATTGCTCGACTGAAACGTGTTGCATTATTCATGTTACGATCTGTTATACACAGCGAACATGCACCGGGGTCATGGGTTAATGCGCTAGTAATTCTACATTCCCGACAGACACTCTGTTCAAAGGCACAAAAAGTGGACTTTTTTAAAGCATTTTTTTTGGCAATTCAGAGGTGGGCAGTTCGATTTTCTTTCTCGAATTGTTTAGAAAACCATCCATTTTAGAACATTTTAATATGAACTGCCCACCTGGGAGAGTATGATGCCAAGGGCATATTTTTTGCACGTGAATCCAATACAAGAGTTCTAAAAATCGACAAAAATATGACGTCATAACCATTGCTTCGAGACAAAATGGCGCGGTACCCCCCCCCCCCCCCCCCCCCACCCCCCCCCCCTCCCCTAAGCAGTGCCTAAATATTAATTTGCAATCCGAGAACTGATCCTCAGATTGCTGGGAGCGATCCCAAATAAACGAGCCCTCTATTGGTATTTCTCCCGGACCAGAGAGTTGTGGCTAGAGCGTACTTCCTTGGTGGTTAGAGTGACAAGGAAAAATAAAAGGGACTACGAAGTGACTACCGTGTTATTGAATTCCACATGTGTGATATTGTCGACAGATTTGTCAGAATAAAAATAATGCGCAATGAATGCAAACGGCTTTATTAGGATTTACGTTCTGTGTGAGTGTGGCCTAGATCATGGAAAAATAGGTAACGGGAAAGATGCCCTTTTGAAATCGAAACTTTTGTAAAGATCATTAAGGTAACAAACATATTAATGGTACAAGCAATGAAATAAATTGCGATACATGTTTACATCTGGCCGAAAATATTTGTGTGTGTATCGTGTTACTTGAACAAATTTCCAGGTGATTTCTTTTTCAGCGTGAGGTTACTATGTGTTAATTCAGACAGTGAAATTAGATAAGAATATAATATTTAAATCAAACTTTGTGTTTATAACTTTATCCCACAATAATTTCAAGATGAAATGTTATCATAATTTTTAAAGTGAACACCTGAATTCTTATAAAAGTAAAACGAATACAATGACGAAATTTTGCGTTTTTAACACTTTTCACGTGGATATTAGTTTTACTATACAGTCATAAAAAAAAGTAACTATACAGGTAATAAATGGGCTTCTAACTCTAAAAATATATATCCTACCTAAAAATATTAAATTATAAAGTTGTTGCAAAATTCCTTTCTTTAATATGAAATTTTGAACGCTAGGATCGGGTGATTATTAAAGAAGTGACAATCCAAAATGTAAGGTAACGTCACAATTTCATTTTCATATTTTACATTTCAACACGGGGAGAGTATGACAGGTAGCGTGTGTGTGGCGCATTGATCCATCGGAACAACACGGCCGACTGTCAAACCTGCGCATGCATCCCCCAATTGCACTACCAGTGGTCGATAAGGTACCCGTGGATGGGTCCGCGTGTAGAAAATAAAAATGTGATAATGAAAATCGGACTTCACCTTACATTAGGGAGTGTCATTTCCTTAATAATCACCCGATCCCAGCGTGCGATATCTCATATTAAAGGAGATGAATTTTACAACAACTTTATAATTTTTGTAGGTAGGATATATATTTTTATAGTTAGAAGCCCATTTATTACCAGTATAGTTACTTTTTTTGATGACTGTATACAAAACAGATTGTCTCGTAACAGTTCCAAATTTTCGAAGTCTATCTGAAGGAATACTGAACCAAAAGGTCTAAAGGATGCACAACATACATATACATAGAACGATAGGACAGGACAACGGCTCTGAAGGCGCCGAACCACCGCGCTTATTTTGTGCATGCTCAAAACAAACGCGGTGCACTGGCGCTCAAGGACGACCATGGGGACCATCTCACGACCCTCTCACGTCCCAGCCAGTTCCCACTGCGTCACCAAGGGGTTCATGGAGATCTTCATGCGTTTGGCTTTGCGTTTTGATAACGTTTTAGCGTATTCCAAGCGCCGGCCTGATCGCAGCAGAATGTGAAAAGGTTTTAGTGACCTTGATTTAAAATGGACAATTTCGGACAGTTTTCCGCGCTCTCACAGCGTGTTATATAATATACACATTTTGAGCGAAGTGTAATCGCTAGCCTGATCACCGTATGTGTGACAGGGGTATTATCAAAAGCAATTGGTAAGCCTTCCATTTCCATATGTATTCTTCCCTTGTATTCTTGAAAAGGTAAACAAACTACTATAGGGACTATGATCAAACAGCGTTTATTCCAAACATTATGAGAAATTAGCAATGCGTACGGAGTACCAACATTTCCTTAAATCACGCGAGTGATACCTAATTTGACCCCTCCTCTCACCTCTCTCCAATGTGCCCAACTTTACGCCGCGATGTCTTGTTCAGCATAGTTATAACAAGATATAGCCCTAATTAGAAACCCAAATCTCACATTATGACCTGTTGATCCTCACTAGCGCTGGCATTTATCATCATGGACAGACTTTCATCGAAATACTTCATTTGTTTTGCCATGCTGCTGAGACGCCAGGGTGAAACAACTATATTCTCTTAATCTCTTGTCTGCTAATATCTTTAGTTCCTTTCAATTTTAAACTGTTGTTTGTTATGGTTGTTCAAATCCTTAATACTTCATCATTTTGATTCAATTTGAAGAGTAAAAATGGATCGCCACATTTAAACTTCCTCACATTAAATTGTGTTGCTTTTGTCATGTTCCCCATTATATCGCAGGCATTATAGACGGCAATGCTGTTTTCATATTGTTATTAATTTTTAAACAGGGTATAAATCTTTGTGTGACACATGTATGAACTTCTGATATTTGTAGGGATTTGCTTCGGATAAAGTGTCAACTAAGGGCACCACAGAAAGAGAAAGGGTCAGCATGTCACATTTTATTGGATCTATATTTGTATTGTTGGTCAGTGATATTTTGAACAACACATTTGAATCACAAGTATGAAGTGACAAGTTAGGAAAAATGATAAACACTATAATGAGGGTTCCTCAAGTTCCTGTGTGCCAGTGATTCCAACAACAAAGTTCAATAGGCGAAAGTGTTTTATTTATATTATCAAACAAACAGTCTTAAATATTGACAATATAATAACTGTTATGAAAAAGAAAATGTTTAAAATATATTTAACAGCAAGGCCAGTTTGATATGCCCATCAAAAAGTCATAGTTAGTTATATTTCCAGGGGTGCAAATAGTTGTTTCTTCCTCAGGAGCATGGTTCTAAGAATAAAGATTTCCTCAAACAAACCAGAACCATGGTAACATAAAATAACTTCTGCATCACTTCAAAAGCAAGAATGTTTACATAATATTATTTGTGTTGTCACATAAATCAGCTTAATATCTACTCATTGCATCCCTGTATATTTCTGTCAGCAAGATCATTATATTCCAATTAGCATTCCCAGGTGGGTATAGAAGACTCTTATATACGGGCTTATTATATGACCCACCATGGGACAGACTATATTAATCTGTGATTAAATATGTGAGCAAAGATGTAAGTAAATCGCCCTGCCAGTGCCACAATCTCAATGGATATGGCTCTGGCCCTAAGGGAACAGTTCCATTTGTACGCGATAAATTTATCGCGACTGTATCGGGCCTGATATGTTTTGGACCCGATGTTTTTCAAGTTGATACGCGATAAAATAGTCATCAGGCCCCGATAAAATAGACATCGGGGCCCGATACGAGGCCTCTGCCATACCCTGGGGTATGTTTAGCAAATAGAGCGGGACATTGTTTAGCAAATACACGAGGATAATACAATTTACGTTAAACATCCATAATCAATAACATTATCTCTAAAAACATGAAATGCTGAATTTGTACCTTACAACTAGAATAAATAACCCGAAGCTCTATTTACATACCGACCACTTACATGACTTATCTTTCGTTATATTTAAACAAGCGGTAATACGCTACTCGATAAATAATCCTTTGCTACTCGCAACTGTACGCGATAAAAATCTCATCGGGGCCTGATAAAAAACTCATCGGGGCCTGATAAAAAACTCATCGGGGCCCGGAACATTCTCGCAATTTTTATCGCGTACAAATGGAACTGCTCCCTTAGAGCTGCATTAGAACAGTTTCAAATACCTCTAGACTATATACAGATCCAGTTTACTGTAACTGAACCAAAGACGGAACCAAAGATTTTACACAAATTTGAAATGCCTTGACTGAACGCAGTAACTCCATGGGTTCAATGGTTCAATTCAACAGTCGAAGACCGTTTATCAACACAACAAATTGGTTTTGTCACAGTAAGAGTAATATGAAATATATTATATTATAGCTCCACTGGCTCCCTGTACGTCAAAGGCTCACATACAAGACTCTTCTTCTAACATTCAAATGCCTCCACGGTATGGCGCCTAAATATCTGTGTGAGCTGATATCACCGTACAAACCAACGCGCACTCTACGTTCGTCTACTTTGACACTTCTCGCTGTCCCCAAATCACCAAGGACAAAGACATATGGGGCTCGGGCCTTCGCGGTACAAGCTCCAGCGCTATGGAACAATCTACCAGAAACAATCCGAAGCATCAAGTTGATCAATCGTTTTAAGACATCTGTGAAAACTTATTTGTTTAACCAATACTACAACTGATTTTTAGAACTTTATTAACTGTATGGTATTTTTGAGTGTATATTTCTTCCGTATTTTATTGCAATTTCTTATATTTCATACTGTGCATAATTTTCAATTTTGTAATTTTTTTATTGCTGCTCTCTTTTATCATATTTGTTAGTTGTACGGCGCTCAGAGGCTTTTTGTATTAAGCGCCTAAGAAATGTCTTGTTATTATTATTATTATTATACAGCCCACCGAGAATTGGGACAATGGATATTTTTACCAATACCAGTTTATGTTAACTGCTGTGATTGGCTGACAGGGTGTATGTGTTACTAGCTGGCTGCTGGCTAAACCAACTGAAACAAAGCTTACATCATCTTAATAATGGGCGGACTATTTAGGCAAATATGTATTGATATACCGTATATGAGTAAACGCCTAATATGTCTATCTACATGTATGCATGCCTTTAGATGTAGCTATAGCAGTGTAGGGATAAGTCTCGTGATATATGATTGGATGTCAGCGTTGGGTTGGGTGCCAGCAGTGTACACGTTATGGCTGAAACAACAAAATCAAAGTTTACTTGACGTTTTGGGTTGCCTTGTTTCACACTATGCTTAGAGTACGGAATGCAATATATCCATGAAGTGACCTTGCTAGCAATTAAGTTGATCTCTGCAACGAGCATAATGACCATGTATCAGTACAGGTTTGTTTCATTATGGTCATATATGATATTATACAGACGCGCCAAGCGCGCTGAAAAAACACAAAGAAACATCGGGTTTATCCAGAGACACGCTGTCGTATCGGTAAATGTAAGTCCCCCTCTATTGTACGTGATATTCAGTTGAACGATCATCTATCAATACACCCACAAGTTGATAGAGGGCACTACACAAGTTTCCTCATTGATTTGCAGACGATACAGGCCGTTCGCAATCTATTTAACATTCAATATATGTATTCAAATTTTTTCATAACAGGGTGCACACTACTTATTAAAGCTCCATAGGGATATGTATAAAAATACTGATATAAAACTCTGTTTAAGACCACTAAATTGCGAAATTGGACCTTGTAGAGTCATACAACAATGTGGACAATAAGCAAGACTGCTCATTCATATGTTTTGACATCTGTGATTTTTATCCATCAATAACCGAGGAACTACTAACCAAGGCCTTAAACTTTGCATCCCATTATGTTGATATATCTGATAATGATACAAATATTATTCTCCATACAAAAAGAGCTGTACTCTATGACAACAGTACACCATGGTGTAAGCGTGACAATGCTGATTTTGATGTAACAATGGGTGATTTTGATGGTGCCGAAACGTGTGAACTAATTGGATTGTATTATATTGTCTCAATTGCAACATATTTACATTAATATAGGACTTTACTGAGATGACGGACTTGCTATTTGCCAAAAACACCAAGACAAGCAGACCTCATTAAAAAAGGAAATCTGCAAAATATTTGCCAATAACAAGTTACGAATAACCATTGATGATAAGAAAACCGTGAACTTTTTGGATATAACACTCGACTTGAGATCCGGAACATATGGACCATTTATGAAACCTAATGACACTCCGCTCTATGTTAATAACAATAACATAGATCTACCATCTATTTTGAAAAAACATCCCTACCAGCATTGATAGAAGATTTTCTTATAATTCATCAAATGAAACTGTATTCAACCAAGCAGCACCTCCATACCAAGAAGCCAAAGAAATCTCCCCGTAATCGCCAATGTTTCCAGTAAAAAACGAAAGATCTCTCATAATTTACCTATAGATGATATTCACATTTTATAGTCAGTGTGCATGTAGGTGATGTCCCATTAATCATAATTAATCAAAAATCCTAGGCATACGGAATTGTTCTTATACTGTCAAGTCTTTAAAATTGAGGATTTTGTCATGCATATTTTCCGATTCTAGTTTTAAACACCTCTTTAAGGGTAGGGGATACCCCATTTAGTGTAGTGCACCCTTACAAACTGGTATAATTACTCCAAAGTAAATCATAACAATCACTATTATACACATAACAATGTCATTCTACAGTCATCACAATAAGTAACTGACCAGGTAATAAATGTGCTGATAACTCTAAAAGGTATATATCCTACATAAACATATTAAATTATCAACATGTTGGGAAATTTCTCTTCTTGAATTTGAGATATTACACGCTAACAATGGCTGGTTATTAAGGAACCTTCAATCCCAAATGTACTGTCAAGTCTGATTTTCATTTTCACATTTTCATTTTCAACACGGGGACTCAGACCGGCAAATTATTGATTACTGGTAGTGTTAGTGCCAAATTCACCCGTCGATGGCCTGGTTGTTGGATAGTCGCCCAGTGGCATTGTTACGGTTGATCAATACGGCACACACGCTTTACCTTGTCATACTTGAAAATGTTAAAATGAAAATCAGACTTGCCCTAACGTTTGGGATCGTAATTTCCTTATTAATCAACCATTCTTAGCGTGTAATATCTCAAATTCAAGAAGAGAAATTTCCTAACATGTTGATAATTTAATATGTTTATGTAGGATATATACTTTTAAATTTCTCAACAACTTTATAATTAATATGTTTATGTAGGAGTTATACTTTTACAGTTATCAGCATGTTTATTACCTGGTCAGTTACTTATTGTGATGACTGTATATGGTCACATTTCTTAAGTTGGGACCCTAAAAAGGGCGGATTTGTCACATTTTTTCGCTTATTTGCCATTCAAATGCTTATATTTTTCAAACCATACATCACAATTGTGTATATTTAGTCTCATTTGGAAGATAATTTATTTCTTTAATAGTATCTATAAGAAAAATGTATAAATCAAGTTGAGATTAATTACTATAACTTGTTAATTACAATTAGTCAGGTGGAGGCGGGTGAGGATGCACGCGGGTGAGGATGCACACTATGTATTTCCAATAGGATGGGCAACATTTTTTCGCTCATTTGCCATTCAAATGCTTATATTTTTCAAACCATACATCACAATTGAGTATATTTAGTCTCATTTGGAAGATAATTTATTGCTTTAATAGTATCTATAAGAAAAATGTATAAATCAAGTTGAGATTAATTACTATAACTCGTTAATTACAATTAGTCAGGGTGGAGGCGGTGAGGATGCATGCGGGTGAGGATGCATGCGGGTGAGGATGCATGCGGGTGAGGATGCATGCTATGTATTTCCAATGTGATGGGCAAAATAAATGATTACATCTTGTGTATATTAGTTCATCGAATTACTATTTTGTGTGATTAGTATCATTATTGTAATTACCAAACCTTAATTAGTGTTAATTACATCCCCAATTAATTAATATTACTAATTAATTACATACAACAAATACCATCTGAAAATGTATCAATGGCAGATTATTACCCATTTCAAATGGTAACGGGGGGGGGGGGGGGGGGGGGGGGGGTATCTCTCCAGTGTTTTAATGAAGTTGGACCTAATGTTGAATGTTCCTTAATATTTTAGATAATCTTTGTTAATTATATTGATACTAATTACCTAGGAAGTGCTTATTTTATCCACCAAATCCGCACAATAATATCACTTTTTAGTGTTTAGTATTAACATCCATCTCCGTCACCCTACTAGTATATCATTTTCAAATTGTTCAATATCCAATGCTAATTTCTATAGATCAACAGACTTAACTATGTATGTTAGCAAGATGTCAGTGCAATTAATGCCAGGCATAACATTGTAATCAATTCATAATACAGAAATGAGGTTGTAAGTAGACAGCCGAATTTGTTTTCTTCATTTTTGGACACCCTGTATAATCATATTTGAATGAATTGTACCTTTCTACCAGAAAGGTATGTTCATTAACTTCATTTAAGTGTTTCTTTTGAACAAACAACATTTATATACATTTTTGTCATACCGTCCACACAGAATATATAGTTTTTTATGTGAAAATTGACACATTTTGATCACCCTGTATTTTCGTTTGACAGTTAATTAACCCCTACAAATAATATATGACCGGAAGGGCCTTGCCTTAGGCTTCTCAAATCTGGGGTTCAATATTTAGTTTCAGTTTCAGTTTCAGTTTTATTTGTTTTCATCTCGGTAAACATATATATACAGTAACAGTTATTTATAAATACAAATATACAGGAGATGTGGATGCCAGTCTAAAACGCAGAGCGTGAGGAAGATGGCACCCAATGATATGATAATTACAAATGAATAAATAATAGTATAATACATAATATCAATAAAAGGGAGTAATACAAAGATGTAGGTTACAGTAACAGATTAATTTATACGGATCGTAGAAATAGTGTATAGGGTGTTTATACAATGAGTTTACTATACTTAAAAGCTATACACTGAATGTGTGAATACATACAATAAAAATGAGGGTGCAGGACAAAAACATTAGACAGACATTTACATTATTGAGTCGCCGAAGGCTGACTATATAGTTTTGTTTTGTCATTTTTAGAGTAGTTGCTCCAGCAAAATTTGGTAGCCCAATGACGCGCAATTTAGCAACGCTAAATTTTACATAGAAGTTGCACGGTAAGAGCTTTCTAATCGGTTTCCAAAATCACCAAAACGTCTGCGTGGCCCAAAATATGGAGTTTGCAGCGCTTGTTGAAAAAATGAATGCAATAGATAGGTAGAATAGAGATAGCGAAGTTTCCCGAAGTTTGGACGAAATTGAAATCAGCCAGGAAAGTGGTCTAATCGATGGTTCAATTGTGATTGTATACGATGTTTTTTAGGGGAAATTGCGCGACGAGCCATTTTGTTTCTATTTCCATAGACAACCTACCCCGACCCCGACGTCGCGGCATGGCGCAAAATATGGAATTAGCCGTGCTTGTTAGAATAGAAAATGACATATTTAGATAGAATAGAGTTTTCTAAAGTGTACCGTGATTTGGTCGAAATTCAATTCGCCCATGAAAGTGTTGCAATCGATGGTTCAATTGTGAATTTGTAGCATGTTTTTGAGGAGAAACTGCGTGACGAACCATTTTGTTTCTATTTCTGAACACACCACACGTATGCGTGGCCCAAAATATGGAGTTTTAAGTGCTTGTTAGAATGGAAAATGCCATAGATAGGTAAAATAGGATTATATAAGTATCCCGTTCTTTGGACGAAATTAAAATCATTCGGGAAAGTAGTATAATCGATGGTTCAATGGACTCTAATTGTGAATTGTTGGCGTGTTTTTTGACTAAAATGGCGTATTGGGCTGGTCCGGTTGGTAAATTGGAAATAGTGCAACAGTCCGCACTGCCCACTGTGTGCAGGCCCGATACAGCGTGTGTTTGCGTTAAAGTTCATCATGCTTGTGACATGACGAAACCTGAAATAATAGGGTGCAAATTGGCCACTTGAGATTGCTTGACAATTCATTGTTGAATCCCATACGGTGGATTTGACTACCTAGGTAGTGTATAGGTCAATGAACCTGCTATTGATTATTAAAGTGAACTATGTTTGAGTTTGGTGTTACAGATAAGACAGTGGAATTGCAAGTTGTTGGCTGATTCTTTTCTGTATTTATTCAAGTTTGATTTAACCTTTTGATTTAATAGTGCATTGGTTCCTGGATAATTAGGACACTATCAAGCCAAATTGATCCCAATTTTGAGATTACAGTGCTCACTGTCACCGATGTTTTATTATGAATTTGGAATAACTTTAGATTTTGATTGTGTTGAAATGAAAGGTAGATCTAAATTTTTGAAATGAAGACAACTTCTCCCAAGGTTGTTATGACATAGTTAAATCATGGACTTCTAATAAGTCCCTGGTTAAATAAACGTGGAATGATCCAAATATCATTAAGTCCAAGTAAGTAAATAAAGCAGTTTTAATGGTCCCACTTCTATAATTTTCTTTTATTCCCTTAATTTTTGCCATAACTTTTTTGTTAAAATATTTAAAAGGCTGAAATCTTGGTAAGGGAGCGTTCATAAATACTCTCTGGTGGGGGGATGGGGTAAAAAGTTTTTGAAAACCCATCAAAAAAAAGAATATGATACATGGTCAACAAAATCCCATAAAAACTGATACCTATGTTCTCTGAACTTGATAATGAACGGGACAAGAAGGTTTCAGGTGGCAGGCTGTAATGCACGTGGGGGGGGGGGGGGGGGGGGGGCGGGGGGGGGGGGCGGGGGGGGGGGATCAAACAAGTTTGTGGCATGGCGAGAGGGGGGGGGTCAAAAAGTGTTGATATACCAAAAATGAAATTATCCAGCCCCCCCCCCCACAAAAGTATTTAATGAACGGTCCCTAATAGGTTTACTTTAATCCAATGAACATTTTAAAGCAGAGTTTGTATTATTACGGTAGTTAAACTAATCCCCCAGAACCATGAAGAAAAATGTGTTTACAAAGGCTTCGTGCTCTTCAAGTTATGCAATTATCAATTGCAACCACGGCCCTGGGTACTCAGGGATGGCCGGGACTTTGTCATCATGTTTGTTGGGGATTTGACTCAAAATGTGTCCCCGCAGGGCCGGGCGGATGCGTGGACTTGTTGTATCAATTTATGTCGGTCCACGCGTTTTGAACTCGCCACCGCCCCCCCCCCCCCCCCAAAAAAAAATAATAATAAAAAGGTGGCGTCGTTGCGCTTTTCTGAATCGTGTTCTGCTCAAATCACGATAACTAACGCAAAAGAATATTGTCATGGTTTTGGTCTCATTTGAAAGCTAAATAATTGCATTACATAACCTGCAAATATGACGCATATAACTTCTTAAATGGGGGAGATGTGGTTGATTGAGTTGGGAAGTGGCGGGGGGGGGGGGGGGGGGGGGGGAGATGCACATAAACTCTCTGGAAAAAAGTGTGTGCCAAGCGGTGCCTTTCCTTATGGATAAGTCGCATGATCGGCTTTCCCCCTATTCGCTACACAGTAAACGCAAATATTAACCCCAATTTATATAAATTACTCTAACGATTTTTTTTTTCTCGCAAAAGTAGGGTCTATAGATTTTTGGAAAGCTCTCAACATTGGCAATTCAAAAATGCAGTTTAAATCAGTGTAAGGGGCATAGTGAACAAAATATAAGGTAAACTCTAAAAAAATATTTAAACTTGTTGGGGCACTTTCATTAGCCTGTACTATACTGTATGTTATAATTAACCAGCGGCAGTAACCCATGGCAATCCTATAGAGGTGCTTGTTAGTAATTTCATGAGGAATTTAAAAATGCAAAGAACATTATGTCATGGGTAGATATAAGAATTACATGGATCTCAAATAAATATAAGATTAAAAAAAAAATCTAACATTGTGAATCATACATTTTACCAAAAGCAATTGCGTTTAGGTAAACACTATGTCCAAGTTAGACAGGTGTTTAGCTTCAAACCGTGTTTAACTACGTACAAAAATACAGGCCATCGATGCCAAACCTTAATAATATTTTCAATCATGAGCATCAATGATTAACGCCTATTTACTATCATGGATCGGACTATCAACTACTGAAGATACGCGACCCGATGTGATCGCGTACGGGATGGGGATTTCACTCGCGAAGTGAAAAAAGGTGTTTAAATAACACTTACCTGCTTACCACGCGGCAATTAGTTTTACCATATTATACACTAAACAGATTTTTGAGAAACCTTTCCCAACTTTTAAAGTCGATCTTAAGAATTACGAACCAATACTACTAGGCAAGTGTGTACGTATTTGAATGCACTTCTCATAATGATTCCAAATAATATGGTGACGGCATTAAATAATCCTGACATTTTTTAAACATTTTGTGAAGTTTAAGAACTGTCGTCTGCAGACGACTTCCACGTGGAAAGTGTTCAGATTATTTGAAATAAACAACGTTATTTCTCGTCTGTTATTCTACTGTTGGTTACCTTCAAAAATATTTATGATTCTTTATTTTTAAATCAATTAAAAGTAATGTAATCGGGTTGATAATATGTTATGAAAAAAAATCCTTTTGACTGAATAGAAAAATATATTCTGACCTTCAGTGGAAATCGGAACAAAATCTAGGATCGAAGGTAGGGAACATATCATACACAAGATACATTGAGTGATCTGTGAAACTACTCCCAATGATATCGGGCCCTATGCCTTGAATTGAAGAAGTCTTGTAAAACATAAAACGGTTCAAAATGATCTAACCATTAAATTCAAGGCAATTATATTGTAAAACAATCAAACGTGTAACATGCTTTATTCCAATTGAATGCTGATTTTGCGAATTTAAATGCCAATTGGTGTAAATGACAATTTGATTTAGCTCGAATCACAATATTAAGTCCATTATACTTCCAAACAGATTGATGCTTTTACCAAATCGGCCGCGCATTCGTTAACATGGCAGCGTATAGGCCCTAAACAGATTTGAATCTCAATAAATTTAATTGATTTTGCATGTATCAATTTAAATTCTTTTAAATGAAATTGACTGCTTGTTTTACAAAAAAGATACCCCAATACACGTCGATAGCAAGATGCTAAGATTTCTCGCGAAATTGAATACCTATACTACAAATTGAACTTAACAAAGTGCGAAATTCGCCGGGAAAACCTATATTAAAGGCATATTATATGATCTTTTCCAGGGAGCTCATGATTTTTGTTGTTGAAAAAGTAGATTTTCTTGCAGATTTACATTTCTGATCATAAATCCTACATACATTCCAAGTTAGAGAGCAATGCGGTTCCTAATTACCTCAAAATCATGGTTTTAGAGTGAATTTAGACTAGAGTCAAATCAGTTTATTTTCACTCTAAAACCATGATTTTAAAGTAATAAGAATCGTATTGATTCATGTAACTTGGAATGAATGTACGATTTATGATCAGAAAATGTAAATCTGCTTTCAATTTGTTGTCAATGTTGAGGGCGTTCCCTGAAAATATCACATAAATTATACCTTTAACATACGAGGGGTATCAAAAAGTTCTTGAATTAAAACATTATGGTGCAATAAATGGTCTCATGAGTATAATGTTTACTGATACTTGTGGGACGCCTTCCAGAAGAATATTAGGCTTATTTTTGTGTGTAAATGTTGTCATTTGTCACTCATAGGTAACGATTTATCTCTGTAAATGACAACATTTATAAGCCTCATACTCATTTGGAATGCGTCCCACGAGGATAAGTTATTGGGCCATTTAATTAACCATGTACACAGCACCGTTACAAGACGTCATTACTTTACATGGTCTTGGCATCTAGTCAGGCCTTGAAATAAGATATGAAAAGGGCAGGCAATTTAAGGCAATTTGAAAGGGAAACAATTCCAATTCTAGCTGCAATAAAACGAAAATATTACTTCTAAAACATGACACCATTTTTGCCTACATTTGCAGCGAAAGAATTGAACAGCTCAAATCATTCATTGTATCCTACATATTGTCTGTGACAGCAACAACAAATGTAAATAATAAAATATATGTTTTACTGTTTTGAGAAAAAAAATAGTTTTTGTGTGATTTCTTCTTGCAAATGTTTTCTCCACATTAACTTTGAGTTACATTTAAGTTCCCTGCTTTGGTTACAACATTTCTGTAAACTCTTGAGCTGAGTGAGGTCTTGCTTGCATTGATTATAATCTTGAACCATGGTAGCTGAAAGGTTCGTCAATTTTTGATGCAATTAACAAGTCCCGGGTCCTAACTGTGCATGCATTGTACTAGGAGAATGGGGTCCACATCTATTGACCTATCTGGGGTCTTGAACTTCACTAACGGCTATGAAAGTAATAATTAATAAATACGGAAGGGATTCAGATTGTAACAATACTATTATTAAAAGTAATAAAATATTTGATACGTTTGGGTCTGAAACAAAGATTGTAATATGATTAACATGACACACTAGATCAATTAAAACATTGATGAATGCACATAGTCTATAGTCTCCTCCAATGATCACTTTATACTGTGAGCACTTCTGTTGTATCAAACACATGACACAAAATGTTGCTGCAATAGTCCATATTTTCGCGACATGCATACTGAACCACACATACATGGGATTATAAATGTACCCTTAGCGAGAAAAAAATGTTATGCTCCTTACGACTCTTCCATTATAAATGATAACTTATTTCCAATTTGATAGGCCAAGAATGATGATATTTTTAGTGATGTTAATATTCATTTCAATTTATAATTAACCCAAACCAAACAAGCTATGTTATTGTGTGGAAATCAAGAGAGGGGGACATAAAATTACCACCAATCATCTACGCAAATCCCCAGTTAACCACTCAATTAACCTACCTACGCTCTCCTGAGCACGATTTTCAGTTTTGTAGATAACGTCAAACTTAATCCAATCTTGTGCCTCGCGCGTAAACAATATTTTAAGTATAAGATATTTAAAAAAATTAATTACAATTAAACGACAACATTTCAATGCGGTAACAATGTCAATCAACATTAAACTTGATAATTATCCAAAGATAGGTGAACTCGCGCGTAAACAATATTTCCTGCCATAGTGAATCAAACATTCCAGGAACGTCAGGGTATCTTAACCATAACCAATCACCTAGTTTTTTTATAGAAATCAGAGCGTCCCAATTCTCCCAACTGACCCTCTGTTCACACTAACACTGAGTGGAATGGGATCATATAACCAAATTAATTTGTCTCCGCCTGACTTCATGGACGTCTTCTCCGTATAGGACTCAAAGTCAAAGACTGCAAAATGGGGAAAATAATCCCATTCGTGTGGAATGTCGATACCTTCTTCTCTTATCTCATCGAAGATAGTCGGCGAATTTACATACACACCACGAAGAAACACATCCACTGTACCTGTTAAGTATAAGAAATTTAAAAAAATTAATTACAATTAAACGACAACATTTCAATGCGGTAACAATGTCAATCAACATTAAACTTGATAATTATCCAAAGATAGGTGAACTCGCGCGTAAACAATATTTCCTGCCATAGTGAATCAAACATTCCAGGAACGTCAGGGTATTTTAACCATAACCAATCACCTAGTTTTTTTTATAGAAATCAGAGCGTCCCAATTCTCCCAACTGACCCTCTGTTCACCCCCCCCCCCCCACTTCCTTAACCTCACAACTAACTTGCCAACGCTCACCAGGACAGCAATTTCAAACACCATCACCATGATCACATATTCCAGGAATGTTAGGGTATTATTAGCAATTGTGTATCCATATACGTATTGCTAATCTTGAGCTACTTCTTCGTCAATACCACTTGGAATGCCTTAACTTTTTACATAAAACTTATTGCATAGTCCTTTTTATTCTTTGCTTGTGTAAATTGCACTCTTACAACATAATTTTCCCCATTTGCTAATAGCACCACAGACAACAAACAACTACACTAAAGCTATTCCAATAAAATACAACATATGCAACTTTGAATAGAGTGAAACAGCTAGCAGATCTGATAGATTTCACTTTTAGTCAGACTAATTTCGAAGATATAGAATATCTTGGACATCTGCCAACAGGGGTCTTTCAATCAAACAGGCAAAGATGGTAATAGTGAGGATATGATCTTTATAAACCCATCTTTATTAATACCGCCGCTTCTTTTTGACTAACCCTGTATAATAATAAAATACAAGGGAATCAATAAATTCAACCTCTACACCCCAAAAATATACTCCACTTCTTTCAATGGCAATTGAAATCTGTCTAAGGGAGCAGTTCCATGTATACGCGATAAATTTATCGCGACTGTATCGGGGCCTGATATGTTTTGGACGCGATGTTTTTCAAGTTGATTCGCGATAAAATAGTCATTAGGCCCCGATAAAATAGCCATCGGGGCCCGATACGAGGCCTCTGCTAATCCCTGGGGTATGTTTAGCAAATAGAGCGGGACATTGTTTAGCAAATACACGAGGATAATACAATTTACGTTAAACATCCATAATCAATAACATTATCTCTAAAACATGAAATGCTGAATTTGTACCTTACAACTAGAATAAATAACCCGAAGCTCTATTTACATACCGACCACTTATCTTTCGTTATATTTAAACAAGCGGTAATACGCTTCGCGATAAATAATCCTTCGCTACTCGCAACTGTTCGCGATAAAAATCTCATCGGGGCCTGATAAAAAATTCATCGGGGCCCGGAACATTCTCGCAATTTTTATCGCGTACAAATGGAACTGCTCCCTAACCTATTTTTTACTACTAAATTATTAAATGACTTTGCCGATGCGGGTTACATAACAATATGCAAGATTATATTAGGCAACTGTTTCCCACCATGTTTCACTAAACATAATCACAATAATCAGCAAATGAACTGAATTATTCACATCAATAATGGTTTCTTAGGACAGTGGTAATAGATCAGTCACACTTACCTCCTACAGACAATGTCGTCTAGACCTAGACATCCCTTCATTTGCAAATGGCTACTTTAACCAACCTCTACAACCTAGTCACCTTACTTATCTCTCTAAACTTCAACAACCACTAACAGCAACTATATCGGCGACTCATGGTTCCGGTTGGATCCAAAACATGCCTACACATATCCAAACTATAATCAATGCCAACCACCATAATCACCAAATAGGAAAACCGCCCCATAGGAGAACCGCCCCATACGAAAACCGCCACATACGAAAACCGCTACACCCGAGAACCGCTCTAGTATTGATAAATTATTTAATTGAAGCGTACTCGTTGTTAAACATTTCAGAGCGATATTGGAGTAGGATGTATTTTTTTAGGTGAATTTTAAATATAGCAAGTGACTTGCAGATTTTGAGAGTGTTGCTCATGTTATTCCAAATAAGTGGACCATGGGATCTGAAAGTATTCTCAGCCAGTTTGGTATGAGTAGGAGCAATGAGAATATCAGTGGCATGACGCGTATTGTGATTATGGATACCAGAGTGATTGATAAATAGGGTGGCAGGGAGGTCAAGGGGTAATAATTTGTGGTGGTATCTGTACATATGTATAGCAAGTTGATAAGTATAGATATCACGGATTTTAAGCTTGTTCAGGGATATAAAGAGAGGTGTGGTGTGCTCAAGCCATAGGGAATTGGTGCAAGTTCTAATGATTTTCTTCTGGAGAATGAATAAGGATTCTAAGTTTGCATTATTTCTATCTCCCCATATAATGGTACAGTAAGATAAATATGGTACAACAAGGGTGTTATACAGTGTATGCAGCGAATCGTTGGTTAGATAGGCTCTTATTTTGCGGAAGATACCATTATATTTCGAAACTATTTATCGTTATGTGGGATGTGTGAGCTTTCCATGATAAATTATTGCCAATTAGAATACCAAGAAATTTAGTTATATCAACTTTATTAATATTATTATTATCGATTACAATTTTAAAGTTTAGATCAGGTTTATTACTATGCTTATTTTTAAATATCATGAAGTTAGTTTTATCGATATTAAGGGATAGTTTATTAAGTTTAAACCAATTTGAGATGTTATTAAGGGGCGATATCCAAACTCTACAGTGATTTTAAATCATTTTTCTATCGATTTTACAACGATATTCCAACGGTATTTCGTTCTATTGTTAAAAGCATCGGAAAAAGATCGGTGATTAACTAGAAACCTCTCTACTTATCTGGCGTTAACAATATAACTATTGTAGTACTCTCGATGGCTGCATTAGTGAAGCAGACAGATCAAAGGCGCAAGGAAGGTTGTGTTATATTCTTTAAGAAATACTATATTATAGTATTTCTTAAAGAATATAACACAACCTTCCTTGCGCCTTTGATCTGTCTGCTTCACTAATGCAGCCATCGAGAGTACTACAATAGTTATATTGTTAACGCCAGATAAGTAGAGAGGTTTCTAGTTAATCACCGATCTTTTTCCGATGCTTTTAACAATAGAACGAAATACCGTTGGAATATCGTTGTAAAATCGATAGAAAAATGATTTAAAATCACTGTAGAGTTTGGATATCGCCCCTAAGTTCATTGTTGATTACATTTTCAAGTTGATCAGGATCACTATGAGAAAAAAGAATGTTTGTGTCATCAGCAAATATTATAAAAAGGGAAAGATAACTTTCAATCCAAGTATTTGCATGACCTCTGATACCGTAAGTATTTAGTTTGTGGAGAAGAATATCATGATTTAGGGTATCAAATGCCTTGCTGAGGTCAAGAAAAATCCCAAGACAGTGCAATTTGTTGTCTAGATCGTTTGTGATGCTGCAATAAAGATCGTTTATAGCCATATATATGTTGATCTTTTAGCCCTGAAGCCGTATTGATGTGGGCTAAGGATATTATTGACAGTAATGAAGTCATAAAGGCGTACATAGACAATTTTTTCCAGTATTTTTGAGATGGAAGGAAGAATAGAAATCGGCCTATAATTGCTGAACGATTTATTGTCCCCTGATTTAAAGATTGGAGTAACTTTGGCTATTTTAAGTTGTGATGGTACTACTCCTGTGGCCAGTGACCTGTTAAAGATGTGTGAAAGGATAGGTGCGATATCATCGATAACGGCTTTTAATAATCTGCTACTGATATTACCAAAACCACAACTATTACTTTGTTTGAGTTTATTCGTAATATCTAGAATTTCTTCAGGAGTAGTTGGTTTTAGGAACATACTATTTTTTTGGTTTACCGAATTTAGAGGAGACGCGTAGTCATCATCAGGATTATATATTTTACTCGCTAGATTAGGGCCTATATTAGTAAAGAATTGGTTGAAATTATTCGCAATATCAGTTGAGTCCGTTATTTTATTACCGTCTTTATCTTTAAAAAAGTCCGGTAATTTTGTACGTTTATTTCTACCCAGAAGATTATTTAGTGTTCTCCATGTGTCTTTCATATTACATTTATTAGATTCAATTTCAGAAGTAATGTGGGACTTTTTAGATGCACGTAGTAGGTTATTTAATATGTTTCTAAATTTAGTATATTTTATCTTATTGTCAATAGTAGGTTTAGTGATGTATTTCTTGTATAGTTTATCTTTATTTTTAATTGATTTAAGGTTACCTAATGTGACCCAGGGTTTACGTGGTGTTTTACGGTTTGCAATTTTAGTAGTTTTTATAGGGCAGTGAAAATCAAGTACATCAGTGATTTTCTAAATAAAATGAGTGTATGAAAGATCAGGGTCGTTGTCGTGAGTGATGAAATCCCAGTCAACAAGTGAGATGGAATTTTTAAATCCTTTAATATTATTATCATTTAGTTGTCTAACGTTTTTATAAGATGGTTTATTGTGATTTCTATAGCGCGAGCCTTTTAAGCACGAATCTGATCATTCTAAACAGTAATGCAAACCTCTTTCTATAGGATGATTGTCACTTTTGAAACTGGACCCACGACCATTTAAATGACAATAACTCCGCTCCGCAACATCTCATCGATCGAGGTGTCAAAATACGCAGAACAAAATTATGCACTTCGTTATTTGCTTCGATTAATGCATACCGTTTCGAGCCGTTATATATTGGATCATTTCTAAGTGTTTCGATACTTTTTGTAAGCAGTTTAGTTCTACTAGTCATATAACACAGGACTTAAACTATGTAGAATGAATCACGAGCTTGCCACAGAATCCCAAATGCACAAAGCAAAAAAGTATACTAGATATATCATACGAATATAAAGCAGTTTTATTTGTTTTATATAACATATCAAATATTTCTGTCATTTAAAATACTTTGATAAACAAAATATAATAGGCCTAGGGATAGGCCTACTCAATGTGAAGGTCAGTCACTAAGCTTACCTCCATCAATTACCGTGATCGCGAGCTGGAAAAATAAGTTCCCATGAAAAGGCACTATTTCCCTCGCAGCTCCGCATCACCGGGAAATAGTCCAACTCTTTTATGTCACATGATGTAGCATCCACCAAAAAAAATGACAGTAATATTTGTATGTGTGATATAATATAGACTACATCACGAGGTCAAATTTGGATTTTTCTTCTGCACGAGATAAAGCTGAATGTAATGGAAACTATTGTTGTTTGAACACGAGCGGTATATCTTCTGGTTTGTCCTTCTCAGCAGAGATGTATTACTTTTATGTTAATGAAAAGGACTTCTCCTGATACCTCTTCAAATTCCTTCTCTGTATATCCACTTTCAATCAGTTTGTCCAAGAAATTTTGTGTTTTTTTTAGATTGTAATAATAATAATAATAATAATAATAAGCATTTATATAGCGCTCTACAAAGAACACAGCGCTTAACAATATGAAACAGCATTATATACAATCAAAATACAAATAACAATATATACACAAGTCATGCAAAGACAAAAAATCAGAACTTTGGAAACAAATGAGTTTTTAACCGGCGTTTGAAGATACAGATGGACGGCGCCTCTCTGATGCTGACCGGGAGCTGATTCCAAAGTCGGGGGCCACATACACGAAAGGAATTATCACCAGCTTGACGTTTAGATCGAGGAACAAAAAGCCTGGTAGCATCAGAAGAGGAGCGAAGTCGGGGTCTACTATCTTCATTTCTACCGTTAGATACATTATACAATTGGAGTACATTAGTTAGGTAAAGTGGAGCGTGATCGCTAAGACATTTAAAAACATACATCAATATCTTGAAATTGATTCTATCCCTTACGGGTAGCCAATGAAGTGTACACAGCAGGTGTGACGAGCTCTGGTCTCGACCACAAGCAAATACCAGGCGCGCAGCTTTGTTTTGGAGGCGCTGAAGCCGATTGAGATCAATTTGCTTTGCTCCATACAGTAACGAATTGGCGTAGTGAAAACGGGATAGGACCAGAGCTCGCACAGCATGGTGGCATGCCTCTTGCGTTATAAACTTACGTATACGCCACAGATTACGGATGTGAAAATTTACACTCTTACAGATGGCACTAATTTGACCAGACATATTCATGGAGGCATCAAAAATGACACCGAAGTTCTTGACATTGGTGGATGCACGAACAGACATATTACCAAGCTTAAGTTGAATATCGGGCAATTTACTTAAGACACGTGGTGTGGCAATAACAAGAAACTCTGTTTTGTCTTGATTCAACTGCAACATATTTTGATACATCCAGTTGTGTATTTTGGATACACAAGAAGAAAGTTCATTGAGAGCCCGTTCAAGGTCACCAGGAATCTGTGGATTAAACTCACAAAGGAGCTGGGTGTCATCAGCATAAGAATGGAATTCAACATCGTGCTCTCTGATGATATCACCAACTGGATGAGTGTACATAATAAAGGCTTGTGGTCCGACAATCGAACCCTGTGGAACGGAATAATTGAAAATGTGTTGTCTAGACATAGCATTGTTAGTCATCACCCTAGTACTACGGTCTTTAAGATATGATCTGAACCACTGTAAGGCAGCACCAGTGATACCAAAGCGACTTTCAAGTCGATCAATAAGAACACCATGGTCAATGGTGTCGAAGGCGGCACTCAAGTCAAGTAGTACAAGCAGGACAACCTTATTATCATCAAGGGATTTCAGGATATTACCTCTGACCTGTAACAGAGCGGTTTCTGTTGAGTGTTTAGCCTTGTACGCCGATTGAAATATTTCACCGAGGTTTTGATCACTAACGTACTGTATCACTTGACTTGAGGCAGCCTTCTCAATTACTTTGGCAATAAATTTTATATTTGCCACTGGCCGATAACTCTTCAGAGCATTAGGATCCATAGTCACTTTCTTGATTATAGGTGTGATAATGGAATGCTTCAGCGTTTCTGGGAAGATACCTGACAAGAGAGAACTATTAACAATTTTGCTAATGATAGGTAACACACACAATAAATTCTGCTTTATGAGCCATGAGGGTAATGTGTCCATGGAGCATGACTTACTGGATAATTGACTAATAATATCTGCAACATCAGAGTTTGAAAGTTCTTTAAAACCCGGCATCGCACTATCACAAACTCTGGCTTCTTGCACGAATTCAGTGGTAATTTTAGACCTGATTTTATCAACCTTCTCAACAAAGAAAGATAGAAAGTCATTAGCAAGATCATCAGCAGAGTTGGCAATAGGCAAAGGCTTTGCGGATGTGTTTAAGAGACCACGCAAGGTTTTGAACATTTCTTTTGTATTTGAGCCTAGGAACTTGTCGGTAAAGTAGTCCTGTTTCGAATCAACGATCAGCGTATTGACTCTGTCCTTTTGAGCAATAAGTGAGTTATAATCATTTTCATTGCGAGTTTTGCGCCATTTTCGTTCGAGGCGCCTCCGAACCCGCCTCTCCTTGTGAATGTTGTCGCTATACCATGGCAGGCGAGCCTTGACTACACGATCTTTGGTAGTTACCGGACAAAGTTCGTTTAATACAGCTGTTGTTGTAGACTCATAAATGTCACAAAGCTTATTAGGATCATCACAGTCCTGATAAGGTATTGCGAGAAACCGATCTTTGAGAAGATCACAGAACTTTTGTTGGTCAAGTTTCTTGAAATCGCGTGATGTCTGAGATACCTTCAGGTGTCGTGGTTTCTCACACCGTACAGTACACATTATAATATGATGATCTGAATACCAAAGAGGATGAATATGAGAATGTTGTATAATGTCATCATCACATCTGGTTATGACCAAATCAAGTAAGAATGTCTGTTACTGTATTTCTTCTTATTTAGTCACCTTCTATGAAAGCTTTGAAACGACTATGACGGCTATCTCTTTCCAGATAGCCCCAGGTTTCTAATTTAACCCTCCTGAGACGTTTTTATAACACAGCTACCTAAGGGAAGGGGGGGGGGGGGGAGGTTCCACCCCCTAAAATAATCCAAACCGAGATGCAGAGTATGCTTATTTGGGTATTCATGGTATAGCTAGATGTAGCTAGAGGTCCCCTCTTTCCATACAAGTACAAACATCCCACGCATGACGTCACTAAACATGGCCGACCTCAAAATACCGCCGTATTCGATAGATATAGGCCAAAATTGTAATTGTCGCCAAAAAAGTTCCAAATATCGGAATTTCACCCGGGTTTTTGCTTATAAGTGAGAGAAATGGTGTTTCTAACATATGCTATAATATTCAGGACCATAACATAAAGATATCTTTCAAAATGGCGAATTAAAAAACTTGTAAGGTGGCAACCAGTCCCCCTATCGGTTTTTGACGGCTTACCCTACCCCCGTGTAATGTGGTACCATCAGTGGTAACTCACCCCCTCCTTAGGAGGACGAGGGTTAAACCTGTAAAGGTAAAGGTAAAGTGACGTGCCGAGCGAAGCTCGCGCGCGGAGTGCCTATCTCTTTTTCTTTGGCGTTTAGGCCAGACTCCTCTTTTTGTAATTTTTGCTGTGGGGGGTTCGCCACTCCTCCCGCACAACGAGTCTGTTACCTTCCCAATATAAATTAATGCTGGTACACATTTATACACCTGGGTAGAGAGGAGTAATTGCGGTAAAGTGCCTTACTCAAGGACACAACACGATGGCGGCAACGGGACTCGAACCCACAACCTTTGTATTGTGGAGCGAGAATGTATCCGTTGGACCACGCGTGCCCGTTGTTGAACCTGTAGATTACATTTTACACCAGAATCTAACGACCATTAAGCGGAGAACGTCTCAGAGAGCTACTCAATTATTAAAAAGGTTTTATTTCGATAGAACTCAGCCTATAGGTACAATAAGTTCATCATGTGGGTACATATAACATAAATAAGTCATTCACCGACCATCCAGATATTGAACGTCAGAAATCCAGGCCATGATCTTCAAAGTGTTGGCACTTTACGTTCCTATCAAACTCATTTCAAATAAGTTTCGGAGAAGAACGGTGATTGAATTATTTAAAGGCCTTTATTTCAATCCTATCCTGCAATCTTTTTTAATCAAAGAAATTTGGAAAATGGAAAACAACTACTAGGGATATTTGGGAATAATGAAGCGTGTCAGTTTGTGTTTATGCGTTTCCAGGCAACGCTTCATCAGTGTTCATTATAACAAAAGTCATCGAATACTAGGTGCTTTGAGCTGATGTATATTATGAGCGGAAACAATTACACTAGATGATCATTTATAATTTATGCCACACTCTTTATATTTACCGCCTGATCCTCTTATCGACAGCCAGCTATCGTTTAAATATTCATTACGGCATTTACCTAAGTGCCGGCTCCACTTAATAATATTTTGTCTTAAATTGCACGCATTATGCACATGTCTTCACAATAACGAAATATTTGATCACTTTAATGGTTTCATACAGTTGATCGATACGGCAATTACTTTAGGCCTATTATTTATTTATATTCAACGTACTATCAATAGGGGATTTTCGAATTTCAGGCACTCATGATGTTCAATTTAAAATATTGTTCTGTATGAGCAAGGCAAAAACACTCGCGCTTCAAATGAAGTTCAGTTTCGTAAATGCATTTCATTATTATTACCCTTCAAGTGTATGAGGAGATGGCCCTATCAACGCAATACTTGGAGTGGTGTTTTTTCGCGTCCTCATTGTGACGCAAAATGATTTTGACGAAAAAATGGTGAAAAAAAAAAATCAAAATCTGTCTAACCATATCATTGATCATTTTCCCAGTTGAATTACAATTGAACCTTAAAGGATTTAAAACAATTTCATTGTTTAGGTCTACATCACTTAAGGGGGTGTGGACCCTCAGCATAGCCTCCGTAAAACCTACGTAACTTCTTCATTATTCATTTAATCTATATAAAAGTAGGCCTACATAGTTTTTTGCAGAAAAGGGTTCAATGAATCCAACCATGATAATGAAATTGACAATTTTGGAGAAAATGATAAAAACACGTTTTTTTACCCATTTTAGGTTCTGCAAAGATAACTCAAAATATATTTTGTCAAATGTTGTCATACTAGTTTTATTATATTCCTGATAACATTCCCTAAAGAGATTTTTGTTTGTTTGTTTTTTAGTTTTTTTTAGTTATAGACCAAAAAGTGCCAAAAATGTGATTTTTGTTACCTCCAAAATTATGAAAATCACATTTTTGGTAACAAAAATCACTTTTTTAAAATTATTATTATTATTTTTTTAAAATATGCTTTCATGGTAAACGTAAACGTGCACTATCATTTAATATATATATTTAATATGTAAACCCGTAAATGATGTGAAATGTGATTGTTTGATTTGATTATTTGTTTAAAATACATAAGTAACAAATACTAATTTTAGGCTCTGAAACATTAGATTTTGATATATTTATTTAAAAAGAGTTTAAAAACTATCAAATGATTCAGTTTATGAAAAGTGTTTTACAAAATAAGAGATTATAACAATTATAGATGTTTTGAATATACCAATCTTTAAAAAATCTATGATTTGGTCATGTGATGCAAACATGGATTAATTTGTGAATTTGTGAATATATGTATTGTGATCATGATATGCAAAAGGTGTGAATGATTGAAAATAAATTTGAAATAAAAAAGAACAAAATCAGTATCAGAATCAGAAAGACATTTATTTGAACATTTTGAGCACACCCACTGATTATGATTTAGACGTTTTAATTGTTTTGGCTTAAGTTGTGAACATTTTGTGTGTATATATCCAGAACATATTTGGCATGATATGATTGTATGACAACTAGCTACTAATTTCGAGCACATAACACAAACATCATCCTTACAAATATAAATATCACACGTTCTTATTAAAAAAGGTTTCTTTAACCAATTTGATATAGTTGATTTACTATCGGGCACAGAAAACTGTCGAGACACATAATTTAAAAGTCAAACGAAAAAATTGAAAACTTTGGTCGTAGATAAAATAATACTTTATATATAAATCAAACCGTTTTAGATCTCTCCCTCTATTATAGCTGTCATTGTTCTGGCTACCAGATCTTTATTTTGGCTTAGATGTTGTGTGATTTGTGTTCACGTAGAAAGAGGCTAGCTTTCCGTGTTTTTTCACCCCACATCCCGGCAATGAATCGGAGCTTAATGCCCTGTTTGTACAGAGCACTGAACTTTTTCTGCAATTAGTATGATTAATTGTTGCGTTTGATGGATGACTAGAAAAGTGGTACCGGAATCAACAACAATGGATGATTATTATTTATTTACATCTAATTTCAGTCGCAATTTTAGCCAGAAAATTTCATTTTCTAATAGCTATATCGCTTCGTTGCACCTTTTTGTCTGATCATCAGTTATTCATTACAAGTTGTCGTCGCAATTTCAACGAGAATATTCCATTTGGAGTGTTTGTTGTGTCAGGCGCGTCGCAAACGGGGCGGCTATGGCCGCCCCACTTTTTTGCAAAGAAAGAAAAAAAGAAGAAGGGAAAAAAAGAGAAGAAACGGGGAAAGGGATTACTTTTCAATAAAATATTAGTCAAAAGTACACACCAAATCGCACCAAATGGGTTCGAAAATTGAAAACAATTCCAATTCGGAGGGGGGTGGGGAGGGGTGGGGGCACATCCCCCCTCAGACTCCCCCTGTTCGAGCTTCTAAATCATGTATACAAGAATATATCAGTTATGCTCAACTTCTTTCGTGCATTGATAATTTTTTAAAATGTAGTAAACATGTGGAGGTGTTATTATCAACATTTCAATTGAAAACATAATAGGACAAGTCTCGGCTTTTTTTAAAAACTATTTGTTTTTTCGAGCTTCTGGAATTTTTAGGTTTGTTGGAGGTTATTTTTGAACAGGCTCTTGTAGAAACACATTTTTTTTAAAAACTATTTTTTTTCCCGAGCTTCTGGAATTTGTAGGTTTGTTGGAGGTCATTTTTGAACAGGCTCTTGTAGAAACACATTTTAGGGTGTGGGGTGTGTGAGGGGGGGGGGGGGTCTTCTCCCTCATGACAATTAATTAATTGCGCCACCTTTGCTCCTTACCCTTCCTCCTCTTTCTTCTCTCTCCTCTTCTCCCCTTCCTCCTTTTTCTTAAAACTGCAAGGATAAACTGCTTCTCTTTTCCAGGTTTCTTTTCGATGTTCACTTCTTTCATCTTATTTTCCCTTCCTTATTAACTATCTACACTATTCTTTTCCTTCTCACCTTCCTACCATTCGTTTTTATCTTTCCTTTTTCCTATCCTTTCAGTCCCTTTATCTTCCTCTTCTGCGTTTCCTTTCCCTTTTTATTCTCTATTTTCACCTTATCTTCTTTCTTTCTTTCCCCACCTCCATCCTATTTTTTCAATTTCGTTTGCCTTTTCTCCTCCTCTCTTTTCCTTCTTCTTCCCTTTACTTCGATTTTTTTTAGCCCGATAATTTGAACTAGCCTTCCCGATCAATGCCGTCAGGGGGGGGGGGGGGGGGGGAGAGCACTTTGCCTACCCTTTGCCGGCGACATATCAATAGTCCAACGGTTCTATAGTCCGACGGTTCTTTAGTCCGACAAAATTTAAGGTTCTATAGTGCTAAGGTTCCATAGTGCGTAAATGACAAAAGTTCTATAATCTATAAAGGTTCTATAATGGAAAAAGGTTCTTTAGTCCGAATACTATGATCACGTTCTATAATCAGATTATTGAAATAGGTTTGGTAATCCGAATGCTTAAAAAGGTTCTTTAGTCCGAATATTGAATAAGCTTCTTTAATCCGAATTTAATAGAAGAAAGGCTCTTTAGTCCGATTTTTTTAAATGGGTTCGATAGTCCAAACCTTATAGCCTATCATTTAGTCATAATGGGTAAAAAGGTCTTGTTTTAAATCCGACAAATTATTTGATATTTTAATTCACTTAATACTAACACTTTCCGTTTCGATTCTATTTTATATAGCTTCTTTATAAGAGAGGCAATGTTTCTAAAAGGAGATTTTCAGTTATCTCTAGAGGGCGCACTGCTGAGATAAAACCAGCTTATACCTAGAGCATGCCACCAATTTGGTATTCAAACACTATAGCAACCAGTTTGTATTCATATGATCCTGAACTGAAGCGCGTATTAGTCCAGTATAACTCTTCTCTTCATTAATGGAACACGTACATACTCGCTGATGTAAAAAAATCGTCTATACTCTCTCGCTGTGGACACCATGGATTGGATTGGTAAACTGCTTATATTATGCTACTGGTACATGTCAATGATCATTTCACCTGCTGTATGTCCAGGTAATAAATTTAAAGAAACAAGTATTTGGACAGTTCATATAAAATATACATACAAATGTATATACATAAATGTTGAAAAGCAATGTAATGAATCGAAAAATAGTTGCTTTTTTAATATTTTAAAATTATTTGCCATAGTGCCACTTAAATGTGCTTACTTACACGAAGTAAGCAAAAAAACGCACATTAAATTCGCCGTCAAATATTTTTTATCATACTGTATTAGCAATACAAACTGCAAATGCATTTTTATCATTTAAAAAATATTTCAGCTTCAAAATAATAAATCTACTCCATTTCTTCATGGATTTAGATGACATTTTGAGATGATTGTAACAAGTATGGAGTTATTTTTATTTAGAAACAGATCACGGTTTCTTATAAGAGGATAAATGTTGTTGTTGTTGCTATTGTTGTTTCAATAATGGATGTTTTTGTCTTTTTTTGTTGTTGAATGAATAAATGATTATTTAAAAAAAATCTAACTTTGTACTTTTTATACGTTTTTCAATATTTTCCTACTTAATCTGCTAGCATGTTCGGTTGCTTACTTTTTTGCTTGATTTTTGTTGCTATTTTGAAATCCGACACCGGAAAATCCAAGATGGCCGCCAATTAATTATGCAAATTCCGCCAATAAAACATGCAAATCATTTGTGTATGTTTCTATTTTGATCCATGTGTCCTTGACACCAAACATGAAGTGCCAGCATGTTTAAGATTAAAAAAAGTGTTTTTGGTGGAAACCTTCCCATATAGGCCTAACTTGTAAAGAACACAAAAAAAGCTTCGGTGGATTCTTGTTATTTCATAGGTCTCTGACATATTTGAAAATGTGACCAGCGAGTTGCTTAAAAATGACAAACTCTAAATCAGAATCACATTAAATATTCTGCTTTGGCATACGATCAACAGGTGTATTCCGTAGAGGTTATATGTGTTCTTGGATTAGCGGCCATCTTTTCGGGAATGTTCAATCAGAAAGAGATACACATGTATTTATACCATAAAAAAGAACAGTCCAACTCTTGCAATGATTAGGACGTCATGCACCAACTCTATTGAATGAATCATCCTTTTGCACGTTCTCACATTCGGCGCCTGGGTTCGAAAGTGCCAACGTTTACCTGTTTGCATTTCATATTTGAGAGCTTCCCGGTTGGGTCTTTAGCGACCATGTTTTCGATTGTATTATTAATTATTTATTGGCACCATAACTTTGCTTCAGATAACAATTCGTGGGTGGTCTTCAAAGTTATTCATGGTAAAGATGAAACAAATGGGATGCAAGCCATCTGTGACCATTTACATGAATTTTGTTAATTTTGATATGATTTACATCGAAATGAACAAACTATAAAATTCATGAATTTTACATGAAACATTGCATTTCAGATGGTAGTTAGTACATGTGTAAGCATATGTGAAAACCCCAACTTTAATATTGAAGGCTCCCTCCCCAGAGGATACCCCTTTAATCTGTATTTTCATTTGACATTTTTGATCACCAGATACCTTTGTAATCATCCGTGTGAACTAAACATATAGGGTGCATGTTTCGAACACAACGCGGACCCGCGATCGAGAGCTCGTGCTAAGGGTATCAAAAACCGCTAATTTCAGAGAATAATTAGTATCTCCTTTTCAAACTCTTCGTTCTAAGGGTTGCTTGGACCGATAGTCACGTGTCCTCATTGTAAGAATAGCCAAAAATAGTTAGGCCTAAGAAAAAAGTACTAACAAAATTGAATCACACAATATACTTCTTGTTTAGGGCACATCGTGAGCCCGTGCTTAGGGTATCAAAAATCGCCAATTTCAGAGAATAAGGTCCGTATGCACAAAAGAGTTAGACCGGGTATTAAGTTAAACCTGGTCTAAGTGAAATTTATTCATGCCTCAAAAGCTGTTTTCCTCTGCATTTTCATGATATATTTTGTGCTATTTTTGAACTTTGCCTTCGAATCTTTACAATTTATTAGCTGATTAGGGAAAGAAATGTGATGAAAGTGTGCATTTCACAAAAACCAAAATTGACTTAGACCAGGTCTAACTATTTTGTGCATACGGACGGCATAAGTGTGTCTTTTTCAAACGAATCGTCCGTCCTAAGGGTTGCTTGAACAATAAGTAAAAAGTAAAGACTCGCGCCGAGCAAAGCTCGCGCTTGGAGTGCCCATCTCTCTTTCATTAGCGTTTGGGCCAGACTCCCCCATGTATTGTTTTGGCTGTGGTGGGTTCGCTACTCCTCCCGCACAGCGAGTCTGTTTTACTTCCCAACATGAATTATTGCCGGTACCCAATTATACACCTTGGTGAAGCGTGACAAGTGCGGTAAACACAACACGCTGGCGGCAACGGGACTTGAACCCACAACCTTTGCATTGTTGGACCACGCGTGCCGTTGCTAAACCTGTAGATGACATTTTACACCAGAATCTAACGACCATTCAGAGCGGAGAACGTCTCAGAGAGCTACTCAATTATTGAAAAGGTTTTATTTTGATAGAACTCAGCCTATTGGTACAATAAGTTCTTCATGTGGGTACATATAACATAAACAAGTCATTCACCGACCATCCAGATATTGAACGTCAAAAATTCCAGGCCATGATCTTCAAAGTGTTGACACTTTACGTTCTTTTAAAACTCATTTCAAATTAGTTTCGGAGAAGAACGGTGGTGATAGAATTATTTAAAGGCCTTTATTTCAATCATATCCTGCAATCTTTTTTAATCAAAGAAGTTTGGAAAATGGAAAACAACTAGGGATATTTGGGAATAATGAAGCGTGTCAGTTTGTGTTTATGCGTTTACAGGCAACGCTTCATCAGTGTTCATTATAACAAAAAGTCATCGAATACTAGGTGCTTTGAGCGGATGTATATTATGAGCGGAAACAATTACAATAGATGATCATTTATAATTTATGCCACACTCTTTATATTTACCCCTGATCCTCTTATCGACAGCCAGCTATCGTTTAAATATTCATTACGGCATTTTACCTAAGTGCTGACTCCACTTAATAATATTTGTCTTAAATTGCACGCATCATTATGCACATGTCTTCACAATAACGAAATATTTGATCACTTTAATAGTATCATACAGTTGATCGATACGGCAATTACTTTAGGCCTTTTATTTATTTATGTTCAACGTACTATCAATAGGTGATTTTTGAATTTCAGGCACTCATGATGTTCAAAATATTGTTCTGTATGAGCAAGGCGAAAACACTCGCGCTTCAAATGAAGTTCAGTTTCGTAAATGCATTTTTAAATACACTTGAAGGGTAATAACAATTAAATATGTTATTACCCTTCAAGTGTATGAGGAGATGGCCTTATCAACGCAATACTTGGAGTGGTGTTTTTTCGCGTTCACATTGTGACGCAAAAATGATTTTGACGAAAAAAATGGTGAAAAAAGAATCAAAATCAAAATTAGCTTGGGTACCGTACCGGGGTTCATCGATGGTACTACATTACGGAGACACATTTGCGCTATTTTAATATTTTCAAAATCGGTTTTGAGCCGTAAAAGGTCTGTCTATTTGATCACTAGAACATTGTATTCCCTTACGTATTTGGAAACCCTCTTTTGAAAAAGTGGCAATTGAAGATATTTACACAGTACAGATTCTACCTAATAATAAGTTCAATGTCGAGCGTTCAAAAGTGTGCGCATTATGCACAAGTATTCACAAAATCGAGATAAGTAATTACCTTAATGACATTACACGAGCTGTTTCATTCAGGCAATCATTCAGGCCTATCTTTGATGGTTGAGTTCAACTTGTACTTATGTTACTTAAATTGGGTGTTTTCAACTTTTAAGCCTATTGTGACGTATATAATACACTATTTATATATATTATTTGTGTGGCAACCGTCGAATCGAACCAATATACATTATGGCAGAGGGCCGAATCTTTGCATAGCACAAGACTGTTGTGTTTATATCATTGCACAGATTGTATACACGAGAGTCGTTGACGCATGCGCAGATATAAATCGAGTATAATAAATTTAACTTTGAACTGCACAGTTTTTGGATTTCAACTGCACATTTTCCAATCTCAGCTGCACATGTGCTGGCAGCACACTTATGTTAGGTCCTGAATAGTACACATTCGTTTATACACATGGCGATGTGTTATAAGCTCGCCTCCTTTCGCGTTACACACGGATTTTGGCTTTCGCGACATTATTTTAACTTTACACATTTATATTTGCTTGTATACCCCACCTGAGGTAATACAAGTATACATTTTCTGAAGGGAAATTGCATGAGGAAACCAAATATGCCATTGAAATTATAGTACGACTAAGGACAGAAATGTTATGATTCAAAATGTTCGGACAAATATCAGAATTGTTAAATTTTAATTTGAGATCCATATAATTGTTATACCTACCCCTATCATTATTTACTTTACATATTTGAATTCCTTATAAAATTACCCATCAGATGATATATAATTGTCAAAGGTTACTACGTTGGTAAGGTAATTATACCGGCTAGTGAATATCTCCAATTTTTATTTTATATATTTTTAGAATTTTCAGAAATATTTTTTAAGGATGTACCCTTCCCTGATCTAAACTGCATTTCTGAATTCCTATAGTTCCAAGCTTTCCAAAATGTATAATTTTGCTATCATAGGTTGAACACTTTTTCAGTTATAGTCATTTTTATAAATCCAGTAAATTGAGGCTGATATTTCATGTTGACTGTGTAGCGAATAGGAAGAAAGTCGATGATCATTGTCTTATCCATAATTTTGTTGAACCACATATTTAAAGACTACTAAATATCCTTTAAAATGGGACCAGAATGGTGTTTAGTTATGGTAAAAAGAACAAAGCATGGGATATTCCCCATTGAGTTTGTACAGGCGGTCCTTAACTCTTTCCCTGACAAATTAATTTGTGAAGAAATTGTGAATTTGCACATGCATGTAAATATCAACTTATAATTTGAATATGAGACTCTGTAAGGTAGTAAAATTATATATATTCTGAAAGCTTATGAATGGCCGGACACTTCTGTGACAATTTCAACGATACCGGACGATCGTGGCGGTTGCCATGGTAACCGTTACCCAGCATGAAATTTTGGTAACATCTTTTTTTACAAATATTTAGTAGTCCTGTATGAAAACTATACTACTTGAGCCCTTCAAAATGCTTTCAAGAGATGGGCATTATAATTCTGAACATTTTGATACCAAATTTGCTGTAGTGGGTTATTCGGTTATGGCGCAACGACCAAAATCGTGTACGATCAGCACGACAAATATACCGTAAGCCCAAAATCTAAAATGGCCGCCATACAGGAGCACAAAAATTCAAATGCCTTCAATTACACTAAAAGGCATACCAAATTGTTTGGCTGAGCACAAGGATTCCAAAAAGGTATAGTTTGCCATACTTCCGATGTTTGGTTAACGAGTTATAGGGTAAAACGTAAAAAGGTCGTTTTGACGCATTAATGCGTCTATGTCAGGTAAACTTTAAACAGCTGTAGCTCCCCTTCTGTATTAGCTATACCAATGCCATTTTGCAGGCAGATAGCTTGCTATTAGGGCTTTAAAATGATACCAAATTTGTTGAGATAGCTTTTGTGGTTTTAAAAATATTTAAGGAATATGACAGTAGGAAACTAAAAAGTGTAACAGCACCACCCTATTGGGAGGCGAGTTCATGACACGTGACCACATGTGTAACATGTACTGTATTGAATTGTATTTAAAGGGGAAGATTATTTACAGGCCTTTTTGGCTTTCCAGCCTACTCCTTCATACGCTTTTGTTGTTTTTATATGGAAATAAATTTGATTTTAACGTATGTCGCACTGCATACGTATGTCGCTCTGCATACGTATGTCGCTCTGCATACTTTGCCATTCACAAGATCGGGCAAATACGCAAATTCATCGACAGAAAAACAGCAGAAACTCTTACGCATGCTTTCGTCACCTCCCGTCTGGACGCCAATAATAGTTTGCTCTACGGTCTTCCTGCCACTACGCTTGTAAAACTCCAATGTGTACAAAATAGCGCTCTTCGTTTAGTAACTGGTGCAAAGAAGGACTTTTTTTAAATTTTTAATTTTTTTAAAAATATATTTCCATGGTAAATACAAACGTGCACGATCATTATGAAGACACAAACCATATATATGTAAACCCGTAAATGATGTGAAATGTGATTGTTTGATTTGATTATTTGTTTACTCAAACTTACCTTAAAACGCAAAACTTATATGAGCTCGGATATTTTAATTTATTTATTTGAAATGTAAGTTTAATATATTTGAAAATAGAAAAAACACACAGAAAAAACAGAAACAATTATATCACTATTTTGGAATACTTTTAGTGTTCTTTTCTTTTTGGACAAGATTTGAAATGATCACTGTTTGAGAGGATTATATATATAGAAAAGCAAACATCTGAATGATATGGCTAATTTAAGAATATTTTAGTTTTTAGATATGTACAGTTATATAGTGTCAATGTAAATTTATGTATTCTTGATGAGATATGTGATTGTTTGATTACGAAAAGCATAGAAAACCTATAAAAACACATTGAGCTTCGATAAGTTATTTACTTTTACTTACTTAAAAGTGAGAAATACACTAAAACATTAGATTTTGATATATTTATTTTAAAAGAGTTTAAAAACTATCAAATGATTCAGTTTATGAAAGAGATTATTAAAATTATAGATGTTTTGAATGTACCAATCTTTAAAAAATCTATGATTTGGTCATGTGATGCAAACATGGATTAATTTCTGAATTTGTGAATATATGTATTGTGATCATGATATGCAAAAGGTGTGAATGATTGAAAATAAACTTGAAAAAAAAGAAAGAAAAAAATCAGTATCAGAATCAGAAAGACCTTTATTTGAACATTTTGAGCACATCCACTGATTATGATTTAGACGTTTTAATTGTTTTGGCTTAAGTTGTGAACATTTTTTGTGCACATATCCAGAACATATTTGGCATAATATGATTGTATGACAATAAGCTACTAATTTCGAGCACATAACACAAACATCATCCTTACAAATAGACATATGAAAATATAAACACGATATGTAAACATATAAATATCACACGTACTGTTAAAAAAGGTTTCTTTAACCAATTGGATAGTTGATTTACTATCGGGGACAGAAAACTGTCGAGACACATTATTTAAAAGTCAAACGAAAATATTGAAAACCTTGGTCGTAGATAAAATAATGCTTTATATATAAGTCAGACAGTTTTAGATCTCTCCCTCTATTATAGTTGTCATTGTTCTGGCTACCAGATCTTTAATGGCTACCAGATCTTTACTTTGGCTTAGATGTTTTGTGATTTGTGTTCACGTTGAAAGAGGCTGGCTTTCCGAGTTTGTCACGACACTCCCGGCAATGAATCGGAGCTTAACGCCCTGTTTGTATAGAGCACTGACCTTTTCAGAGAACTGCACTTTTCTGCAATTAGCATGATTAATTGTTGCGTTTAATGGATGACTAGAAAAGTGGTACCGGAATCAACAACAATGGATGATTATTATTTATTTACGTCTAATTTCAGTCGCAATTTTAGCCAGAAAATTTCATATTTTAATAGCTATATCGCTTCGTTGCACCTTTTTGTCTGATCATCATTTATTCATTACAAGTTGTCGTCGCAATTTCAACGAGAATATTCCATTTGGAATGTTTGTTATGTCAGGCGCGTCGCACCGCAACCGGGCGGCCCCACTTTTTTGCAAAGAAAGAAAAAACAAGAAGAAGGGAAAAAAAGAGAAGAAACGGGGAAAGGGATTGCTTTTCAATAAAATATTGGTCAAAAGTACACACCAAATCGCACCAAATGGGTTCGAAAATTGAAAAACAAATCCAATTCGGAGGGGGGCACATCCCCCTTCAGACTCCCCCCTGTTCGAGCTTTTAAACCATGTATACTTAAAGCAAGAATATATCAGTTATGCTCAACTTCTTTCGTGCATTGATAAAAAAAAAAAAAAATGGAAATGAAGAGGTGGCTTTTCGATAAAAATGTTGGTCAAAAATATACACCAGATCGCACCAAATGAGTTCTAAAATTGAAAAATGTTCTACTTCCCCACATCTCCACCCCCTCACCCCCTCACGGTGACATGTCGATAGTCCGACGGTTCTTTAGTCCGACGGTTCTATAGTCCGACACAAATTAAGGTTCTATAGTGCGAAGGTTCCATAGTGCGTAAATGACAAAGGTTCTATAATCCGAACATGGAAAACGGTTCTTTAGTCCGAATATAATGATCACGTTCTATAATCCGATTATTGAAATAGGTTCGGTAATCCGAATGCTTAAAAAGGTTCTTTAGTCCGAATATTGAATAAGCTTCTTTAATCCAAATTTAAAAGAAGAAAGGTTCCGAATTTTCAAATGGGTTCGATAGTCCAACTCTTATAACCTATCATTTAGTTCTAATGGGTAAAAAGGTCTTGCTTTAAATCCGACAAATTCTTTTATATTTTAATTTACTTAATACTAACACTTTCTGATTCGATTCAATTTTATATAGCTTCTTTATAAGAAAGGCAATGTTTCCAAAAGGAGATTTTCAGTTATCTCTAGAGGGCGCACCGCTGAGAGAAAACCAGCTTATACCGAGAGCATGCCACCAATCCGACTAATTTAGTATTCAAACACTATAGCAACCAGTTTGTATTCATATGATGCTGAACTGATGCGCGTATTAGTCCAGTATAACTCTTCTCTTCATCAACGGAACACATGCATACTCGCTGATGTAAAAAATCGCCTATACTCTCTCGCTGTGGACACCATGGATTGGATTGGTAAACTGCTTATATTATGCTACTGGTACATGTCAATGATTATTTCACCTGCTGGATGTCCAGGTAAAAATTTAAACAAACAAGTATTTGGACAGTTCATGTAAAATATATTCGAGTATTTTAGTAATATTTCTGCAAAAACAGTGATAACCACAAATCGCTCACAGAGCAGGCGGTAAACCAAACAATATTAATTTTACACTAAGAGACACAATCATGAAGAGCAATATAACCAATGAAAATAATATATAAACTACATGGACACAAGGAATGAAATAGTAGGCCTAGTTGGTCTTTTAACATTTTAATATTTTTTGCCATAGTGCCAATCAAATGCGCTTACTTACACGAAGTAATCAAAAAACGCACCTTAAATTCCCCGTCAAAATATATTTGTTGTCATACTGTATTAGCAATGCAAACTGCAAATGTATTTTTATAATTTTAAAATATTTCAGCTTCAAAATAATAAATCGACTCCATTTCTTCATGGATTTAGATGACATTTTGAGATGATTGTAACAAGTATGGAGTTATTTTTATTTAGAAACAGATCACGGCTTCTCATAAGAGGGTAAATGTTGTTGTTGTTGCTGCTGTTGTTTCAAGTATTGATGTTTTTGTCTTTTTTTGTTGTTGAATGAATAAAAGATTGTTTAAAAAAATCTAACTTTATACTTTTTATAAGTTTTTCAATATTTTCCTACTAAATCTGCTAGCATGTTCGGTTGTTTACTTTTTGCTTGTTTTTTGATGCTATTTTGAAATCCGACACCGGAAAATCCATGATAACCACCAATTAGTTATGCAAATTCCGCCAATAAAACATGCAAATCATTTGTGTATGTTTCTATTTTGATCCATGTGTCCTTGACACTAAACATGAAGTGTCAGCATGTTTATAATTAAAAAAAGTGTTTTTGGTGGAAACCTTCCAGTATAACTTGTTATTAAAGAACACAAAAAAGGCTTTGGTGGATTCTTGTTATTTTATAGGCCCCTGGCATATTTGAAAATGTGACCAGCGAGTTGCTAAAAAATGAGAAACTCTAAAGCAGAATCACATTAAATGTTTCTGCTTTGGCATATGATCAACAGGTGTAGTCAGTAGAGGTTATTATGTGTTCTTGGATTAGCGGCCATCTTGTCGGGATGTTCAATCAGAAAGAGATACACATGTATTTACACCATAAAATATGAATAGTCCAACTATTGCTATGAATAGGACGTCATGCACCAGCTCTATTGAATTTAGAACAGGCCGGATGTGAATCACCTTTTTGCAGGTTTACACAAGCCATCTTTACATGAATTTGGTTAATTTTGATATGATTTACATCGAAATGAACAAACTATAAAATTCATGAATTTTACATGAAACATTGCAAATTAAATTGTATGATTTGTACCAACTCATAATTCGTACCGACACTAATTGTAATCCAGGTGCGGTAATGGTTTTAGATGAAAGTATGCAGTTTGATGTATCAAATATAAAATTGACTTCTTTTGTCGACAACAAATTGATGGATCTTAGTGATATTTGCTGCAATTTCAATTTGACACCTTCAAAATGCAAAAATGACGAAAACCGCCCGAAAATGGTATTTAGTCGTTGCCATGGAAATGAAGATTATTTTTCAAAATTATTTTCATATGCGTTAGTTTCAAGTAAACGTCTACCAAATGAATATGAAAGTATAAAGAATTATATTTCAGGGACTATTTTTTTAAAAATCCTCCGTTGTAACCGTCCACTGCTCTTAAGACTGTACTTTTTAAACCAGCAAAAAATACTAAATACTAGCTGTCTTGACCCCATTTAATATCAAATTTGACCTTTCGACGGCCATTTTGACAATTGAACAATCCTAAAGAATGTCTTAAATAGTGTATCTATCCTGGAATTTCGGGCGTATTCACTTAAAACACCTCAGTCGCTTAATGAATTTAATTCAACACACGCGTTTTACATTGTTTTATAGATATTTTAATGATTATAGCATCGCGTTTTGGCAGCCATCTTGGATTTGAAGAAAAAAAAGGGGGGGGGGGGGGGGGACACAGGCGCCCTGTCAAAAAAGGGCCCTGTCAAAAATAAGACCCCACCTAAATCCGCCCCTGATCCATGCTTCATTCAGCATTGGACATTTTAAAGAAAATGAAAAAATACATTTCAAATATATTTTCTCTTTGACAGGCATGCTATCTTCAGTAGATAGTAAACATGATTCAAGTAAAGATTGTCATCTAAAATCCTGTTGAAAAGGGATTTAAACGATTCCTGTGCTATCAATGTGCTGCAGTATATTCAAACTAACATGGAAACAAATTTCAAAAATATAAAGAGCATTTTAATTAGAGTACACACCACTAAATACATGAAGGAGCGGACGACGAAAGGCCCGTAGAAGAATGTTAAAGACCAGCACTCTACTTCTGAGGACCCACAGCATGTCAATGCTGGAAGCTCTGCCCACAGTAATTTAAGAGTAGACCAAATCCCTGTGTCCGAGGACTGGCTAAATTATCAAAAAGCAGAAAGGAACGACAAACTAGAGAAAGACAAATTATAGCAGCAAAATTGGAAAGGGACGATAGAATTAGAAAGAGAAGACAAAGTGAGATTGAATCTTACAGGAAGAAAAAAAATCAGTAATAGAAGGAAACATGAAAATGAAAGTATAAAGTTATACGTAATAAAACTAGGACATACTTATGACTTTTTGGTCAAATATTTTGGTACTGAATGATTATTGATCTATCATATATTAATCAATAACACCTATATCCGGTCGAGCTAGTCGAATTTAGAGGGTTCAGACAATGTAAATTTCTGGATTTCTATCGTCCATTTTTCTAAATTCATCATGTTTTTTAGCGTAAAATATTATCAACCGGAAGTAGATAATCGTTCGCAAAAAAGACTAATTCCAGCCTGTTTTACTAAATTTCCGATAGTTGATACCTGCCTCTGGATTAGGTTTTAAATTGTCAACAATGTCTCCTAAACTGAGCCTTTTATTTTTGCTTCAATCACGATTTCCATCGTCGAAATACTGGTCGTACGATGTAAGCATATAAAGTGATACAGCATTTTTGTTCGGTAGGCCTATGAAGAACAACAATACACTGGATTTTGCAGAGTGTATCATTAACTTATGAATATTAAACTGATAGTCCAGCGAATGATCATATTTTAATTTGGTTGTGGTTCCAACCATGCCATGGCCAGGATTTCTGCACTGATACAAAAACCAAGAAATGGAAATGAACACATGAATTAGTGATAAAAAGTGAAGGGTTGCATGGTATGGTTGTTCATTAGGCCTAAAAAAGATTGTTTGCCCAAACAAGAGGGGAAAAAAGTGGATCGGTCGCTCGATTACCTTTTTTTGTGTTTTGTTTTGTTGCTGCTATAGACACTTTTGGAGAAGAAAAATACTATACAATTTGATTTTAATATACTTTAATGTTCTTTATCCCTAACCTTCCTGGAACCTACGATTCACAAAGGCAAAAAAACAATGTCCACACGCATGCTACAGCATTAGATTCGATGACATCATCATCCGAGCTGATATGTGGGTACGAAATTGCTGCCCGGGCAAGCGTTGGCTGGTTAGCTGAGTGGCTAGCTTTTGATGATCTCCTCCGGGTCCTATTTTCTCTCACATTGCGTTTTGCCAGCATACCATTCGGATGTCTCAGAAATTGAACTTAATAATACTAGTGCAAATACATGTCTTGTTATTTGTATTAAGGCACACCACAAATAATATAAAAGTATGGTGCCGAATTTGGCAGAATTGTGAATTGTTAACCTCCACAGACTTCCCTTCTGGGAGTGAGGGTGTTGTTTCTTGTCCTGATGCCTTCATATATAAGTTGTTGTTTTTTCAATCATTTTCTGCCACAAAATGCAGTAATTCATATATCCCTTTAAATGGATTATATTGGGATAATAACTGAATATTTGTATATCTAACTCAAGTGTCGTTAAGAACAGTACAAAATAGACGAGAGTGTAAAACATAAATACCATAAAACGTCATTTACTTTATATCTATATACAAAATGGGTTTCAACAGCACCAGAGAAGCTGGTGGCTGCATGATTGTTTGTGAATATATCATGTTTGGGAAATTAAAATGGTATGCTGCCAATTGCATGCATCGCCTACATTTTTGTGTCGCTTTTTCTCTTTTCTGGACTTAGAGTCTGTATGCAATATACTTTATTTGCTTCAAAATTGTCCAAAAAAATTAAAAAAAATGTGTTCCAATTAGCTGTAATATTTCTGTTCATGTTTTTTTCTAAATGAATATATAACATTTGGTGTTTAGAAGCTTAGACAGAAGGTTTGTACTTATTTTATTCTACAAATATAGTTCATAAATTCATCAACTATTTTCATAAAAGAAGCAAAATACGTGTTTGTCTTTATAACATTTAAAACAGAATTTAACAATTCATCAAATCATGTTTTAACTCATAACTACAAGCACTATACCTATTACCATGCGCAAACAATTTGACATTCAGAGGATAGCGTCCCCGGAAATGCAATCACATTCATAATTTATGACCCAAATGTTTTGCATCTAGAAACAGAAAACAATAAGAACTTAAGAAGATTAAAAAAAGGTTATAGGTGAGAAAAGAATAAAACAAGTCCAGATACATTCCCAGCCCACGTGACCTGATAACAAATTTAGTTCCAATCCCAAAAAGATAATAACTATCTCTTTAATTTTCTGTCTCTTAACTTTTCATGTTTTCATTATTTTCTTTCTGTGTGTCGTGTGATACATTTAATAAGATAGCAAGAATCAGATTTCTCAGTTCATGTGTTGAAGAAATTAGATATTTAACAGTATAAATAAAATATATTCTAAAAACCTGACATTTTTTACAGATATTATAAGTGTTATTAAAAGCTTTACACAATATAGTACCTTGTAAATTGATGTATTTCAAGATAGTTAAATCTAACATTATTGTAATTACCATGGAAAGTAATATTACAGTGAAACGAGTTGTCTCGGCCTATTTGCAGTTTTGATTGAGTGCCTGTATTCGCGTTGCAGCTACCTCACTGGCTCTGCAAATGTCCACAGACCTTTCAAGTTTTAGGCCAACGAATATATTTATTGTGTAGTCCAGCATGCTTAGCACCAGGTCCGTACACTGAAAACCTAAACAGGTCGCCTGACTAACTTAAAGCTAGTCCAGATGGTGTTCATTTTGACTAGCTTTAACCTTGTCCAGCACTGCTGGACCAGCTTTCAGCTCGACTAGCTTGATGTTAGTCCGTCCTAGTAAGCTGGACTAGTTTAGGCTAGTCGCTCGACTAGCTTTAAGTTAGTCCAGATGGTGTCCATTCTGACTAACGTAAGGTTAGTCAAGCTAGCTTGACTAACGTAAGGTTAGTCCGGCTTGGCTCGACTAACGTAAGGTTAGTCCAGCTCAAACCATATAGTATTCCCGCCTGACTCAAATTGTTCACGTTCGTAGCAGTACTTGGTTTCGCCACGGGTGATTGCTTTGCTGTCTGTTCAATAGCTCTCGTATTGACCATGTTGTTGGCGGAGCTGCTTGCTACAGTGTTAGCTGTAGTGGACTGGTCACCCATGGCTGACCCGTTAGCGTTCGAGATGCGCCCGCTACTGTCGTTCTTTACAGTTAGTTTTTTTCTACTCCGGGTCGTCATTCCAAACAAAATGTAGCATAAAATAGTCTACAGATGTTGGCAAACACTATGATGTACACAGTATGGCCACACAATGAGATAACTACGGCAAATTACGTCTGGATTGGCTAGCAAAACCGGACCGGTGATGAAGTACGTCTTATCTGCATGACGCCATTGATATTTTATCTCAGTGCCTTGACAAACCTAAAGCTAGTCCAGTCAGCTTGACTAACCTAAAGCTAGTCAAGCCAGCTTGTCTAATAAGCTAGTCCAGCCACAGACTAGTCCAGCAGAACAAATCAAGCTAGTCAGGCTGAGCCGGACTAACCTTAAGCTAGTCAAGTCGGTCATAACCTATCCAGCAGGCTTGACTAACCTGCTCGACTCGTTTAAAGTTATTCCAGCCTGTGTCTGACTAGTTTTCAGTGTAAGCAGGATTTATTTAGAGGAGTGGGGGGGGGGGGGGGGGGGGGGGAACGTTTTTTTTGGAAAAGGAACATTGGTACCCACAAAATAGTAAAAGGGTGCCCCAAATTTGTTTTCAGTCAACTCAGAAATGTTGAGCTGCTAAACATGTGTTAAAGTAATTAACAGCTGGAGATCGTTTGACCTGATCCATCTTAATAATACATGTTACAGATAGGCATCTTGGCCACAGACATGAAAGAAGTTGAATCTCTCAACTAAAATGTGGTATTCAAAAATAAAGTGTCTTTGAGAAAAATAAGTCAGGATTGAATTGAAGTCACATCAAATGTACTACTTGCAGCAGGATATTCTGAAAGACCCTCGTTTAACAAGCTTTTCATTGCAATGTAATATCAATGGAAACCAGTAGACACTGGTGACATAACTCTGTAGACATGTAATGAAAGTGAAGCATGCTGGTGTTGCTCAAGCAATCTTAATTGGTTTTAGGTCGTCTACTCTAAGCAGTCTATTTCTGTATTGTTATTTACCCCAATAACATGACGACCAGGATGTCTTTTGTAAGCTCTTTTTCAAGTTGGGCAAATTAACAACCTTTTGCTGTGCTGATCGACCAATTCTCCTTCACCTTGTTATCTCGTGTTCTTACGTGGCTCACATTGGTATTTGAACTCTTAATTACTGCGTCATGTCCTTTGAATCCTCGGAATCCTCGGACTGCTTCACTCTTTACTTTCCTTTACAGACAAAAATATCATTTTTGAAAACATTATTTACCTTTTTCTGATTTAATCAAATATTCAAAATAATTGTGAATCTGTGCATTTTCAGCTATACGTCTTGTAGGGGGATCGAATGGCTATGAAGGGCGTGTGGAACTATTCATTGGTGGTTCACCTGGTTGGGTACCTGTAAGCGATTACAGATGGGACAGTAACGATGCTAAAGTAGCTTGTCGTCAAATGTTTGGCTACACAACATTTGCTACACCGTTTATCAACGCATACTTTGGCCAGGGGACGGTGAATTATTGGGTGGAACATTTAAATTGCGATGGTACGGAAAGTATGCTGTGGAGCTGTCCGAATGTTACATGGTCATACACTGACAGTACAAGCTATTCCAACAATGCCGGAGTCAGATGTGATGGTAATTATAATACAAAAATGTGATCAAATGTATCAATACACATTTCTGAAATATGCAATAACGTAATACCAGCTCCGTATACCCAACCTAAAATCCATTTGAGTTTGATACCATAGAATCAGATTTGCATTCTTTACAAATATCACTGATCGTTACACTTACAGGCCGTCAACAATGAGAGAGAACAAGACGATGAAAATAATTCAAGTGTCCTCTTGTTTAACCTTTATTAATGCCAGTTCCGGCAATTCCGGCAAATGTTGCAAGATTCATAATCAGGAAAATTAAAAACAAAATGATCATCTTGATAATAAAAAAAGAAAGATTTCAGATGAAATAGAGGTTGGAGGAAAGAGATATTTACATATTCATGATATTAGGGGGACAATCAATTTAAAACACCATTATTTCCTACGTATTTTTCTCAAGGATGGGCAAACCCCGTCAACCGCTTACCATACTGGGTGTTCGAGTATTAGGCGATACGAGTTCATCAAATATCTGAGACCTAAAAGTATACACCTTTACCGATACTTTCATCAAAACAAATAATCAAGATATAATAATATGCAATATAAGGCGAGCCAAATGTCAATATTAGAGTGAATTGAATAGCTTACAGTGATATTAATACGTGATTGCATTCTCCGAGATATTGAAACTGCACATGCGCAGTCTGTGGAAGAACACCATCAATAGTATTGAGTGATTCGATTCTGGTCTTTGAAGCGTGCGTCTTATAGTCCGATGAATTATTTTAAAAGCCCTAACATGAATACGTCAGTTAATTTCTTATCATGCCCCTAACTAAGGACTGTCAAAATATTAGGCGATTCTGTAAGGAACCGCATAGGTCAGAAGTTGTTCACATGAAATGTTGTGAGTTCTTGCGGCTTTAAAATTCTTTATCATCCCCTAAAATGTTCCAAGTGTTATTGTTTATTTGCTGTTTTAGGCTCAATAATGTTTAACTGGTTAATTTATATTTGGTGGTATCTATTTTCATTTGTGGTTGATATTTTGAGTGGACACATATTTTTGGACCAAAAATACATTTTTTGGTGGTTTTCCGGGGTAATTTTGTTGTTCCCGGTGTTTTAGGCTCTATACATATTGCTGGACCAAACTGACTTTTTTGGTGGTTCCATGGGTCTACGGTTCAATGTTGAATAAGTGGTAAATATATTTGGGTGGTCTCTCTTGACATGTGTATTATAATTATGTTGAGGTCAAACCTAGGTCAAAAACCGAATTATAAACATACGTTCGTTCGTATGCGTCTGTTAAAAAAACCCGACTTTTAAATATTCTAGATAACGAATGTGCGGCAGATACTGACAACTGCCACAACGATGCTACGTGTACTAATACCCTCGGATCGTTCACGTGTATGTGCAACCAAGGATATAATGGAGATGGTCGTATCTGCACAGGTGAGTTCAGATTAAGATTTGTAAACAGGAAGTGGACAGGGCCATCCAGTGGTGTATCTGGGGTCTTTTTCAGGGGGTGGGGGGGGGGGGGGGGGGGGGGGGGAGGCAAAGGGTATTTTTCCCGGTGAAAACCAGTTCGACCCTATTAAGTAAAAAAGCTGGGTTGCTTATTCCAGCGAATGACGTTGCATCCGCAGCGCGCGAAAATTTAACAACATATCTACACGAATCTGAACCATTATTAAGGTACATTTTTCTTTCAAACGGGCTTTTATAATGATATACCTGGACAAATTCGCGCGTAGCACGAGAAAATTTGCCATTTTTATACTGAATTGCCCATCATCTTAACGGGCAAGGGGCAAAGTTGTCATTTAGAAGGGAATTAAGTAAATCCCGTAGATTTTCTCTTTCCTGTTCCCTTTCTTTTCCTCTTCTCCCTTTCCTTTCTTTACCTTTCCATTTTCCTTCTCTCTTTCTCTTCCTCCCTTTCCTTTCTTTCCCTTTCCTTCCCCTTTTCCCTTTCCTTTCCCCCTTTCTCTTCCTCTCTTCTCCTCTTCCCTCTCTTCTTGCCTTCTCTTCGATTTTTTTTAGCCCGGTAGTGTGAGCTGGCCTTCCCGATCAAAGCTGTCTGCCCCCTGACCCCCCGGGAGATACGCTACTGGGGCCATCGAGCTACGACTACGTTTGTCCCCGTTTGTTAGCTTGGTTCCAATGTCTGCCCAGCTGTGAACAGACTTTGCTTGTAATATCTAGTTTGAGATGCGATCCCATTGAAACAAATTTGAACACGTCCTCAGTTCTGAGGACCAGATTTATCATGCAAATGTATGAATAAAACACGTCTGCGGTATGGCGAATAACTGTGGACACACATCGTCCTAGGTTAAAAATGTCTAAGCCACATTCTTGTTTGGAGGGATTTAATGTAGGGGTGTGTGCCCGGAGGTGTTGGAATTGATCTGCTTTAGTATGGAATGTATAGGTATATGTAATATTAACTATTTGATAGTAATTATGTTTGTTGAATTCTAGATATTGACGAATGTGCGAACGGTACTAACGACTGCCATACCGATGCTACATGTAACAATACCGTTGGGTCCTTTGCGTGTACTTGTAATCCGGGATATGTTGGAGATAGTCGTGATAACTGCACAGGTATGTTCAAATTACCAATTTGTATTGAAACATGAAAAGGACATTTTGGTGAAATCAAACTTTCTGAGTATAAAGTTACCGTTCCCATTTCACTTTTTAATGATAATAAAAGTCACCATCTATTTATTAACAAGATATTATTTAATTTCCGATGACTTCATGGAAACCGAATATATGCATACATTGACTTAATACAATTTGGTGCATACTTTGAATTTCTTTAATAAAGAATAAAAACACGTTGACAAGTTTGCTAACACCCGCAGTAAAAATCGGCAAACCAGTGCTCCACAATCAACGAATTGAAACAAAGTACGGCGCGCACGGGGAGTCTAATCAGACACTTTCAATGCACTAACTCCTCCTATGTTAGTTTTCCGCTTGTGATTGGTTCGATACTACTATTGAGTGTATGAATTTAAACCTAACCGAATAACGTTATTGAATTGAATTGTTATTATATTCTAGACATTGACGAATGTGCGACAGGTGCTGACGACTGCCACATGAATGCAACATGCACCAATATTGATGGTTCATTCGTGTGTGCTTGCAATCAGGGATATATTGGTGGTGGTCGTGCCAACTGCACAGGTGGGCTTAGGTTTTTTAAACATGGAAAATGGGGACTGTTACCTTGGTAAAATGAGACGTAAAGTATTATCTTTGATCGAGTATTGCTTACTTGCTTGCTAAATGCGAATGTTGTCCCCGAAACATAATATCTTTCCAGAGGTTTCTGTCCATTACATTGAGGATGTCAATATATGTGAGCTCAGGTCTTCCAGGTTTCCATATCTCAAGTTTTGGTATCAAATTGACTAGCTTAGATAATGGTTCCACGCTTCTGAAACAATGATCAGCCAAAAAGATGTTGAGGCTATTCATGGTAGATCTCCATATTATAGTAACATGTTTGTATCAAGTTGTTTCCAGTCTCAGCAAGCGGGTGTAGAGCAGACACCTGTCTCTTTTGTTAGTTTTGGTTCGTAATGGTAATTCATGCTTCACAACCACAAACATGAAAAAGAGCACATATAAGCAGCCAACAGTCGTACCTTTAATCGCCTTGGAAGAGTCGACTTCCAAACTTGTGTAAGCTTGCTGGTTGCAAGATTAAACCACGCAGCTGCTTGCATCCCATGTTCTCCATCCCAGCTCCCATATACTTGAAATTCTCATCTTCCTCAAGTGCAATACTGTCCTTTGAAGCAGTTCCTGTCGCTTGGTGAATTTCTTCAGACGAGAGTGCCATGTCAGTATTATATAGGATTGGATTTCCAGTGCCAAATTCATCAATTGCGTTATTTGGTACACCATGTGTACTATTAATTTGATAATTTGGTTGTGTACTTGAAATGTTGTTAGAATAAACATGGGTAGGACACACAACTTCATCCCCGTTTGTTAGCTATGTTTCAATGACTGCCCTGTGAACATAATGTGCTTGAAATATGTGTGATACCACCATAATAAGGAAAACTTGAAGACCTAAGCTATCTTTAGTTTGAAGTGTGATGGATCAGATTTTGCATACTCATAATAGATACTAAACGTTCCCGATATGTGTGTGTAATAACTGTGGATATATTAATATACATCGTCCAAAGGTACCCGTTTGTTAGCTATGTTCCAATTACTGGCCTGTGAATAGAATTGCTTGCAAGATTGCTGGCCATTCTTGATTGAAGGGATTTCACTTAGGGGTGTATTTGCGAAGGTGTTGCAATTGATCTGTTTGAGCAGGGTATGCATAGGTATATTAACTATTTCATAGAAATATGTTTTTTGAATTTTATAGATATTGACGAATGTGCGAAAAGCACTGACGACTGTCACACCGATGCTACATGTACCAATACTGTTGGGTCTTTTGCGTGTACTTGTAATACAGGATATTTTGGATATGGTCGTGATAACTGCACAGGTGCGTTCAATATGTTCAAAGTATACCAATTTGAATTGAAACATGAAAACGACGCTTTGGTGAAATCAAACTTGTGTACTTGTGGCACTTTTTAATCAAAATAGGTGCCACCAATCAATGAAATAACAATTGATTATTTGACAAGATATATTACATTTCCTATGACGTCATGGAATCATGGTTTCGTTCTGCGATCAATTCATGTATAGTCTATACAAGGAGATCTTCCTTGGTCTACGTAGATGAACCGAGAAGAACATTCAATTTGTCTTGGGGTGGGTGCGTTAGTTATTTATATAGGTCAATAAATGCGTATGTGTTGTTTGGAGAGAGTGTTATTGTGAGCATATCAACATTTGCGCAAGTGAAATGATTTTTCTAATTGTTGATAACTGTCAGGATGCTTGTAGCTATTGTAGGATTTGTAGTTAAACGAACACTCAGCAAATATCGGCTTTTCCAATACATTTATTTAGGTTTTTCATTTTTCATAAGCACTAGTTGCACACATCCACCCACAACTAGAAAAAGAGGACTATTTCCCAATCCAACCTTGTGGCCCAGCCACCGGGCCATGTGCCTATCCCATAATACTCCCTCATCCTATCCCTAGCCCACCAATCACCACAGGTATATCATAGAATGTTCTGGACTATTTTGAAACCCAACCCAAGCAAACAGGTGTCTTCAAGGACCACCACTTCCTGCTCACCAAGCCTCTCTCTTTATATACCTCCCATATAGCCCACTATATGACAATAACGAATAAAAACCGTTAACAAGTTTGCTATTAAACACACGCAGCAAAATAATCGATAAGCCCGTAATCCATGAACAAGTGCGTTGTACGCGAACCGTACATACCGAGTGCAATTATAAATTTTCAATGCATTTCGCGTAATTTGGTCTCCTGTTTGTGATTTTTTCGATACTACTAAGAGTGCATGAATTGAAATCAAACCACAAATAACGATATTGATATGTTGTTATATTCTAGATATTGACGAATGTGCGACAGGTGCTGACGACTGCAACATTGATGCAACATGCACAAATATTAATGGTTCATTCGTATGTGCTTGTAATCGGGGATATGCTGGAGATGGTCGTGCTAACTGTACAGGTGCGTTAGTGTTTTCTTGTTAAGTATAATATGGAAAATATACCGGGTGTCCCTAAAAAAATTGTGCACATGTTTGCGCAACTTGTTGACCATGAAGTCCTAAAGTTTGGTGTAATATGTTTATACACATGAAAAGGAAAAACACTCAGCTTTCAGATGCCGTTTATTTTATCTGATTTGGATTTGTCAATCCTGAGATATGGACAATTAACTAGAGCTATCCAAAATCGATGTTGTGCCACTTTACTGTTTCAAAGGTTTACTCCTAAGATACAACTTCCCCTTAAACGATTGCCCTTCACCAGTGTTATGCAAAATAACAATTTTGTATTGAGATTGAATAGGTTTAAATAATAGAATAAGTGCCTGTGTATCCAAGCAGAACTGAATATAAAGATATTTGTTACATGATTCGAACCAGTCCTTTTGACGAGGTTTCACAAAATGTTTATTGGGCCTACATTTTCAAAACAAGACAGACGTCCATAGGCTGGGTGCGGCCTCAATTTTCAATAGACATGATAGAATAGGGTGTTCATTGTCTAAAAATATCACGAAACGAGAAGTCCAGCAGAAGAGTCACCAGAGAGTTTGCCATTCATATCTCAAACAATCACGTACCATCTAGGAATGCACCTATATAAAAAGGAGTATTGGAAATGCTTAGTAGATGGTATGGTGCAAGCACCAATATGAATAAAGAACATTCTGGAAGACTAAGATATGAAAAGTGGCAGGACACAGTAACACAATGATAACGTGCGGCGTGCACTTCAGAGGGATATCAGAATAACTGCTCGTAGTACCACATTTTCCAAGGACATCATTTGTGTTCCTCAGCCTCTTTTTGGGCGCCCGCTACGGCGGGAGCCCTTGTATTGTCATCAGTTTGCGAAAACTTACACAATTTGGTATTTCTAGATATTATAGATGGAGGCTGCCATGTTTACTGATGGTCTCTTACTAACATTTACGTAACAGTGAAATGTTAAGTTGTAGTGTACGAGTGCTATCGGCGTTTACGAACTATAAACGAGGCTGAATATCACGCTCGTTATAAAGGATGGAGATAGTTACGCTCAGTTACGTTCTCGATATGAATATGTACAGTGCAGTATCTCAGCTATAATGCAGCCTGCATATAGATGAATTATAATAGCAAAGCATTGCATGTACATTGTACAGGGCATTGAGAGGTGTGGGTTGGGGCGGTGTACAGTTGTAGTTTACGCAGTCCGCTGTTCAATATCAACTCATCTGTAGGCCTAATACTGACTAGTTCAATTATGAATTACTTACATGCAGAGATCAGTGGGTTGGTCTTGGTAGTTTGGTACGTGGGTATAATATAAAATATAAAGTTGGAGTCTTCAATTCCAAACTGCTGAGTTCTCTACTAAACTTTCATTAGTAATAATATGATTAAGTCGCTTGTAAAATTATTACGTTATTCATCAATCACATTGAATGATGAATAAATGAAGTGATGAATTCATAAATAATTAATTGATTGACTATTGACAGATGTAATAATATTGATTGATTGATTGATTGATTGATTGATTGATTGATTGATTGATTGATTGATTGATTGATTGATTGATTGATTGATTGATTTATTTATTGATTGATTGATTGATTGATTGATTGATTGATTGATTGATTGATTGATTGATTGATTGATTGATTGATTGATTGATTGATTGATTGATTGATTGATTGATTGATTGATTGATTGATTGATTGATTGATTGATTGATTGATTGATTGATTGATTGATTGATTGATTGATTAAATTGAATTGAATTGAATTGAATTGAATTGAATTGAATTGAATTGATTGATTGATTGATTGATTGATTGATTGATTGATTGATTGATTGATTGATTGATTGATTGATTGATTGATTGATTGATTGGTTGATTGATTGATTGATTGATTGATTGATTGATTGATTGATTGATTGATTGATTGATTGATTGATTGATTGATTGATTGATTGATTGATTGATTGATTGATTGATTGATTGATTGATTGATTGATTGATTGATCAATACTAAATGAAATCATTAATGCATAGATTAATTAGATAATCCTTCAATTAGATTAACAAGTCATTTATAGAAATAGTTAAAGAATATATAATACATAAATATATAGATAATGTAAACGTCCTATCTATAGTTTATTTGGCCATCACGAGACAGTGACGTAACCGCGTATTCTACTAATTGCACTACATAACACTCTCGGTGCTGGCGTATACACATGAGCGTTGAAAGGCGGAATATACATACGCGTGCGTACAAGCTGCGTCTGGTAAGTTACGCCACTGTCCAGAGGAAGCCAAATAGAGTATATAGCTTAACGGGTACGCCGGCGGACAAGTTTAAGACTTTTACACTTTCGTCAGGATTAGCTCTGACTTCTTCAGGACCAAATTATTATATTTAATATAATTTGTAATTAATCAAAAGTCCTATCTAGATTTATTATTTAATATATTGTAATTAATCAAATGAAGCATGTTGATTTGAGCGCCCTTTCCTTTTTAAAGGAATTTTTATAAGCAATTCTGGTCAAATGCCCACCACAATGTTTCAAGACGATTGATGCTCATGGACAGACCAATGTTAGTATCGTTTTGACGTTCATAATCATTTATTCTGTAAAAGTGGCACAACGTCGATTTTGGGTAGCTTTGATAAACTGGGTATATCTCAGAATTGACAAATCCAAAGCAGATAAAATAAACGGCATCTGAAAGCTGAGTGTTTTCCCTTTCCGTGTGTATAAACATATTACACCAAACTTTAAGACTTCATGGTCAACAAGTTGCGCAAACATGTGCACAATTTTTTTAGGGATACCCTGTACAAGATATGGGGACTGCTACCACGGTAAACATGGGGTAAAATCTTTAATCCAGTAAGTCACCCTCTCAACAGTTCGTCATAACATCGTAAGGTAGAACATTTTACCAATAAAACTTAGTTTAAAATAATCATATCCTAAGTGTTGTTTGAAAATGTAAGATGTCCATGACTTCATTGCTGAATGAGCTCAAATGGAAGACAAAAACTGCCCTTCTCAAAAGTGACAACTCACTGTGCTAAGCTCTGAGCCAAGAAGGGGATTTACATGGCTGAATGATCATGAATTGATTACACATTACAGTAATATTCACTCAACCACAGGTGTTTTTTCATTAGTAAGAAGCAATTCATAAACTTTTGTGACTTTTGAGAAGGGCAGTTTGTGTCTTCCATTTGAGCTCATTCAGCCATGAAGTCATGGACATCTTTCATTTTCAAACAACACTTAGGAAACAGTCATAGGATTATTTCGAACTAAGTTTTATTGGTAAAATGTTCTACCTTACGTTATGACGAACTGTTTAGAGGGGGACTTACTTTTGGTGTTGAGTTTAGTTCTAAGTGCTATGCCACACTATTGTTTGGAGGGATTTCACGTCGGGGTGTGTGTCCGGGTGTAATGGAATTGATCGCGTCAGCAGGGTATTCATAAGTATATTAACTATTTGAAAAATGTTGTTCTTCAATTCTAGACATAGACGAATGTGCGAATGGTACTGATGACTGTCACACCAATGCTACATGTACCAACATTGTTGGGTCCTTTGCGTGTACTTGTAATCTGGGATATGTTGGAGTTGGTCGAGAAAACTGCACAGGTGCGTTCAAATTACCAATTTAGAAAGGACACTTTGATGAAATAACACTTTCTAACGATAAAGTACCGTTCCGGACGGACAATTTCCACTTCGATGGTAGCCTCCGTTGCGTTGCATCAGAAACGGAGATGACAAGGGTAGAATGCACTTTTTAATGAAAATTAATGCCAAATATGTATTAATAACTGATCATGTGATAAGATATATCATTCACTTCTGACGACGCCATGGAATCATCCGTCATTCATGCCATTGGTTTCTTTATTCAATCAATTCAGTTATACCTTAGGGGAGACGTCAAAACTCGACCGCCCGTTGACCGCCGGTTACGTACGGTTCCGCCCGGTTCTTTCAGGTCAAATGTTTTACTGGTATATGAATATTCACGCATGCAACACTGAACAACTGCCGTTGACTTAATGCTGTAACCGGACCAATTTACACTATCAATCTGTTACTTTGCGGTCATAATAGCTCTCTCTCTATAATCGTTCTATAAAAATAACCATTCATAGACTTTCGGTATTGATTTTAAAAAGTTAATTGAGCTATAAACAGATTGAAAAAGCCAACCCCAGCGAAAATCAATAGCTGCATTGTACTGGTTGTCAACGCGTGTGACCAGGCACTTTCAACCGGTCGTGTTCACCAGAGTGTAACTATTTGACCTCATTATGTGTGTACATTATAACAGACGACACGTTTTGTGAGAACCGGGCGGAACCGGCAGTAACCGGCGGTCAACGGGCGGTCGAGTTTTGACGTGATCCCTTACTAAGTATATACAAAAAGTTCCTGATTGGTCAATGTAGTTGTACCGAGAAGATAATGCAATGTGCCTTGGGATTTGTGGGTTCGTGTTAAAAAAATTGACAAATGATTGTGACGATTTCCCAATGACAGCGTAATAATAAATATGCTACAGCGCTATGAGCGTCGCTTGCGACGGATACCGGCGCTATATAAATGTCCATTATTATTATTATTATTAGAGGTGTTTCGAGAGAAATTAGAACAATTGGAGGGGAGTGTTTTTTAGAGCATATTCATATTTTCGCAAGCGCATTGATTCTTCTAATTTCCCGAGAAACGAAACATACGCATGTTATACATGTATTGATCTTATACAAATGTGTCTATACTTTTACAAGTTTGCTTACAACCGCAGTAAAAATCGGTGAACCCGGGCTCCGTGAACAACAAATCAAATCAAAACAAAGGCGCATGGTGTGCGAACCGTTTGGTGAGCACGTGGAGTGCAATTAGAAATTTGAATGAACTCCGCATGTTTTACTGTCATGTTTGGTGATTAGTGCAATACTAATATAGACTATATGAATCTAAAAAATCAAACCCAACAAAATAATGATATTGAATTTTTATTTTATTCTAGATATTGACGAATGTGCGACAGGTGCTGACAACTGCCATACTGATGCTACTTGTACCAATACTGGTGGCTCATTCTTGTGTGCTTGCAATGTGGGATACCATGGAGATGGTCACGAAAACTGCACAGGTGCGCTAGTTTGTTTAATATAAACTAATGTTTCCACGCCTAGTTGTGTCGCAGAAGTAGTGTTCAAGTTTTAGGATGTATCGTATTTCTGGTGATTTCATCAATTGTCATTGTGGTTATAATGCAGTTGTTATCGTTGTTGCTTTATATTAAACTTTTTTTATAGAAATTTCAATTATTTCACCAAAATGACCTCAATTTACCCCTATGCGAACCCACTCTGAAATATTTATCATCCATGCCACCATATATTTGTCTTTTTAAAATCGAAATTTAGTTACATTTTAAACTTCAGTGTAAAAATAAAATATCGACGTACCGACCCAAAAAAAATTGAGGTGAAAGGGTAATGTAACCTTTTTTTTAGGCCTAATATTATTCAGTCCAATTTGAATTCAAATGTGTATTCCAGCTAATATTGTTGAAACACTTTTACATTTACCCATCTCTTATTGGGTCAATGCTGGAAAATGATTTTGAATCCATGTGATGATGGGAGGACTCAACGTTGTCAGGTATGCGATGCGATTGGGACGAGCATAGTGCCTTAGCAGAAAGGAGACTAATTTAAATGCAATTCGCGGTTGTTATTACAATAATTACGTTTGATATATTCTAGACATTGACGAATGCGTGATAATTGCCAAGTCAGGAAGAGGGTCAAAAGAGTTTGACAATCACGGTCATACACGTGTGTTAAAGTCTAAATAGCTATATTGCATCACTCATCTCCCAGGCCAGTTAATCAAGTCCTTTCTGTAAGGTCAACTCAGGTCGACTAAGATTCGTGATCTATAAATACATATTATTATATATACAATAACGTAAATCCAGAACATTTGGAACAGAGTGCTCAATACTAAAATAAGTAGAGCAATATATATTATATATATAAAACTCATATATAGATTCCTGTCCTTTGATTGGTTAAAAGCGAGGGGATAATCAAGCTATGCCCTCAATTTCAACATGACGTCTTGAAAATAACTATACCCGGGGCATAGTCGCGATTACGCCCCAGCATAGTCTTTTTGATGACTACGTCACACCATACGGTTGACGAGTCAAACGATCCGCGACCCGTTTTGAATAGGCTTCATCTCATGGAACTTGGTAGGCCTAATTAAATATTTAACACTTTCCACGGGGCTATACGTTTAACCATATACAAAACAGACTATTTAGAAATCGTTCTCAATTTTCAAGGTCTCTCACGGACAATTGAACCACTTTTAGGCATGTTAGTACTGATTTTGATCGCGTGGAAAGTGTTAATAAAAATGTTCTTTTAACCAATCAAATTACAACTATCTATATATTTAGTATATAAATCAAATGGGCCTATTGACTGATTTGATTCGCGGTGATCTCGATACGAAACTATGCCCCTTGGCGGTCTGGTTTTCGAAATCATCTTGGGCTTATAGTTTGAACCATGCCCCTCATTGTAGTCAATATTTATATACTATGTCTAGTTTCATTTCGTGGTCTAGTTTCATTTCGTGTATTGTATCGTTTGTTTTATAGACATCAACGAGTGTATGTTAGGCTTCTATAACTGTCACTTCAATGCATCGTGCATTAATAGTATTGGTAACTACACATGTGACTGTAATGATGGCTATGGTGGTGACGGAATTAACTGTAAAGGTAGGCCTTTCCTTTTCTTTACAAAATGATTCGGGTATTCAACACTATCAATTGTGTTATCAGTGGTTGTCATTGTTATTGCTTTATATCATGAATAATAAACCGTTCTAGTTTCGATGATTTTGACGAAAAAGTTTGTTAATGTTATCTACTTTATGCAGTAACATCGGAGCATAGTCATGTGATGGAACCAATGGAACAGCATTGATTTATGAGTGCCAGGATTCGTATTCGCGATATTGAATTTGCGATCAATCGAACACGCTCTGATCTCACTGCAGAGAGTTAGATTAAGCATTATTAGGCAGTCTGTTGGAAGTAGTGTTTAATGTGCATTTTTCATGTCATTCATAAACCTTAATTTTGAATGGATGAAAGATTTAAAAAAAACCCCAAAAAACCGCAAATATGCGGTTTGACTTGGTACTATAATAGGTGACATTGGCTTCATATATTTAAAATACAGAGACTAGTTTAATAACAAATTACAAACACCTGGAACACGATCGCTGATGGTGTACATCTGGGCCTAAATCATTTAGTACATCCCAGGCCTATTCGTTGCTAAGCCTGCCTTTTATTTGGATGTGCTCCGTGGATAGCATTCCAAAAATATTTTATTGAGCATAGCCTATTGAACATTTGAGGACGATGAAAACGTCAAGTTTATTCCATGCATATTCGTAGCCATTATATTATAAATCTCGAAAGCTTAAAAATACAAATGGATGTAGGCTTACCTATATGAGTAGAAATCTCAACACTACACGTCCATACAGAACATCCTGCTAGGCCCATGCCCGCTGACCATGATCACAGCACAGCCAAAAATACACACACATTTAATTGTATTTACTTCAATGAATAATATAGTCAGTCTAATTCAATCACTTTTTGCATATCGAATTCAAATGCATACCTATTATTACTCCAGCTAATATTATAGAAACACTTTTACACTGGCACTAAATTCACCCATCTCCTATTGGGTCAATGCTGGAACATGATTTTTGAATCCATGTGATGATGAGAGGACTCAACATTGTCAGGTATAGGATTGAGACGATCATAGTACCTATTTAGCAGAAATGAGATTAATTTAAATGCAATGCAAATACTGCCGAGTGTTCCAATTCACGATTGGATTATTTATTAAATCATCTTTATTCAGTCAAATAACCACATAAAAAATAAAGAAGAGAACATTAAAAACCAAGACAACTGGGGCCTATACTGACCACCAGGCAAGGTGTTACAAAAAGCACTATTGCACAACAATCAATATATAAAACACATTTAAAAAGGGAGGTGAGCCGGTCGTGACAGACCTGCTGCCATGAGGACCTATATAAGATTGGTAACGTTCCAATCCCCTTCGTGTCTTGATTGGAAAATGGAAAAAGAAGACATCAGACTCTTTTTCGAGATGTTATTTTTGAGAGCTGTGTATTTAACGTTGCACTTTAGGGTTCGTAGGAGACCTCTCAGACGTGTCTTATTATATTTTGTTATGAGGCCCCTTGATCCTATTTCAAAAGGGATCAAGGAGCACTTGTAGCCTGCGTCCGAGATATCTCCTACCAGGGCAGCATATCTGTCAGTCTTGAGTTTATGCAATCCGCTTCATGCAATCCGCGGTTGTTATGTTATGACAATAATAACGTGTTATATATTCTAGATATTGACGAATGTTTGACAGGCACTGATGACTGCCACACCAATGCAGCATGTACCAATACCATTGGATTCTTTACGTGTACTTGCAATCAAGGATACGATGGGAATGGTCGAAGTAACTGCTCAGGTGGGTTGATAACATTTTGGTAGAGAGCGTAACATTAGATGCATGTAATAGCAAGGCAATATATTTGCTAACATGAACCTACACAGCGTCGACACTTCTTTTATACATGCCGTTTGACACATCATCATCAGAAGCATCGGTCATGTTAGCAATAATCACCATGTGTTATAGCGCCATCAACGGCAATAATAATAGCATCATTAACCATTGTTGTTGTTTTTATAAAGCGCAGTTAATCTATCTTATTTCCCCAAACAATGAAAGTAATCGAATGACAAATAAGCAAACAAAAGTTCTGCAATCTAACAGTGTTTTTTGACATTCCAACGGAAATTGGTTTTGCTAAAATGGTTATTATCATCATACCAATTATCAAAATGTTCATGAAAATTAATTCTTTAACTCTGAGCCGAAGTGACATCACTACGCTGCTACAGGGGAATGGTTAGGCAAACTGTGCGCAACATGTTGGACAGGGCACAAACAATGTCTTCAGCAAAATGGTGGCCATGTCGAAGGAAGGCTTCGGTAAAAACTTAATATCAACAAACAGAAATAACATATTTCTATTTATATTGCAAGAAAGCTACAGTTTTAGTTTATTTCTAACAAGAAACTTTAGCAAAAGAAACATTGAATTCAGACCGTATCATTTATCATAATTTCAAAAATTTGAATGATTTTTAAGTGCAATTAATATTTATCAAGAAACAAAGTGTCTTCAGGATATATTATTTGAGAAATATTTTTAGTATCGGAAGTATTATCATCAAACATTTTAGTTCTACACTGTTTCAACCACCTTTGGCTCATTTAATATACCAGGAAACTGTAATAGATTACAGGCATAACAATGCTTTGCTTGTAAACTCTCACTCCATTTCATCAAGCTACAGTAATATTCATGTATAAACTGTGTAAATTCCATTGGAATGGCGAAAAACGCGGTCAGCTTACAAAACTGTTCACAGTTTGCTTATTTGTCAGTCGGTTACTTTCATTTTTTTGGAAGATAAAGTAGATTAACGACGCTTTATACAAACAACAACAATCTCATGGTTCAATGCACACATCAAGGTCAGTCAAATGGTCGTTTCAATCCGTGCACAGTTCTTTTTGATTTATTATGTATACATTCCTGTCATTAAAAGTGAAGGGATAATCGTGTATTGTATCGTTTGTTTTATAGACATCAACGAATGTATGTTAGGCTCATATGATTGCCACTTCAATGCATCGTGCATTAATAGTATTGGTAACTACACATGTGACTGTAATGGTGGCTATGGTGGTGACGGAATTAGCTGTAAAGGTAGGCCCTTTATTTTTTGTGCAAAATGATATATTTAACATTATATACCGGATTCCTGTCATTTGATTGGTTAAAAGCGAGGGGATAATCAAGCTATGCCTTCAATTTCAATATGACGTCATGAAAAATGATTTTTTTTCGTGGACCTTCATTTCATGAACATGATGAAACTTTGGTTGGCCTAAGGTGAATAAGTTGAAAGAAAATGTTCTTTTAACCAATCAAATGACAACAATCTATATATTTGGTATAAACATCAAATATTGACTGCTTTCATTCGGGTCACGGTTCAAATTATAGGCCCTTGGTGATCTCGAAACCAGACTGTGCCCCTCGGCTAACGCCTCGGTGCATAGTCTGGTTTCGAGATCACCTTGGGCCTATAATTTGAACCATGCTGCCCCTCATTGCAGTCAATATTTTGTATACTATTATTTTTGTTAAACAATTCATGTGGAAGAGGAAATCGGTACCCTGGCTTACATTGAATCAAAACACTGATAGTGTTATCTTCGTTTCTTGATTTTATAACTATCAACAGAACTTCGTGTAGACTGTATCAAGTATGATTCTGTGGAAAGCATCGAAAGCGATTATCTAGAAGAGACCCTTCGCATCCTCGAATGCAGACCCGATCTTGTCGGAGAAGGCGAAGCACGAGAACATATTATAGAGGTAAGAACCATCGAAATAAAGTTAGATAACAGAGATTGAAGTAAATGCGTCATAAGGATTTATTCAGTTGATATTAAAATAAATCGATATCCTTTCTGAGTAAAAAATCAACAAAAAACTATCGTTCTAATACTTACAAATAATACCAGGGTAATAATGCTTCTACATGTAGCTTTGTATTGTATGAAATATTGAACGTATGTCCACTTATGTATCATGATTCTAAATCATGCTGGCCATTCTAGTGATATTTACAAGCAATAATTTAGCATAAACTGAAACATAATTCTATGTTATTGTCAAACATAGATATTATATTAGAGCTAGAAAGAATCATTATCAAAGGATTAATATCCCAAATTCTCTCAACCGTAAAATAAAACGCAGAGTGATAAAAGTCTAAGAGCAACCTAGGAAAAGCAAGATCACTTTTGTAAGTAAATAAGGGGCCATATCCAAACTCTCAGTGATTTTAAAGCATTTTCTACCGATTTTACCCCGGTATTCCAACGAAATAGAATGAAATACCGTTGGAATACCGGGGTAAAATTGGTAGAAAAATGCTTTAAAATCACTGAGAGTTTGGATATGGCCCCTAAGACCTGTTGATTTTCTAACGTTAATGAGTATTTTCATCGAATAACAGTAACGATTCATTGGTGTGATTCCCTCAAAGTGTACAAGACAACATAATATTTACAAGTCTCCAACCTTTGTTCCCGAAGACAAAATTACCGTTCTTCGGAAAACCTAAACCTTGCGGTGTTTATTACTGATTTACTGTTTTATATGATCGCATATGAAAGTGATTTATTAGTTTCCAATAGTTTCAATAGTTTTGTGTTTTCAAATGTGCTTAATATTAACAGACACACCCGTCATCATTTATTCCAGGTTGTTGCAGAAAAAGTCAGTATTGCTATAGCGTCAGTTCTCGATTTACCAGATGTACGTATGCGTTAATTACCCTACCAACTATCAAGGTTGATATAGTCTTATAATTTTATTTATTAAATAAAGCTGTTTCGACACCCAGGGCTTTAGGGTATTTGATGTTATCCCAAGGTGTGCATTTTTATCGTTGCTTCAAGCATGGGATTGGTAAGAGTTTTTGCTTAATCAAATTAATCTATACCATGTTTACAGGATCATGTCACAAATAAACAAAATGCTACACCGGCAGCCGTTGAAGATCTTCTACAGCAAATAGCTGATACATTGACAGCCATATTTGCTGATATGCCATTAACTGAACCTCTGATAATTAGCACACATGCAATGGGTAAGTTAACACGTGACTACTGTATGTTTTTAGCTGCATGTAAGGTTCTGGCCTGTGACCATTGCCCGGATGCACTTGTTTCTACCCCGGGGTTCATTACGGTTCCGTCCCCTTTACAGTTTGAGCTTTTTGTGACCACGGATATGCCTTGGTATCCAGGGTAATAAATTATAACTTTCTTTGGCTGATTTATTTGATTTATTGCACCACGCCTGGGTATTTCCTAGCCTGACTACTAGGATCGCTGGCCAAGCACGGCTAAAGGCCCCGTCGCGTCAGGGGTGGTGGTATCCTGGTGTTGTCCATAGTGGAAGAACTTGGTACTAGAGCGGTATTAATGGGAACTTTAGAAATGTAATTATTACAGTTGTTGCTTTTTTTCTTGTGTTAATGTTCATAAATGAATAATGTTTATATTATTTGCTGGTCGAACGAGCGAATTTTTATAGGATATTAACGAAATTAGCTAAAAGTATTCTGACAGAAAATGATCAAAGTTTACTGATACACAAGTTTATTTAGACGCAATTAGATTGGATAATCTTCTTGCTGGAAAGAAGCCCAAAGTCCCGCCCAAAGTCTTACTTTTAAAAGTTGTTGTGTTGAGAAATTCACACTTTAACTTCAATTTGTCATTGCAATTAGTAATATTTCGAATTTGGTTAAATTTGGTTAAAGTCAAAACTTCAAAATTTGAAAAAAGTCACAATATATTATCCCTGGATCAAATATTAGTTTTAGAACTTAGCCCAATTCGGCTGAAAGTCACCGTGTGTGTCAATTTGTGTAGCTAGATTGTAGACAGACAGCCTCTGGGCACTACCAAAACCCTATTGTATATTTCACGGACATAAATTATGCTAATGAGCTCATTAAATGACGTCACTCACATCATCGAGTTTTGCCGATGATTGAAATCCGTTGATTGAAATTCTAGGTCGAGTAAAATGATGTTCTTATTTGTTGTCTGTGAGCTTTTCTGATTTTTTTCCCGTATTGGAGTATTTTTTTATTGAAAATAGACAGTTCAAATTAAACGTTGGTTCCAAGTTCAAGTAACAGCACATGTATTAAAGGCGACAGCAAAGGCAATATGCAAGCAACATTTGAGAAAAAACGATGCCCGACTTTGCAAGAAAGTGTACGGGGAAGTGTACGGGTGAACATGACAAACCAAAACAGCCTAGTAATAATCACCTCCGTGGCGCAATTGGTTAGCGCGTTCGGCTGTTAACCGAAAGGTTGGTGGTTCGAGTCCAGCCGGGGGCGTTGTTACTTTTTGCATTTAATGCAGATCGACAAATCACAGTAAAAATATAATATTGACAAAATCACAGACCACTTACACAAAAATCGCATCTGCGCATGCTCCTGTCGCGATCGAAATCTACCACGCAAGCAATGAGAGAGTTTTCATAGTGCTGGGTATTCCCAGCGTGTGGTAAATGTGTTGAATTAACTTTTTAGTGGGTTTTTCTTGGGTGGACTTTTGTTAGCCCAACACGGGACTTTTCAATGTTCTTGCGTTAAGAAAATCAATGTTTGAATTTTAATTTGTTTAAAAAATAATGTAATTTCAGATTTTGTCAAATATTAAGTTCAAATTTTAAAAACAAACCCAATTATATAGCAGATTTTAGTTTAAAATGTAGCCCAATGGGGCTGAAGATATGTCAATAGCAGGAGTGTTGCAGCGTGGTTACAGCAGTGCCTTTTCGGATCTTCTAGACCAGTGGTTCTCAACCTTTTTGCCCCACGACCCCTTTTGACATTCCTGGTCAGTACCGTGACCCCAAAACAAAAACTGAAAAAAGAAACCAACCGGATATCATAAATGATACTGCTAGGTTTGGATGCGAGCGTAGCTAGCAGGAATTTTTTGCATATTTGAACGGTTTTTTGGGGTTTTTCTAAGCTTTTTTAAAGCGAAATGTAACACGGTTCCCCCAAAACCTATATTCACGAGCCCCTCATGACCCCCTGGAAAACCCCAAACGACCCCCATGGGGGTCACGACCCCCAGGTTGAGAACCCCTATTCTAGACTGTCGGTCCAGGGTGTATCACCCCATTCACACCATGTTCACACACAGATACTAGCGTGATAGCCAATTCAATATGTCAGACCCCTGTCAGACCATGGTCAGACAATATTTGAAACTTGGCTCAACTATACTGGACGATGGAACCTAATGTTCTACCTGTTATTATCAGCTTTGGAATGCTATGGACAGAGTTCCACCAACGTTTGTGCGTGAACCCTGAAATGTGTACCGGATACATTACAAATGAGTGCGTCTCCTTATAATCAGGTCAATTGAAATCACCACACAAATTCACGCATAATTGTAGGCGCGTATTATGCATCTGGACGCAGTCCCGGAAACAGCAACAAATCACGCTTGCATAAATTGCTTACATTTCGTTCATAACAGTATGGCAGTCACTTTATAATATCACTCTGTGTTTACGTAATTGCCTGTAAACCAACTGCAGCAACTAATCGTGTTCAGATAGAACTGGACAGCTATGATCATCGCAGCGCTTATATCCCCCCAAAAAACCCGTTCAGCTTCACACTTTTACCTAGCTTTATCTACTACATTCATGGTATGGACTAAATCTTGACCGTCTCCATTTTTGCACTAAGTTCCCACATGTATATTCACTTGGTTTGCCAAAATGATTGTAATTTAGTGCAGTCTTGTTAAAAACTAAAGCAAAGAGTGAGAGTACTAGCATTTCTTGATTGTTTAAAAAACAGATGCAAAGGTAGAGCGAAAATCGACGGATGATTTGCAGAAACAGGGATGGAAGTATCAAGTAGAGAGTGCTTCTCAGAATGAATATATTAGCATTAATCCTGAAGGTTTCGAGAAAATTGCTACACCAGGTATGCTAATAATTATATATTTGGGCGTCGTAATTCAATTAAAAATGGCAATCATTAAACATATAGCAGAATGGTTTACCAAGAGAATATTTTACTATATGCTTTACTCGGTCATGTAGGGGCTAACATCTCGGAATCACTTGAACTGCCCGGTCCAACTCTCGTAACAGATGCATGTGAAGTCCACCTTTCTTGTTCAGTGATGGTTGATATATCCTTGAACAGATCGTTTTTATGCGGGTATTGTAGCTGTAGATCATTAAGCTTCTGTTTAAATTTATAATGTTATACTTGACCCCTAAATTTGATACGTAAGTATGTACCTGTTATGTGTACGTCTTATGTTTTTAATGCAGGTGACAAAAACGTATCCTGTACAATCCTTGGGATATCTTATAAAGGTATTGCTGCTTCAATGTCAAATAAGACAACTAACTTCTCGGGGTTACCCAGTTATGTTGCTGCTGATGTAGTGTCTGCATCCGTAATTTGTAGTGGTGAAGAGAATAGTGTGCCTACGGTGTATCAGAGACCGCTAATTCAGGTGAGATCTGTTGAGGTTAACCAATGCGTACCGGTATCTTAACATTTTGCTTTGATTGAGGAAATTCGTGAGGATCTTTTTCATATTCATTTTAGTTCACTCCCCCTAGGGCAAATCGAACAGTCCGCTAGACAACATAGCTGTCACTAATTATCGGCGTTTGAATGCTCGAACGCGGACAGGAACGTAACTGAATGCTCGAGCATGATAATTCTTTGTGCAATGTTGCTTGAAAGTATCTGAAGAGAGTAGTGCTGTAAGTTTAATGACATCAAGTTTGCATACCAGATTTTTAGAGAAGAAGCAAAACATTTCACTGATATAGATAGAGTAGCACCAGCAGAGGGGCATAACCCAATTGAAATTACTATGTCCAAAAGGAAACAAATAATTATCCTAATATCGAGAAATCCTGATTCATAAACAATATTTAACTATAAATTTAATGATATCGATTGTAATACAAATATTGATAATTTACACAAAACTGTTTTTTTTATAAAAGCTTTCCAATCACAAATGGTTCGATCTAACATGGAAACGAACCACTCACATGTCGTACATATTAATATTTTGGAACACATGGATAGAGGACCCGGTACAATTCCCTGAAGCTTGCTCAACAGATAACGACATAAAACTATGCGTAGTATTTTAGAGCTTTCTATCAATAATACGTCATCCCATTCACCGAGGCAATAGCATCTCTTTTTATCGGTCTACGGTCTGCATAGGTTCAAGTTTAAGTACAGCAAAACACTACGTGAAGCAGTTGTATATAATACTTTATAAATATTGTTACTGCAATTACAAGTAAACAAATTTTAACCATGTATGATAAGAGAAAAGCTATATTAGAAACTTTGTCCTGGTTTTAGACCAGCTAGACTGTCGAGGCAGAGGTAGCGAAGAGGTAGGGTAGTTTATAGTCTACGTGTATAATAACCATTTAATAACACATTACAGTATAATTCATACACTTAAATTAACCGTACATGGGGTGTATATAAGCACTTATGTTTCGGACACCATAGTATACTTTGTCAACACTAATTGGTTCAAATCATGATCTTCCATACGTAATTCTATACAATAATCCTCATGAACTATTTTGTGATTATGTCTTATATCTTGTATAATTGTTCACCATTTACAGCGCACCCTCGAATTAGAAAGTGGAAATATTTTGAAACCTCGTTGTGTATTCTGGAACGAATCTGATGGGTGAGTATAGCGCTAACATATTTTTCTATTATGAAGTATATATCATAACATATTTATAATAATACCATGGGCGAATCGGTATAGAAGGAGACATACTAAAGTATAGGACATTCATCTCTACACTAGTTTCATGCTTCATTTCGTGTATGTCTATGGTAGCCGGACTATGGCTCCGGGCGACTATGGCTCCTTTCCGGTGCGAGAGGCAATTTATTTGGTAGATAATCACCGTAATTAATCGTCTTCGAAATTGGACCCTTCACTTCACTTTACTATAAGACGAGTCTTCTAGTGCTTTTGAAAGATGATAATATCATCTTTCAAAAGCACTAGAAGACAAATATTATTTGTTTGCTCTTTTACCCTGAATGACTTTGATCAATACGAGCGGTCAATAGTCTAGGATTGTCCTCACCGAATACTGCCTTTTTATTCTGTTTTGAGTCTTCACTCGTTTTCGTACAATAGCTTACAATTAATCTCAAACAATATGGCGACCCCCATCAAGTGTGTTTATTCCTATTACGCATCATTCTCGCTTTCTCGCAAGACCACTCGCCAAAATACTTCTTGTAATCTCTTCAATTCAGTTTGATTGAACCCTTTTATCATTGCTGGGTTCTATAGATTTATCGACCATTTGAGGAATGCTTTGTTGGTTTGGATGCGTTGTTGAAAACTCGGCTGAAGATGGATTTTCACAATTGAATCCAAGTATCCAAGACGATTGGGGGAGTCTAGTTATAGTTTTCATACGAGCCGATATCTTCTCCATGAAGCCATGTTACAATCATAAGATATTTAGGAAACAAAACAATAGGCCTAATTTGCATTAATACAATTTATTAATGCAACTTAGGCCTATTGTTTTAATGTTTTCAATCGTCATCCCATTTAAGTCCAACATCAACGATACCAATACTTCTAGTAGTATAAACATAAAAGAAAGCGTAGTAGTTTCGAACAACCATATTTTCTCGATTTGATAATTCTATATTTCATTATCATTTTTTATTATCTTAAAAGTGAAAGTGGAGGAGCATGGTCTGATTATGGATGTGACGTAATAAACTTTGAGGGTGAATCGTCTATAACCTGTAGTTGCAACCATACTACAAACTACGCAGTGCTGATGCAAATTACGCCACCACCGGTAACTATTTAGATCTAATTCTCAGTAGGGCGTCATCTTAAACTAACCAAACCAGTGTCTAGCAAGAGACGCTCGAAGGATCCTTGATAACCGCCCTAATCCAATGTTGTGCTATGCTACTACGGCGTAATATGGAGGACATGCTAAATCTTACAAGAAATATTCCAGCTTGTCCTCTGGACAATCTTTAATTTAATGTAAACATAGTGCATTGTAATCAAATTCTATGTTTCCAAGTGTGTATTAAAGTGTCTTGTAATTCACAGGATTCTGCAAGCCACGAGAGGATACTATCATCGATAACAATCGCAGGATGTACAACGTCAATATTATGTTTAGGTTTTGCACTGTTAGTGACGGCTTTACTGCGGTAAGTTGTCCACCAGCAATATCAAATCTGAGAATCAATGCTCTCGGGAAATACACTTGGAAAAGGTTTATTATGGGTCCCAGATTCTGGATGTATTAGTTTCGTCCGATACTGGAACACCCAGTATCGTTCGATACTGGAACAAAGGCAGTGTTCCAGTATCGGACGATACTGACACGTATAAAATGTTCCAGTATTGGACGATACCGACAAATATAAAATGTTCCAGTATCGGGAGATACTGGAACACAATCATGTGCAATACTGGGACAAAGTATACTGGTAGCATGTGTACCAGTATGGTCCGATACTTGAATATAAAAACGTTCCAGTATCGCTCGATACTGGAACATTAACATCGTACCAGTATCTACCGAGACTGGCAACTTTTATGTTCCATTATTGAACGATACTGGTAAGTGGACTCTAAAGTACACTTTTTTCCATACACTTTACTGACCATCGTCCCTATTCGTGGTTCCGTGCCAATTTATAATATGTATATCATCAATTGATGTATTGCGTTCTTATTTCAGTCACGAATCGATAAGTGCAGATCGCGTTCGGATCAATCGCAATTTGATGGGATCATTGTTGGTGGCAATGACACTGTTTATGTTCAGCGATAAAGTTACAACAAAGTGGGTACGTTAATCAAAGTAATCATACGTTTTAATCTTGATTTTTTTTTTAGAATGTTTATAGTGCATAATAGAAATCAGCAAATATCCATGTATAAAATCAAATACATGCAAATATTTTCAATTACACATTCATAAAACTCACTGAATCCTCAACTATTTCTGATATAGTCAATCTATCCCCGCTGTGAATAGTTAAAGGATTTTGACTGCGTATCAGTTGTTTTGAAATTTGGAACCCAGGAATTGCACGAGGGGCTTATCCCGATGGAAATTCCGAGGTCCCAAAGTAAAGCGTTATGATTCTTCATAATTACTGAAAAGCAACTGATCACAGTCATTATCCTGATTCAAAATCGTCAATTTAAATCGTCATTTAATGATACCGACGTGATTTTTACTATCAATTATGTATATAAAAAGTTACTTGAAGGCATTTTAACAATGTTTCTCATTACAAATAGCCAACAGTCGGGTTCGTGAAAACGAAATATTCAAATGTCGCGTAATTGCTACGTTGTGTGCAAATACGCCGTGCAAATACGTCGTGTGTTCGTTGCATTACGTGATCGAAATTGGTACGCATTACATTTGGGCTACTCTTCCCCGTTAGTTACTTGCGCTTACTTTGTGCCTAGCAGTAAATTACGGCATTTGATTGGGACGCACGTGTCGTGCATATTCATTAGGTTTTGAATACGCTGTAATCCTGAAATGCCGCACTAAAATGATCGTCACTTCCCACGTTGTTTTCCCTACATCGAGGGTTGAGCGCCAGAAGGCCTTAACTCAAAAAATAATATTTTGAGACAATCGACTTTCAAATATTTAGGACTCGTTACAATACACTGTAGCACCCAACTTATAATTTATAACTTTATAACTTATAACTCTAATTTTAGTCAAATTAAGAGGGTTTGTGAGTTATCTCTTTATGGTTCTGAAAATCTAAGATATATGCATTATTTTTGTACCAAAATATAAATTTGCCCAACAATTGAGTTACGGCCTTCTGGCGCTCAACCCTTGAAACCCTACATCTCCTTTTGTCATGCTTCTCATTCCAGGAATTGTGCAAAGCGTTTGCCATAGTTCTTCATCTAGCCTTTACATCCGTGTTTGGCTGGATGTTGGTGGAGGCTGTGCATCTTTACAGGTTAATCATTCTCGTCTATGGCAGCGAACGTGATCTAAAGATGCTGTACTATGCAATCGGATATGGTTCGTTAATATTCATTCAAAATTATCATAATGAAAAGAATAATGCATAATTATTTTTGAACCAATTTCTGATAAATTCAATATCATATTAATACAGTATACTATCAGGTATCCTGATTGTGGTGTATATTCTGTTTCAGTTGGGACTGGTGTCGAATCACATATGTAAGGCATGCGGGGACGTGCCGCTCCAGTGGGTCGTTTTTCGTTTTTTCATGAGACATCCTTAGCCGGTGGGTAGGCTTTTCAACTGAAAAATCCTTAGACATGGGTCCTGTTTGTCTATTTTCGCGAAAATTTGGTACGCGAAAAATAGGTACCGATTTTTCCAAAATCACCCTTAGAAATGGGTAGGGGTTTTGAATCTCCAGCGGCACACCCCCGACCAAACCAAATCCGAGTACCCCCCCCCCCCCCCCCCGGGTGTCGAATATTGTATATAATACAGTTAGTTATTGGATATACGTTAATTAACACGACTTCCCTTTCCTTCTTTCCTTTCAAGGTTTACCTGCTGTTATCGTCAGTATATCTGCTGGTGTCAGGCACGGGTATTATGGAATTGACAACATGTAAGTAGCGTAGAACATGCATGAATTTTACGCCCATCACGACAAGTTACTATAATTTAGTCAATTAATATGGTTCCTCTATATTCATACGCTACCAAAAAAGAAGCTTGATAGTTTAGTATTGATTGAAGGTAGAATGTTCCGATTGCTTGCCCCATTTTCAACTTGATGTTTTCTATTTTGCACAAAGGTCATCCTTTAAATTGTGGCATTCCCAAGTTTGAGTTGCATAACTCCAATGGTTCTATTTTTAGAAGCACAAGGTCACAAGGCATTTGCCCATTGAGTAGTACACAAACTGGTTGGTGGTTAACCACCTTTGGCAGTAATTTTAGCCTATGATTTCTAAATGGAACATTTCTGGCACTTAATATTTTACAGACATAATGAGAAAAATATGGGGATTGTTCTGATATCAAAATATCAAAATATCTTGATATGAAGAAGAAAAAAATCATAGACCCAAAAAAGTGATCGGAACATACATGTATACCTTTAATTAAAGGCGATTTTTTAGAAAATTAGACACTGTCGATCGTTGGTGTCTTGGACAATGATGTGGGTTGTTGTCAGCTTAAACTCATGTAAATACGTCCTATCGCAAGCAGTACCGGTTGCTTTTTTCTTGCTGGGTTTATGTTTGAGATTTCTTCTGATATAAATTATGTGAGATATTGGATGTGAATATGGATTAGGAAGTATAGTTAATTATAATTAATGGACAGGGCACGGGACAGGGTAACTACTGTTTTAATGTATTTTAACTTTTTTCCCATGTCGTTATCGGTTAGATGCTGGCTCTCGGTAAAACATGGTCTGATATGGGCGTTTAATGGTCCAGTCCTCGGAATCATGTTGGTAAGTTGTATTAGGCCTAATTGTTACTCTTACCACCAGCGTAGGGCAAAATGTGATGTTTTCCCCTAAATGTGTAAGTCGTATTGGTTTAATAATGTGTTATGTTAAAGCTTAATTATTTCATTCTATAGGCGTTAAATAGCAATACCATTGTCACTGCATCTATATACTAATTTTCGGTCCCTCGCCTGATTAGATAGTTCAATAATAATTTTACACTCGCGTCCCTCTTCAACTGAAAAAGCGTGGTAATTGCGCCTCTAATAGACGAGCTAATTAGATAGTTCAATGCCAGTATTTTCCCGTTTTCAGACATGCGCAGAAAGGATCACAGATGATAATCCGAAATGTTGAATTTCTTTTACTCGAGTAGCTACTGTTCGGGTAAAAATTGTGGTTTTCAGAGTGAGTGATGACATATGGTCTTCACCCAAAATATTTTCATCAGGGATATAGCTACATTTCTGTATATGCGGCCGTTTGTTATTCTTAAAGATCGCATGAGTACAAGCATTTATACGTGACTAAACGTCCGACAAATAACATTATTTTACGACATTTTCTAAATGTAAATAAAAACTCTTACACAGATCTTAAAGTGACACTTTCGCATTAGTAACATAGATGAACGCGTAGTTTGCTAACGATAAAGAAACTATGGCGGTACCATAACAACCGTTACGATGTTGAAGCTGCGCGGCCGCGTTTATCATGGCGCACGCGATTCGGCGCACACGTAATGACGCATACAAAGTGTATACGCGTTTGTGGCGCAAACTGCACATTGTAACGTGGCAGGGTGAAAGCAGGCAGTCCATACACTCTTAGAAAAAGGATGCTTCAGGCTTCAGGGGTTCTTGGCTGTCCCGTATGGAACCCTTTATAACACCTTAAAAGGTTCCAAAAAGAACCATTTTAAGGTTCAAAATGGGCAAAATATGGGCAAACATTGGTCTTTAGAACCTCTAAAGGTTCTCTACAGAACCTTTCGGGGCCTTTAAAATCAAAGAACCTTTAAACCATATACGGGACAGCCAAGAACCCTTCTGAAGCACCCTTTTTTCTAATAGTGTACCCTAAGCCACCTCCTCCTCTCCGCATATCCCTTTATACTTGATAATCTGGATATAAGGGCACATGGGGCATCTGGAAAACGGAACGTGTGGTACATTATCATGATTATTAAAGAGTGTCTGGATTATTAAGGGCATCCGTGGTATCTGGATTACGGGGTTCACTATAAAACGAGTCTCAAATTACCTGGATATACTTATGCGCAGGTGGGCCACCTGTGATAACTGGATTTTAAGGGTATACACTCAGGTAGTATATCGGGAGGCTTTATAGAACACAGCAAACATAACAAAGGGACTACATACTATAATACGTTAAGGCCCCAAATACCTATTGGAATAATGTATTTAATGTAAATAGGCCAAACAAAACCCGGATGGCACACATTGTGCTCAAGTACAAGCGTGGAATGGTGCAAGTAATCTTGATGATAGACTCCGTCGACCATAAAACTAAACGACCGACTATAAAACTATAACGCTCAGAACGTAGGCCTACTGAATTACCTGGATACTGTATGTGCATGGGCAGTGGCGACACCAGCACCAAAATGTTTAAGGAGGAAAACGGAATGGCGGGGCAATAAAAGAATCGGGGGAGACATATAAAAGCTAATTTTAAGTAACTTTCAATTTTGACATTAAAATTCAACTTTTTATTATTTGGGGTACAAAATAGGTAGAGACATGCGCTGAAAGGAGGTAATAACTGGGGGTATTGATGGAGTAGGCCTACTTGGATTAGGAACATGGGTATCTGTATTAATTAAGAGCACATTGGGCCAAGGCTCATGGTGTATTAAGGACACCATGTCACTTACATTACATCAAGGGCACTTTACATTATATCAAGAGTACCTGAATTATTTAAGGACATACTCTTGATATTTATATAAACATTTATAACGCTTTGATATTGCTCACCTCTGCCTATTGTGATATGACTTTTACTGCCCGCTATCTTTGGCACCCGCGTTTAATTTACTTGACTATGATAAAGTAAGGGCACCTGGGTATCTCGAGATAACGGCACACTGCAGTGGGCAGGCTACCTTGATTATGTGGTATCCGGTGCATTATTAAGGGCACCTGGGGTAACTGGATTACGGGGGTAGGGCTTACACTCTTAGAAAAAGGGTGCTTCAGGGGTTCTTGGCTGTCCCGTATATGGAACCCTCAGGATTAAAGGTTCTTTTAGTTTAAAGAACCCCCAAAACGTCTGTAGAGAACCTTTAGAGGTTCTAAAGACGCATATTTCGTTCTTTTTGAACCTTTAAAGGTTCACTGTGGAACCTATAAAGGTTCTAAAAAGGGTTCCATATACGGGACAGCCAAGAACCTCTGAAGCACCCTTTTTCCCAAGAGTGTAGGCCTATGGTGTCCCTGGATATAATGGGACAAAGGTTATCCGTATTTCAGGTCTCATGTATCTGGAAACACAAACGTAGGCCTACCTAGATTAAGGCACATGTATACCTGGATTATCAAAAGCACCTGCGATATTCTGATTATTTAGGGCCCGTCTGGATTATGTATGCACGTAGGACATGTTCTTCATATTATTGTATCAAATCTTCTTACGCTTTGTTTACTTATTCCCCGTGAAATCTTCTAGCGGGTCCAGCGCGAAGCGCTGGTGCCCGCTAGTATGAACAATTGATAAATCGTCAATACTTCTATTTCAATACCAAAATGTCGCTCGTGACATATGCTGTAATATTTGTGGTGGTACAGATACCATATTGAAAAAACCCACAAAAACCCATACTATGACCGCTATCGACAGGAATAGGAGACAAACTAGTTTACCGCCAACTTATAGCAAGGGTCACCGATGTCACAGGGGTCTTCCCCATTGGCACACTGATGACACTAAATTATGTTGCAAGCATGCTGCAACGTTGATTTTACTGTTAACGTGTTTTTCCCCCGTTTGCAACCTGTTGATACGAACACGTGTGGTTGCCTCTAATTTATATTTCTTATCTTTCAGCCATTTGTAAACAATAGGTTACCATGCATTGATGCCGGAATTTGCGAAGCCTACGACTAAAAGCAATACATTCCCGTGTAAAATGTGTTTATGATCGATCGAATTTGGGGAGCCCAAAACAATGTACAATTTGCAATCGATTATGGGATGAGAAATTAAAAAAAAATTCTAAGAGCTTATCATGCTCTTATGTGTTTTGTTTGAAATGTTTACTTGCTATTAAGTAGATGCTGAATTACAACACACACACTTTAACTATTATTGTTACTTATAAAGACACATCACTGTTCATAACGAAGAGCTGTTTTGCAAAAGGGCTTACATCCACTTCTGCCTTTTTACTCATTTTGCATTATTGAATGGATGGCTATTCATTATGTGGAATGTGGCTTGTATAATGGTTGTTGCCTCAATTGGCGTGCATGGATTCACTAATCCAAGTCATAGAAACAGTAATAAACACAGCCATACAATAACTTGATTAATTCCATGGACTTTACAATACAAATTCACTAATGCAAAATGAGTAATATGTTTTTTTGCAAAAAAGCTCTTCATAATACAGAATACAGCAACATTACAACGATTTGAGACGTTGGCTAACTAAAAGCTCCGTGTTATAATATCGAAATGGAGCACTTTATTAACTGCATTTTTAAATATTGATTTATGTAAAAAATAATTAATCATACTATGATAAATTAAAGCATTGGTTTTTTTGTCTGATTCCTTACACAGTTGAACACTATTGTATTGTGCATAGTTATAAAGACCACGTTGAAGGTTGCTAACGTCAGAGATAACACCTCCATCGATAGCATCAAGTGAGTTCAACTATTTCCACACGAATATTGTAACTTGTAATCTTTAAATTATTTGAATCTTTACCGGATTAGTTGACTGCATAACCAAAGATTTTCTTTGGCATAACTGCATTAGCATCAATATCTGTTGCATTCGACGATGGACAATGGCAATAGTTCAACAAATCAATAACGCTTATCAAAATTTCAATGACCGTTAACCACATAAAATCAGTAATTTGTGTCCGATTTATGTTAAGTACATAAGAGATATCAAGTAATTAGCACGCAACAATAACTTAATAAGATAAACAGTTATGCTGAAAGTATCCATGATTTCACCCACGTTTATCCGGTTTCGTCTTTTATCAGTCGGAAGCCTCTCTAAGCTTTATTGACTTGTAATAATTTTCGTTCCCTGGAAGCATTAGGTTATAGCCATGTGTTTTGAACTCACCACCCAAAAAGGGTGGTGGCGTTGCATTTTTGGTGACGAATCATCCATCTCTCTCTATTAACTCAACAACTAAATGTGGTAGCTATGGTTGAGGTGTCATGTGAAAGCCCATTTATCTAGCTACATTGTGTGAATAAATCAGGTATTTCTATAAATGTTTGGCTGAGATATGATTGATTATGTTGTGAAAGTCAGGGGTGGTGGCGGTGGCGGCGGCGGCGGTGGCGGCGGCGGCGGCGTTGTGTACAATCTCTATGGGAAATATAGAAAATGTTCCCAATTCTACGTTCAATTTACTATAACTCCTCATCACTGTATGGTACAAACCTGATTTTGTTCTCATTTTATAGATTATATTATATTCTATAAGATTCCGTTTCACCAAACTTGACAACTATTATGTAACAATTGTAATCATGAATCGATTGCATTGTCCTCGGCTTTTTCCCTATTCGCTACACAGTGAACTTGCCCTAATTCATCGGTTTTACATACATGACTATAACAGAAAAAATAATTAACCGATGATAGCAAAATTATACATTTTTGGAAAGCTCTCAAATAGGGGAATTCAAAAATGCCGTTTAAATCAAGATAGGGTGCATACCCCCAAAAATATACTTGTAAACTCTAATAAATATGAAATTTAAACGTTTGTGCTCATTTACATCTCGATATATATAGTATATTTCAACATGTTTACCATTGACAACTATTATGTTCTGATGGGTAATTGCATGAGGAACTTAAATATTCACAGTAAAATTATGATTGGGATAGGTATAAAAATATTATTGAGCTTAAATCAAAATATGAAAAAAAAATCGATATTTTTTGAACATTCTTAATCACAACATGTTACCATTAGGTCTTATTTAAATTCCAATAGCATATTTGGATTTCTTGTGAGATTACCGTTCAGAAAATATATACTTTTTATGGGGTAGAACAAATAGTTATTGCGATATGCTAATTCGAAGCTCAGATGGCGTAAAATGTAACAATCTGGACATGCAACGGTAAGGGTGGCGAGTTCAAAACACACGGCCTTATACAAATGGGTCATATATATAACTTTAAAAAACTTCGACGCAGTAGGTATTGGCTCCATATAACGTTTATCCAAAGATGTTTTTGATTAGTAACTCAGATACATTATACAGTCTACGTTCTCTCTTCCTAACTGCATTTCTGTAAACAACAATATACAAATAGTAATACAATACTGAAGTTTAGGTTAATGTACAACTCCTTACCATTAGTATTACTTACTATGTACGATTAATTTGTACGCGATAAATTTATCGCGACTGTATCGGGGCCTGATATGTTTTGGACGCGATGTTTTTCAAGTTGATTCGCGATAAAATAGTCATCAGGCCCCGATAAAATAGCCATCGGGGCCCGATACGAGGCCTCTGCTAATCCCTGGGGTATGTTTAGCAAATAGAGCGGGACATTGTTTAGCAAATACACGAGGATAATACAATTTACGTTAAACATCCATAATCAATAACATTATCTCTAAAAACATGAAATGCTGAATTTGTACCTTACAACTAGAATAAATAACCCGAAGCTCTATTTACATACCGACCACTTATCTTTCGTTATATTTAAACAAGCGGTAATACGCTTCGCGATAAATAATCCTTTGCTACTCGCAACTGTTCGCGATAAAAATCTCATCGGGGCCTGATAAAAAACTCATCGGGTCGCGGAACATTCTCGCAATTTTTATCGCGTACAAATGGAACTGTTCCCTAACCGTTCTTGCACAAATTCTTTACGCAACTATCAAGGAGTTCTTAGACATTTTGTCCACTTCGTACATAATATTGACATCTCATTTCTCTGTGACGGGCATAGCAAACTCTTTTCGTGATTGTATTGGTACCCCGTTATGACTTTTGAGCTCTTATCCATTAGTAATGAGAAATGAAAAAGTCATCCTAACTATATGAAGTCATGATGATTAGTGCAATCATAATTAATAACTCAGAAAATTCAGAAATTAAACTGACATCACATTTAATGCTTCTCACTTTTTCAGAATCGGCGTTCGTAGTGCTTTCATGCTATTCCCCGTGTTAGGCATCACGTGGGTATTTGGATTCTTTGCTAGTTACCACGTGGCTTTTAGCTACTTGTTTACTATTCTCAATAGCTTTCAGGTGGGTCATTACGCAAAAGATTCTGAGGTCGTGTCGGTCGGTCGATTTTTTGTTTTTTTTCCTTTCTTTTCTTTTGCTGACACATATTAATATGACAGACCGTGGCTGTCGTGGTTCATGGCACGACAGATTGGTAAATGCTGATTTACTTATGTTTCTAGTGTGATAATGCTTTAATTGCTATTTATGCAAACACATTAATTAATTTTGATCAGAAAATAGTCTAATTTTGACATTTTTGGTAAAAATGTAAATCTAAAAAACCCCATTGAGACCCTATTTTTTTAGATTTAAGGATCGGTCGCTGGGGTCAACATAAAGGAGTTTTTGGCCTTAATCTACCAAAGTGCTTCGTTACCACGATAACCAATATTCCATGATAAAACATTAGTTTTAACTTAGGAATGCAAGATTGATAAAGAAGTTGCTTGTTGTTGAAGGTGTTAAATATAGGTTTTCGCTCATTAATTATTAATTATTTCATGAATGTCACATTACAAAATACTATATATTTTACTCCATTATGTTTCAGGGTGTGTGGTTATCGTGTGTGTGCTGTTTATTTAACTCAGAGGTATGTATCAGCAAATGAGGCATTTTAATGACGTTTGACCCGAATAACGTTCTCCATGATTTGCACCAAATGCACCTGACTCAAAATCTAAATCAATTATTTAGAGCTCCATACTATTGTCTTTTTGTCTCCTTGAGACATTATGTTCACCGTGCCATCGACTACATCGCTTCAGTAATTGTAATTGAAGTACATCTGGAAACTAACTTGAAGAAAGAAAAGTTATAGTTCGATAAGCAGGGATGTCTTTAGAAAATCCACTACTCAGTGCATTAATAAACACTTTCCACCTTGAAAGAAAACGCAGTAAACTGCGCATTTCCAAAATTGAACAAATTGCTCTTCAAAATTGAAGGCATCATCTACACTAGGAAAAGATGACTTCCAAGTTTACTCTGTAGCCAATCTGTTTAAGATACACTCCTTCCGGTGTAAGATTAACTTAGCACTCAGCAGAATATGAAAGAAGCTTATTTACATAAAGTGTATGTACCAATTTTGAGTTGTATTACATATGGAATACAGTCCTTGGTACTAAAGGTTTTCATACACTTGTCAATGTTATTATAAAAAGAAAATATACATAAAACAAAGTGAATCTGTGGTGTACTGATGACTGTTTTCTGCTCATATACTGAACCCCTCTTAGGTACGTCGATCTATGCGCTCAGAGTGGTTAAAAAGGACGACGAGCAACTCCGTGCAACCGTTGAGCAAGTCCACCAGTACTACAGGTACAGCAAACACAGAGGTATGTATGCGCATATATTATATTTCATGTTAACTACATAATTTCTTAACAAAATAATCTATGGCTTTATTATGTGGAGTTAAATCAACCTTAAAGTCATTTTGAGTGAAAGGCACAAAGGAATATTTTGGTGTACATTCAAGTAGGCCTATTCATTGATTCCCAAGTCACCCTCTCTGAGTAAGGGTTTCACCTGGAGGCGATGGACTTATTTTCTGTAAATATGCTTAACCCTACCCGTTATAGCGTTTGCTGCATTTGATATAGTCGACACGGATGGCCGAGCAATGCCAAAATATATGGGTAATGTTCAATCATCTCCCTTACCCATAGTTTGCCTGACATGGTTTACTCAAATCCGTATTTTGTTTTGCGTAGTTTGACAAAAATGAGGTCTCAATTTGACATGCTCAAAAAACGAGTTTTCAGGCCTTGCTCATAACCACTACGCCAGTCCCTCCCCACTCCGGCAAGGGTACATCACCTATGCGTTATTATAAGGGATTATAAGTACCACTTGAATGACTATGAGCGATATGTTAGTACCTGCTTCACTATAAACATGATAAATATCAACGAGAAAATCCCCTATTACCGCAATAGCGTGCATGTGTGATGCTGAACTGAATGTCTTTAGTTTCCGTCAAAATACACTTTTAATTATTGTTGAAAATCAATAACTTATGAATGTATCAGTGCGCAATTCTTATTGAAGTTGACGTCATTGTCGTGTATTACTTTGTACTTGCACACTCTAATAGACTAAAAACACATAAAACAGAAAGTCCAGTTGATAATTTGTATTTTTATTCAACCATTGATTCTAACTTTCAATTATTGTTTTCTTGCGTCATCAGAAATCTACGAATAGAGTGTCAATGAATGTTGAAGACTTGGAGATGGTACCAGCATAAGGATGATTTATCAGTGAGTAAACTTGCTTTTGACTGAACAAAAATCGAATGATACGCTATGTCAGTGTTGCTCTTGTTCTAATGATAAACGAAATACAGGGGTTAAACCACCAGGGTTCAACCACAGATATTGAAACACTTTGGTAGACCAGGTTATTCCTTGAAGCTATGCGTTTCCCAGTTCAAAATTGCTCAACAGGAACCACTGTGAAAATTGCGACTTAAACAGTCATTGAAATCGGGACCTTAATATTTTGAAATCACCCTTTTAAACAGTGTGATGCCTATCCACGTGTTCTAATATCCGTGGTTTATCATTATTTATTTACCAGGGGGTTAATTCAATTTACTGTTGTTAAACAAAGTAACCTTAATTGGTTAGTGTTCTATGGTAATGACTATAAAGTTCAGAAATGTGCACGATATGGTACCATAATTAACTAATATAATACTATATTATGTGTGCCCTACATTTCTTAGGTATACAACTTAAAATTGATAAACAATAATTATTAATTATACTTTCATCATGACGGAGATTGTCTTTAGTGTTTAATATGATAGGTGTGTAATTGAAAGTGTATTGACGAAAAGGTGAAAACACCATTGTGTATTTGTTAACAATTTACGGAACCCACGTAGCTGCATAACATGTACGTACATAATGGTGTGAAGTTGTACGATAAAGAGAAGTTTATTTGTCTAAGTACTTTATCACTAAGCCTTATACAATGTTTATATTGTGACGAGCTGAATTATTATTGTCTCACTGGAATTATTCACCTATTTACCTATGTGAAATACTAAGGGCATGGGGTCGAAATTATTATAGTAAAAGACATTCATTATTCATCTAATACAATTCCTTTACAGGTTTATTTTATGCCACACAAAAACAACACTTATCGTACAACCTCCTTTTGGCAAACTCTGCGTATTATTATCATTTTTAGCTGGTACAATACTATTTAATAATATAAACAAACAAATGTAAGATTTTATTTCACCAGTGACAGTTAAAAATAGGGACAATCAACTCCCATTCAATTTACTATATCTAATCCCCATGTTAAGTTTCTGTCCTATGTGTGTTTTTAACTGTCACTGATTTCGCATTGTGTTTTACAGTACTGTTTCCTGGGGGCCTAAAACAAGACCCTCACTTCTCAGAAATAAGATGATGCATATTCATGATAATAGTAGTGTCATACTTATAATACAGAAGGTGATTTAAAAATGAGTATGTCAACAAAAGGTCAAGTGCCTGTCAAAAGTCGAGTGTAGAAATGAATTTATATTGTGTCAAGAAGTCAAATCCATGGTATATCAAAGATCAGGTGGAGAAATCTAACCCAGATGATATTATTACATTTAATTATATTACGCTCTTCCTCGATGCGGTATTGATCACTCCATTCAAAAGTAGTCTACCTATGGACACAATGTTGATACATGATATATGTTTATATAGATTAGTATATTAAAAAATATATATATCAGAAGTATTATAATAGACATTCCGGAAAAAAACTATTGCCTTATGGGCGCACAACATTAAAAATTACTCATTGTTTTGTGTAATGGTCGTAAGTTCCGGCAAAAAACAAACATTTTGTGATTAATTTGGGAATGAGTTTGACGTAAAGGTAGCTTGTTATAATGAAAAAAATCTCTTGTACTTTGCTCAGAATATTGCGAAATGTTGATTTTCGATTTTACCGAGAATTTATCACGTGGTTGAACACACGTGCTCGGAGGCTGTCATATGGCGAGCGTTCGCGCGGGTTGAAAATCGGGTAGGCGCTGTTTAAATGATCATATCGTAAAATCTTATTGGAAGACTTTACACTTCTTGACGATTTTATGAAATCGTAATATTTATTTATTAGAATGAAGCATTCGAGACCTCCAAAAGCGGTTACTATAAAGGACCTAAAATCGAGACTTTTTTAGCCCTATTTTACGTGTAATCCGATGGGACACTTATTTAGTGCTATGCCCCATTCTTACATGTCTTATCGGCATGAAAATGAGTTAATGACGTTTTTTCCGGAAGGTCTATACTTCTGAATTGTTATAACGCTCTGCCGTTTCGGCTCCCGGTTTCGGCATTGAGCACTTTATTCAAAAGATAGTCTAATCATAAAATATTGTCATAATCATGAATTATTGTTGGTATTGATATATATGATCGGATAGTCAGTTGTGGTAAAATAATGAAGTATTTTGCCAACGAAAATTAAACACTCCATTTATTGTGTCTTTGTAATAATACGCAATACCATTTTGGCTGCCGTTTAGTGCACGCCAAATTTGAAAAAAAAACATGTTTCTTTTAAGAAACAATTACATTTAGTATTGTCGTGCGTAAACAGGTCAATAATTTGATTTTAATTACACAATGCTCAAAGTAGCACTCTACCTACGGGAAAGTTCTGTTTTTCAAACATCAACATCAGCACTTGTGTATGGATTTTCCTTAATCCTCAAGAAACAAAACGTAGGAATTTATTGATCTATAAACATGATAAATAGCTTGTTGTTTTGACATGTTTAATGGAAATATTTATATTTGGATGGTGAGCGTATTTTGATCAACACATGATCAAATGCAATCAATTATATTCGCCGTAGTGCGTACATCTTCATTAAGTGTATTTTTACAGTGGCGGCAAAAGCATCCTTGTTAGTGGTAGAAGCTAGGCGTTGGGCTGAAATAGAGTGCAGGAAATCAGGCGCAAGCCTGTGAGAAGAGGGGGGCAATGGGATAAGGATTCTAACAAGGAGGATTTCCCCCGCTTTGCACCATCTATCCATGGCGTCGTCACTGATTTCATTTTATATTACATATAACTAGTGCTTTTCTTTGGTAGGGTAGTCATTATTACAATGTATATAATCATAAATTTTTATTACGCTCTGCCGTTTCGGCATTGAGCACTTTTCAGAAGAAAGAAAAAATGGAATATTGTCGATATTCATGAATTATTATTGATAATTATCAATTGATGTAAATAATGAAATGATTTGTCAAATCCATACTCAATCAGTCGAGTGCGCTAAGCAGTGCTCACACACATTATTCGGACGTATTTAGCTTGATAGCATTACAGGGTATCAAAAGAAAAGAATGTACGTGGAATGTAGTAACCACCCTTGAATTTGATGTATGATTGAACCATGACATTATTGTTAAATCTGACAAAAAGAAAGTAATCAACTGAAAATAGGCAAAATATGGCAGCAACTTTTGTACGCTAGCCCCTTTTTCTCTATTCTAATGTAATGGTTCAATGCACATATCAATTGCTATCTTGATAATGATTTACCCTTTATTGGTGCACTCGGTCGCAAATATAAACCGGTTTATTTACCTTCTGATGGGCATTCGTAATTCCCCACAAACAATTCATAACCTTTGGACTATGCTACAGTATTGTCCCTTTGTTCATTTAGTGTTGTATATAGTTATTAATATGTTTTAGAAAGAATTACATTTAATATAGATGATTTTGCCAATTTTGGAATGGCGTATTGTACACGTGTTTCAATGTGGAAATTATTAAGTGTACTGCTCCTATGACGATCGAAGAGCTCATAGCCCAGGTGATGGTAATTCAATGTCCTGACGTTTTTAACATAATTATTTAGAGTTAAACATTCAAGAGCATTGTTTTGAACATTTAAAGCGCCGGAACAGGGCTATAATGATATTTACCGGTTAAATGCTATTAAAACAAGCCCGTTTCGACTATCTCATGGGCATACGAAAAATCAATGTTCCCTTATGTTTCCAAAAACTCCGATAAGACATTTCTGAGTAGTCCATCAAACTCATCCATTTTGTAGATTTATACCGCTAAAACAATAGACACCAGCTCCAACCACCGACGCATTTATTGCCTATTGTCCTACATTATATGTAGGACATAGGCAATAAACATTATAGTATGTGTGTCTTTTAATTACTGAGGTATCATGATCATTGTCGGTAAATCTCATTAATGACCTCTTCGATAGACAGTTTGCCATATCATAAAACATTCATATGCTATTGTTTGTTATGATTCATCCATTATCGCTTGTTTTCCCGCGTTATAGGGCAGGTGCAATATGGAATAGTTCATATATATATACTTTTGTTGAAATTGATGAGAAACGGAATTATTGTCGAGCTATCAAAACCTTACGTTTTTTGTCAGAACTGAATATGAATGGAACGAGAAACGACTTATAACCAAAGAAGAAATAAGAAATCAATGGTGTCAAAATGACAAAAATGGAGGTGGGGGGGGGGGGGGGGGGGGGGTGAAATAAATGAATTATCAATCACGTATGTTAAGACCATTGGGTTGGAAAGTGTTAAGTGTTAAGCGTTTTGATCCAGAATTGTTCTCGATAGGTTTCGATAGCTCGACAATAAAATATTACCGTTATCAGGTAAGAATATGACTGATTCGCTGATTCATCTCACCATTATAAAGTATTGTAGATGTGTATTGTGTTGTGTTATTCACTGTTCATAATGGCCTATTGTTTTTTAACCGTTATCTCAAAATGCCGGGGGGGGGGGGGTACCCAGGTATTATTTGGTAGGGATGTGCCGCCAGCAAAATCAAGATTAATTAATTAAGCCTTTTGCTTCAAAACATATCAAACCTCACTGTCAAAATGTATGAGCCTTGGCCAAACGTTGGAAAATTATATCATCAAAAACCGTGATTATCAAGACGCCAGAGGCAAAAAACGACTTAATTGTACGATCTATTTAATTTTGTGAATATATTGCAGGCTCAAAGTCACAAAAATAAATATCACACATTTTGGAATTAATGTTTTATGATTAGTGGTTATGATTTTGACTGATTAAATTAAGTAACCATGTTATTGAACATGCAAAAGTAGTTTTTCAATTTACAAAAATAACCAATGGCAAAACAAAGCAATTTTGCCTGATTTGGCAATATGTTTCCAGATTCGGAAACATTTCACGGGTTGCCGTTTTTGGCAGTTTGCCCTGACTGATAAGTGTATTAGGCATCGATGATGCAATAGTGTAAACGCAATATTGATATTTGTACAGATTGTATCGATAAAATATTATACAGTTCCACTTTAAGCGATTTACAATGTCTTTTACTGCGTCAACTAAGTAATGACCTCACACACATTTCTTGGTTTATTTAGTAACACAATACTTTAGCCCATGTTGGCACATAGTATGAATGGAGCGTGTGCTCAACACATAAAACAATGGTTCTCTTCGGGTATAATGTCATTTTCAATTTTTTAGACAAAATATTTGCCCTATGAAATTTTAATAGTGGCTGGATAATTATTAAATAAACACACTATAACATACAACAATATGTGTACATGCAGAACTGGATGATTTTTATGATACAACCTGTACTTTTATAAGAATAATTATTTATAAAGAAGAATATGTGCAGCTGATAGACTAACGATAGAAGTATCAAATCCAACTTTCATATCCGCCCGGTTATGCGCAGCAGTGCATTCTAACCTCTACACTAATTAATTATATTTGCTTAAAATCCAAACATTGCTTTATAGTGTACACGTAATTTAAAGGCATATACAGGGTGAATCAATAAGATTATGATATGGAAGTTAAAGTGTATTAGGCATCGATGATGCAATAGTGTAAACGTAATATTAATATTCTTACAGATTGTATCGATAAATATTATACAGTTTCAATTTGAGCGATTTGGAATGTCTTTTACCGCGTCAACTAAATAATGACCTCACACACATTTATTGGTTCATTAAGTAATAGAATACTCTAGCTATTTGTTGGCAGATAGTATGAAAAGAGCGTGAGCTCAACACTAAAAACAATGGTTCTCTTCGGGTAAATGTCATTTTCAGTTTGTAGACACGATATTTTCCCTATGGAATTTTAATGGTGGCTGGTTAATTGGACAAATCTTATTTCAGTACGAATACCAATTGAGGTTAAACACAATGTAGCATGCAATTGTGTACATGCAAAACTGGATGATTTTTATGATACAATCTGTACTTTTATAAATTAATTATTTATAAAGGAGAATATGTGCAGATAGACTAACCAGAGAGTTGTTAACAACTCTCTGAACTAACGATGGAAGTATCAAATCAAACATTTATAACCCACCCGGTCATGCGCTACAGTGCCTTCCACCCTCTACACACATTGATTACAATTGCTTAATATTCAAACATTGCTTTGTAGTATACACGTTATTTAAAGACATATTATACAGGATGAAACAATGTGATTATGATATGAAAGTTAATAAGTGTATTAGGCATCGATGATGCAATAGTGTAAATGTCATATTAATATTTTTACAGATTGTATCGATAAAATATCATACAGTCCCATTTTAAGCGATTTAGAAAGTCTATTACCGCGTCAACTAAGTATAATTGACCTCTTACAAATTTCTTGGTTCATTTAGTAACAGAACAATTAAGCCCACGTTGGCAGATATTATGAACAGAGCGTGTGCTCAACACTTAGAACAATGGTTCTATTCGGGTAAATGTCATTTTCAATTTTTAGACACAATATTTGCCCTATATGAAATTTTAATAGTGGCTGGACTTGGCCAAATCTTATTTCACTACAAATTCCAATTGAGGTTAAACTTAAACACACTGTAGCATGTGACAGTATGTGTACATGCGAACCTGGATGATTTTTATGATACAACCTGTACTTTTATAGGAAAAATTATTTATATAGGAGAATATGTACAGAGAGACTAACGATGGAAGTTTCAAATCCAACATTTTCAATCCGTGGGACTATACAGATTCCACTCCACTAAATTAAATAGAGGTGTTACAAAACGTCTTTTTTAATGCTATTTGTGATCATTAAATTATACAAACTGTATTTAGGGTAACCCAGAAAGTTCCGAGAAATGAGCCCTGCTTTTTGGACAGCTATTGTATCGCTCTCATTTATCATCAACAAATTGAGCAGTGTTGACAGAATATGTACAATCAAAATAACCCCCAAAAACCTACAAAATGGACTGAAAAGATCTCTGTTTGCACTGTGATATATATTAGTCCTAAAATCAGGATTATATTGTGATGCTTGGGCCACAGGTTTCTAAAATAGTGAGACAATTCGATTGGCGTCAGCAAGGACTACAATCATTGGTGTGGAATCTACAGACAGTATCGGTTTGCATTTGATTGTTGTTTGACACTTACACGTGTGATTGATTGATTTACTCCTCTGAAAGGAGAACTAACATACAGTTTGTATTAATATGACCCGTTGTCTTTCTTAATAAAGAATCATTTCTCTAAGATACAGTTTTAAAGTGTATTTTTTAAGAAGTCATTGCATACTTATATAAAGCACCACTGACATCAAATGGATGCATTAAAGGGACATAAGTGGTGTTGAACATTTTAAATGTTTAGTACAGGATGTATCAGAAAGAACTGTACCGAGGCAATATGATTTATTACGGTATGAATTCGATTGATATTGTTCAAATCGTTTTCACATATATCTTGCGCAAACGCCCAGCTTTCATAAGAATTTTAAATTTTGAAAATCAGACATTTCTGATGGAAAATACAGACTTTCTGGTAAAGATGGTAGATTTGAATTTTGGTCAAAATGATCAATTTAAAAAATCTGTGAAATTACTAACCCTACCTGAGATATCCATCAGGACAGGGTTAATTTTTGGTCGCCCTATCTCATACTTTTCACATCACTTGTATAACAATTTATTATTTGCATACTTTTGTGGGTGAAATTTGGAGATACATTTTGATTTTTAATCCGCAAATAAACCAGGATTTGTTCTGCTTGAGTGGTTTTAACTTTCATTTCTTTGGCGGGAGTTTTAAATATTGCTTATGTGGTGTGGGCTACATTGTTTGAAATGTTGGGGGTAGTGGTAGAGAGGATTGATTGAAATTGAAAACATGTTTTTCATCGATTTTCGATTATGTCTTGCCACACGGGAACAAAAAGAGATATCTCAATGAAATTAACATACAATATAGGAAACATGTTCACCTTTATATTGCAGGTGTCTAAATTTAAAACAATTATCATTTCATATGTTTTATGTATTTTAGAAACACGGTACAGTTCTTTCTGATACACCCTGTATCCACTAGCACCGTGAGTAATGATGACTCGCTATAGCAACTAGTGGGGTTTCGCCCAAAACAACATCAGCGACCAAGGCTGTAGATAGCATGCATCATCAAAATAGATAGTAGTAGGCCTTGATTAAAACTTGTAGAATTACATACGAGTATGTGCATATGATGGTACATAAGTATAGATTGAGCTACGTGGGATAAATAGCCTGACTAGTTTCGGATCTTCTGATATTTAGAATTCAAGATGAACATTAAAAATTGCCATTATTGTTGTTTCTACTAACAAAAACACAGCAAAACTTGATTAAAACAATACCATCGCTATTTATTGAAAAACGCCCTCTATGCAAATATGGTTCGCGTTATGTATCACGCGTACTGCAGGGGGATACTGTCGGACGTAAAATGCTCGTCGCGGCTGTACGAGCATTTTTGAATCGACCTTTTCTTGTACAAAGAGGGCTGATTTTTCTTAATCCTAAAGGTGTAAGTTCATACATGTAATACAATTATAAAAATAAACCAATCCCAGTTTTTATCATAATTGAGGGCGCAGGCTCCAACACATCTCTTAGTATCCCTTTAAGGACACATCCATTTGTATAATTTTGCACTTCGAGTATTGGGGATTATGACAAAACAAAACAAAACAAAACAAAACAAAACAAACCAAAAAACAACAAAAAACACAACCAAAAAACCAACAAAAAACAACAACCAAAAAACCAAAAAAAACCACAAAACAACAAAAAACAAACAAAAAACAAACAAAACAAAAACAAAACAAAACAAAACAAAACAAAACAAAACAAAACAAAACAAAACAAAACAAAACAAAACAAAACAAACGACACGAGGCGAGACGAAACGAGGCAAGACACGACACGACCAAACAAGACAAGACAAGGCACGACACGACAAAACTAAACGAAATATCTGATGATAAAAATAGCCAAATTACGCCCTGCGAAATAGCTGACAACAGGTAAACAACAAATCTGGAGCCACTCCTGTTTATGTTTGTAATTACTATGCGTCTTAAAGGGGCATTGAGAGATACGTAGGAGGACGCCCTCAATTTCCTTGATATCAGGTTTTTTGTACGTAATACTAGAGCATAAACAAATGTATCATACTCTCGACATTAATGGAAAAGACAATTCCGAGAGCTTTATCTTAAAATTGTCATCTGTATTAACAACAGCCTATTTTACCGGGATTTCAGTACATATTGTATTTAGACTCCCCTTTTTTGTTATTAAACAATCGCGAGTTGTAAATGATACGAATTTGTATCTCTTTTCTTGAAATCTCAGTATACAGGCGGGCTCGGGCGAAAAAATACGTTATTTTTACGTTTGGCGTCTGACTGGACTAAACGTGTCACATCATTTTTAAACTTAAATAGTATACACATTTTATTACAGGTTCAATAAAAGCAAATTGTGCACTTATAACAATCATTGTTCAATGTGCACATCAAGGTCTTGACCTTGATGTGTGCCGTAGCGATAGGGTTGACCTTGATGTGTGCCGTACTCAATACGCCGTATTCAATCTTTTGTTGTATTAGTTCGTAACATTATGTTCATCAAAATGTTTGGGTGAATAATTTGAAAATTACTTACCAACTATTAACTAACGTTTCATCACGATTTGGTCAGTCTGATATCATCAGAGTTGTGATCCACTACTGGAACCGCGGAAACGGGTGTTTCTAGAAATGCGGGCATCAGAGTTGCCAGATTCTTTATTCAGTAGTGGATTGTAGAGATTACTCAACATGTAGGTGCCTTCCAGTCAGCAGGGAGGTCACACTGCATGTCAGATTTTGTTGTATGCAAGAAAACAATGGAGTCTCAGTGACTGCAATATTTGCTAGAAATAGCTTCGGAAAATGGTCTATTTGGGCATCTCAAAAACTGAGAAACGTGTTAAAATCAGGTAGAATCAGGTCAATAACATCTGCAGAACAGTAAAATGTATACTATTAAACACGTTTTGTGACCAAATTTATGTCGTAAAATGTTGGCAAATTCACGTTTTCAAAATCTGTGGTCTTCGAAATTACAGGAATCCTACACTCTTAGAAGGTCAGGATCAAATACATGAGTAGATTTCCGGCTCACTTTGTTTTGATCCTTTAAGGATCATTTTCGGATCGTTTTGATCCGTTTCCAGATAGATATCAACAAACGGATCAAATTCACCTTGATCAACTTTGATCTGATTTCCGGATCAATTCGATGAAACAGTTCATTGGTCAATGAGTGACTGACGTCACTCTTTCGCAAACCGATAGACGACAAGCAGACGATCTTTTGAATTCGGTCGCCACAGTTGAAACAAGGGTGAAATACCGCGGTAAGTTATCCAGTCTAATCTGTAAAATGTTACATGATTTTGTCGGTAAAGTAGTTTTATTTTTTATGTTTGAACATGCTCTATTCTCGTGAACAAATTTCTTGTACCTGACCAGTGCCATCAGTACGATTTTCGATCAAAATGCTCCTCACAAAATGTCACGATCACTGCGATGTACTAGGCCTACACGATGTAGTAAGCTTACTGCACTCGATATATAGTCTGCAGTGTGCACCCGGGGGTGGGGGCACTCAATCAATATTAGGTTTCACACCAGGCTCCATCAAAAATACCCCCCTTTTTTTGGCCCGGTGTCACCGAAAGACCCTTGCATGCATGCTTGTTTTTACAATCTGTCACTCGATGACCCCCTATGTTTTCACTTTTTCTTTGATTCAGTTTGATCCTGGAGAAGGATCATAAGCTACAGGTACATCCGATTAAGGATCATTATTTTGATCCGTTTCAGTATCATTTGACAGATATATTTGATCCCATTTCGGATCAAACTTTTTGATCCTGCTTGTCGGATCACTTTGATCCGGAAAGGGTAAGCTCATATGTGATACCGCTTCTGGATCAAAATTGATCCTTTTCGTCTCATATTTGATCCTGACCTTCTAAGAGTGTAACTCATTCTAAACCTCACCAAATCATGAAATGATCCCTCGTCTACAAATAAGTCCATGTACGTATTGCTCTATCTGCTTGGAGATAGCGAAGACCACGGAAACTTCATAGCTTCATACCACGGAATGAAATCCGGCATGGCGAAAATCGTACAGTGCAGTCCTCAGTGTAGGGAGTGTTGACAATAGCAAGGTCGTTTGACTATTGTGTTTGTGTATGTTTATGACGACTGACCCCGTTTAACAATCTTCATAGCCTTCATATAGGGCTTGGGTGACCTAACTATTTACTGCCTTCGTGACGTCCCCGTTCCATGATCCACCGTTCCTCCTATTTGTATATTATCCTTGACTCCTCCCATCCCAGTCTAGTATGTGATTGTTTCTCGCCGCATGATCCGAGATGGCCGACTTATTCTGCTCGCTCTCCGACGCTTTCCTTTCTACTCTAGTGTAATTCCTTTTACATACCTTATCAACATCCTTCTTGTCTTCAGACATTCTAGTACCAAACAGTCAGTCAGTTTCACCAACGAGTCATATTTTCAGGGAATTTCATATACACAATTGGCGTTACTCTAATTGGCATTTGTCCTGTGGGGTGCACCAATAATCGTCTTACAGTGACGTGTGGCTTCATGGCTGTAGTAATGTCATTTTTGGAACAGCGCTATATAAACACCGCTATTGTTATCATTATTATTATTAAGTGTCAATTTACCCTCCTAGAAATATTTTTAAATAAAATTATGTCTTTCAGTGGTTTTAATACAGGCGCGTAAAATGACCTGTCTCATTTCTTATAAACACACCTATAAGAACTGCTTTTCCCTTTCACGTATGGGCATGTCTCACCATATAATGGTAGTCCTGACATTTAGCTAGATGCCACAACAAAGGACAAAGGAGGCATGGTATGGGAGGATGAAGGACCAAACAAGACCCACCTCCAACAAGCACATGAGGGATACCTCCCCAATTCCCCCTAACCTAATCCGCACCAGGTGCCCAACCAGTACACCTGGCGACTCGTCCATCCCCGGATGCAAACACAAAGGGTGTGTGGGATGGACATTTACCAACTAGCCCTGATGATCTCAGCCGATAATGTGACAAGCAACGGGCAACCGAAAGAAACCGCGAAAGAATAGAGAGCCTTTGATTGGCGGGTGTTACGACCAGACGACTGTAATACACCTCGGTACACAGCCACGCATGGGCTGTCAACCGCGTATGGCGAGTTGGTCGATAAAGGGAGTGATTTAAATTACAATGCTCTCAATTTATCCCCCAAAAGTGTGACCAACCGAAAATACAGGGTGTCCCAAAAGGCAAATTTTGCATTCGCCAGACAAGCTGTCAAATGCATACATAATACCGGTACACTGATATAATGATCCAGCACACCGATAGTTAACTTGAATGTGAGGATTTTGAACCATCTTATAACCGTTAAGGTGTATGTTCTGATCACTTTTATTTGGCTATGATTTTTTCTTCACATCAATATATTATGATATCACAAGAATCCCCATATTTTTCTCATTATATTATGTCTGTAAACTCTTAGGGGCCAGAAATGTACCATTTATAATTATATTTTCAATAATTATATTAAAATGTGGTAAATTACTCCCAAATGTGGTTAACCACCCGCCAGTTTGTGTACTGCTCAACGGGCAAATTTCTTGTGACCTTATGCTTCTAAAATAAGAATCATTGGGGTTATGCAACTCAAACTTTGGAATGCGACAATGTTAAGGATGACCTTTCATGTAAAATAGAAAACATCAAGTTGATAATCGGGCCAGCAATCAGAGCATCTACCTTTAAAGCAAAATTATCGTTTACGTTAATTTCATTTGTGTAAACCATGAAGTGACGCAGTTAGCGCCACCAACGGATAGCGCTGTCTTTTCGCTGCGGACTTTCGTATAAGGATACAGAAAACTAAATCAGTACCAATCTGCAAAGGCCTAGGGTTCTGCCCGTGCGGTAACAGGTTAAAGCAAAATTAAGGTACCAAAACATATCACGCGCCCAATCGCGGCCAACAACCTTTGGCATTAGAGGTCTACAATTGAAGAATTCACCATATACGTAAACTACACGTTTAACATGCAAGATAAATAACTATGTACTCTGTGATTGTAATATACATATATGATTTATTTGTTAATTAGTCATACCGATCCAATTATCTCATTAATCAACATAATATCGGTAAATAATGATACAGCACACCGACAGTAAACTTGAATGTTAGAATAAGGTTGATAAAGGCTTCTGAGGTTTTTAAACCATGTTAAAACCGTTAACATTTGTGTAGACCATGAGCTAGACAATTAGCGCCAGCAACGATCAGCTCTATCTGTCTTTGTCGCTGTGGACATTCGCGTATGGACACAGACCACTAAATCAGTACAAATCTGCAAGGATCAAGGATGCTACCCGTACGGTAACAGGTTTTAGCAAAATTAAGTTACCAAACTGTACTGTCGATAACCGACTTATTGGCATATTTCCATTTCGCACCTTTATTGTCAGGAAATAAATTCAGTGATACAGCACAATATGATGTTTTGAGTTTACTATTGTGATATGTAGAGCTTCGTGGGTCAACACATATCATGTTAACGAGTCAGCTTAGAATATAAGACAAATAGACTAATAGTACGTAAACCTCTATTATTTAGCGATCACTACATGATTTAACACGTATACAAAACAATTATTTAAGATAATACGATGAACACGAATTATTTATGTGAGATTATTTTTGTGCAATGTTACTATTCATATTGTTGAGATCTCAGATTTATCAACAAACTACACTTCGCTCTGATTCTAACACTTTATTACTCGGTAACTCTAATACCACTGACTTGTTTGACGACTCAACTACAACTCTCTTCTTTGGCACCTCTACTACAACTGACTAACATAAACAATTATATTCTACAATCTGGATGGTCATTGCATAATTAACATAATGTCAAAGGTTACCTATACAACGCGTATATAAGATAATTCAGGGCCTATGACACTATAAACTGTTGCCCAATGAGAATGAAGGAAGTGACCTTACAATTAATACAATAAGAGAAACACCCACGTATAATACTAAACAATTATTTTAGATAATACGATGAACACGAATTATTTATGTGAGATTATTTTTGTGCAATGTAACTATTCATATTGTTGAGATCTCAGATTTATCAACAAACTACACCTCGCTCTGATTCTAACACTTTATTACTCGGTAACTCTAAAAAAAACCACTGACTTGTTTAACGACTCCACTACAACTCTCTTCTTTGGCACCTCTATTACAACTGACTAACATAAACAATTATATTCTACAATCTGGATGGTCACTGCATAATTAATATAATGTCAATGGTTACCTATACAACACGTATATAAGATAATTCAGGGCCTATGACACTATAAACTTGTGCCCAATGAGAATGAAGGAAGTAGTAACCTTACAATTAAGTGCGAGGTCTGGCAGACAGCTAACAAATTGTGATAATGTCACTTAACATACAACAATAGAGATTTGATGATTAAAGGAAATGCAATCCATGGCACATGGTTATTTTAGGGGATTAACCATGACTTAATGATGTTGACATAGGTATAGGGCCTGTAAAAGTACTTCCAATAACTTCCTACAGCTAAGCCTAATTACTCTACACATATATAATCCAACCCCCTTTAAGAACCCAACATTATCAATTATTTGTGCAATTTATGGATCATTAAATATTACAATTTACAGCCCCTTATAACATTTAACTGTGGATTTTGAACTGTATAACTAATTTCGTGGTTTATACAGAGTAACAGTACATTTGGGTCATAAGATTGTGTCATTGAGTCGCCGAAGGCTGACTATATAGTTTTGTTTTGCCATTTAAAGGGTGTTGTACCCTTAAATAGTAAGCCCAATAACGCGCAATGTGGTGGTCTCAGAATTTACATAGAAGTCAGCGTTCGAAATAAGAAAAATAAATTGTTCATCCACCGGATAACCTAGGTTGGGATTTTGGTCATCCGTCAATATTTTTTGTTATCCGCATTTTTGTTTTTCAGTGGCAAGCTCCAAAATCACATGTTAAGCGAGTCTTCATATATACACATACATATATAATTTTTTTATTATTATATATATTATACACATGACGACAATAACTCCACATTAACCTCTATGCTCCACAGCAACTTTCTCTTTATTTTACAATCTCCTCTCTTTTAACTACTATTTTTCTTCAGTCACTTATTTGTTCTAGACTTGAACAGTGTGTAAATGATATCAATGAGTGGATGTCAGTTAATTTTCTCAAGCTGAATGGTGATAAAACAGAGGTTATTATGCTCGGTTTTTAAACCCAACTTGCCAAGATTAATCTCTTAAATGTGAATATCGCTGGCGTTGACATACCTATCAAATCTGATCCTGTGAGGAATCTTGGGGTTATGTTTTTTGACTCCGGTTTGACAATGGCAGCTCAAGTTGCTAGTATCACCAGATCGGCAAGTTTCCAACTCAGAAACATCGGTAAGGCCCGGAGAATGTTAACCACGGATTCCACTAAAATAGCTGTGCACACATTGGTCACTTAAATACTTGACTACTGCAACAGCTTACTAGCTGGCATAAACAAGACTCTCATCACAAGACTTCAGAATGTGCAACGTACTGCGGCACGGTTGGTGATGAGAAAGAGAAAATATGACCCTATATCTCAAGATCTTGTTCACCTTCATTGGCTTCCAATTGAGTATAGGATTGATTTCAAGATTTTAGTCCTCACATATAAATCTCTCCATCAACAAACACCGGACTATCTTGCAAACTTGCTCCATGTTCAGACTGGTCGCAGGCGTCTACGCTCCACCTCTTCTGCACCACATTTGGTTGAACCCAGAACTCACCTTTTCACATTTGCTGATCGTGCCTTCTCATCCTATGCTCCTCGCCAATGGAACCGGCTTCCAGATCATATCAGAAATGCAGATTCCATCAACATATTTAAACGACTTTTAAAATGTCATCTTTTTGAACATGCTTTTGTAAAGTAGTTTTCTCTGTATTATATCGTGCCAAAGCGCCTTAGTACAAGTTTCTTGGTTCTGGCGCTATATCAATTTCAGTGATTGATTGATTGATTGATTGATTGATTGATTGATTGATTGATTGATTGATTGATTCTAGTCGGCACGTTCTTTCAGTACGTTCTATCAATAGGACGACCACCTGTAAGCCCTGAAATGCATTCTAATGGTCCTCTCCCTCACTCGTATCTCCCGACTCCATTGGATCTGTATCCAGGTCATCCTCATCTGACTCAGCATCAAGTTTCACAACTGCAGGGTCGGTGTCGTCCGTTGTGTCAGTGTCATCCTCATTTACAGCTTCTAATACATCCTGATCCGGATGATACTCTTCTTCACTCTTATATCCTGACTCCATTGGATATGTATCCAGGTCATCCTCATCTGACTCAACCTCAAGTTCCACAACTGCATCTGCAGGGTCGGTGTCGTCAGCTGTGCCGGTGCCAGTGTCATCCTCATTTGCAGCTTCTAGGGTTGGTTCATTCGCGACCATGACCATGATGACTGTTCTTTCAGTACGTCTCTCAATAGGACGGTCAGGTCTATAGCCTCTAATGCATCCTGGTGATCCTCTTCTTCACTTTCATCTCCCATCATTTTGGTCATCCACCGGATGATCGGCCAAGAAAAACTGGTCATCCGCCGGTAGATTTTGTCATTTCGGATGACCGGATGGCCGCTATTTCGAACGCTGATAGAAGTTGTACGGTAGAGCTCTCTTCCGATTTCTAAACACACCCCGTCGCTGCGTCGCGCAAAAAATGGAATTATTGGTGATTGTGAGAATAAATAATGCCATTTATAGGTAAATTATAGGTGTCTAAGTGTCCCGTGGTTTGGTCGAGATTTAAACCATCCAGGAAAGTGATATAATCGATGGTTCAATTGTGATTTTGTACGATTTTTTTTAGGAGAAAATGCGTAACGAGTCGGTCCTGTGAATATTCTAGAAGAAACCCACAAGGTCGCGTAACGCAAAATATCGAGTTACGGGTGTTTGTTAGACTAAATAATGCTATATGTAGGTAGAGTATAGATTTCTCATTTGTTGGAGTATTTTTTCGACATTCAATTCATCCAGGAAAGTGTTGTAATCGATGGTCCAATTGTGAATTTGTACCATGTTTTTGAGCAGAAATTGCGTAACAGCCATTTTGTTTCTATTTCCAAAAGCATCAATAATTAGGGTCCCCCTACGCGTCGTCCAAAATATCGAGTTAGATGTGCTTGTTAGAATAAATAATGGTATATGTAGGTAAAATATATGTTCCTAAAGAACTGCTTCTGTTGTCGAGATTCAATTCATCCAGGAAAGGTGACAATCGATGGTATTTGTAGTATGTTTTTGTGGATAAAATGGCGTAAAATGGCGTGTTACAATATATTGGGCTGTTACGTGCGGGAAATATTGCAACGGCTGCCACACACAGGCCGGTGTGCCACTGTACACCGACTCCCATTACCGAGATTGAAGCCTCTGAATGTGATAGCGCCCTCTATTTGCGAGTTACCTCACGCGTTTTATGTGCCCTTTCGTGTTGTCAATGATAGCGTTGTCAAGATAGCGCCCTCCTTTTACAAGTAACATTTTGCGTACCCACGCCCATACATGTAGATGCCCATCCCTGGTGGAGATATGACTTTAAACCGGAAACGATGCGTCTCAGTCTGCCTAAAATAAATAATGACCATCGGCAGAATTATCATGTTGATTAATTCCTTCGTTTTCGAGTAATTTTCAACAGGCAGATTTATTCCTCGATTGCGAGCGTAACTGAAACTGTGAATGGCCGGGGAAACGGTAAGTGTTTGTCTTTTAATAACTTTCATGACTTTATTATAACTTGGAAGTTGAATTGAAGTTGAAAATGTGTAAAATTAATATAAGCTTTTTTATTTATTTAGTTTTGGTTGCGATTGACATTTGACATATTGAATAGCCTAGTATAATAATAATAATAATAATAATAATAATAAAAAGACTTATATAGCGCATAAAGCAACGGCATCAAAGCGCTGTACATGTACAACCATAAGACTATAAAATACACAATATACTACACGCTACCAAATATTTTAAAGCATTATAAAAAAGTCATAAGTTTTATGTGCCCTTTAAAGTCATAAATCAAGTATAGGCCTAGGGCTTGATAAAGTGTAGCTCTGAATCCTAGCTCTATCTCATCTGTTACTAATACTTTTAGTAGTGATGGTCAAGAAAAGGGCATTCAAATTCAATCCAGTAGGCCTATTTCCTGGAATAAGTAAAAATATCAGTGACAGTGACTGAGGTTGATGAGATATATAAACCAAGGTATACAGGTTATATCTTGCTAGCTAGACGTCCCGTACGGATTAAAAGACTGACAATATTTATGCATTCAAATTAATCAATTGCAAGCCCGGGACTAGCGGGGACTATATAAATCATAACAATGAATTCTTGATCAAAACGTTTATTCCAGTCACGCCAGCGTTTATCCAAATTTTGAATTTGCAGCATGAAGAGCCTTGACAACCACGCCACAACGCGATCGTACGTGACATGAATAAACATGAACTTACATAATTGTCCAATCACGCAGCGTGGGGTCTTGATTGGGGTTGATTGGGGCCGCGATCGGACAATTACCTATTTCTTTATTACAAGTGCGTCACATCTTCCGGTTTTACTGCGCCCTTGTCACACGATTGACGCGGTCACGCACAATACGCCCCAGTCGCATGGGACACTGAAGAATAGTATACGATTTGATCGAGAATTCTTTGTTTTGATATAGGAACGGGTCGTACAAATTGCAAATATGACGTCCCGGGACATTCATGTACGGACGGTCCTTGCAGAGCAAGGCACCAGTCCCGGCCAGGACAAAGTGTATGCCCGGCTCACAGTCTGTGGATCGCTTAATTTCTTTCTGCAAACATAACGGGATGGATTTCTACTTGTTCCCTATGTGTTTTTAGGCTTATTCCATCAATTGAAGCACCTCACATCTCTAATGTGTATCTACAATGTATACGTCCGGGGTGTACATTTGTGTACCCTAGCGTACGCCCCGGCTGCGAATTTATTAAACGTAAACAACATTTGGCAAAACACTGTATACTAGGCAAAAAATCACGTATAAAGTGGGGAAGACTTCAAATATATAAATCCAAATCAGCACATATAAGGCCAAATAAATAAAAAAAACAGTTTCTCGTCCCCGCCCGCTTCCTTTTTGCCTTTTTTTTTTAACCCCAAAACACTTTTTTAACCATAAAAGGTATCGTTTTTTCAATGTTAAGTCAAATAAATGTATAAACATCTGTATTTTGTCTTTCCTTTTGTTTTCAACAAAGTTGTAGCCAATACAAGTCTGAAAACGGTGTTAGAAAAGGTGGATGTCATTTAAGAAACAACAGCAACTGGAAAAAAGGTCGAAAGCGGAAGTTTTTTTTGGTGGAAAATCAGTCCGCCATTTTGGATCCGCCATTTTGAAGAAAAAAAAGAAAAAGGGGCCTCCTTCCTTTTTTCAAAAAGCCCGGATGAAAAACTGTTTTTTGTTTTTTTTGGCCTAAATCACAGTTGAAACAGGACAAAACAGATGACAACTGCAGAGACAATTTGGCAGGCATTCTGTCAGAGCAGGAGCAACTTTTTATACAATGGACATGTATGATATATCAGTTACATCATGTACATGTAGGCAGGCCTATATACTATACGCTTTTATATTCCGTCAATGTATCAAATGTTGTATGGTATACAAATATTGACTGCTATGAGGGGCATGGTCAAATTATAGGCCCAAGGTGATCTCAAAACCAGACTATGCCCCGAGGCGGAGCCGAGGGGCATAGTCGGGTTTTGAGATCACCGAGGGCCTATAATTTGAACATGACCCGAATGAAAGCAGTCAATATTTGATTTATATACCAAATATATAGATTGTTGTCATTTGATTGGTTAAAAGAATATTTTCTATCAACATCTTCTCCTTAGGCCAACCAAAGTTTCATGAAATGAAGGTACACGAGACCAAACCTTCACCGTTCTGTTGCCCAAAATAGAATCGGACAAAAATATTGATTTCCGAATTTGGAAGCTTTGTGATTGTAAATTTGTATAATATTCTTACCGTAGTGATTCTAACAGGATTTCACTTGACAATTTGCATTTTAAGGCTATAGCGGAATCCATCATATCTTTGATACCTTCTTTATTAACAAAGGCAACAAGAGCTGTTTGTTTTAGTCATCTTAAAACGGTACAACAATGCGAAACTGATCATGGAAAAGTGTAAACAAAATCTTCAGCAGACCGGCGAATTCAGACGAAAGTTTACGCGAAATGTCAAAGGTCAGCATCACCACATAAATACAGGGTGTTCAAAACGAAATTGTTCGCCGTATTATTATGTTTCGTCAATCGGGGCGATTCGGATGTTTCAAACAAGTTGCGGACCCTGTCGCGGAATGTGAATCGCTTGACTCGCGAACCATGGGGTGTGACGTCATCAAAAAAGACTATGCCCCGGGCATAGTCGCGACTATGCCCGGGCATAGTTGTTTTTCATGACGTCACATTGAAATTGAAGGCATAGCTTGATTATCCCCTCACTTTTAACCAATCAAATGACAGGAATCTATGTATGCGGTATATAATAAATAATATCGCACCCGGCAAGCGGGGGCACAGTTTGTACGTCCTGTACACTCCCACGCATAGCTGGGCACCGGTACATTAGCGATGTACATTCGCCATGTCCCAGGTCCCCGAGAGCCGGGCTTACAACAAGTGCATTTTAACAATATTTTAATTTTTATGTTTACTTACAAGGATTTCAATATTTTATTTATAAACAAATTATTAATTTAAAAAAAATTAGGTTTTGAAAAAAACCTGAAGAGCTTTGAGACAACAGATTTTTTTTTAATATAGCCTTACGGGACGTCTAGCAAGACAGCACCGGCGTCAGGGATAGCACTGGATCAAAAATGTGAGAGGTCCCATGACATTTTAAGGACCCCCGTAGGACTTCAAAAAACAAATTTAAGGGGTCCCCAAGAAAAATTGAGGGGTCCTGAAGTTTAGGTATTTGAACATATTACTTTTTTATGGACAGTTTTGATGAATTTATATTGTGAGCAAAGGATTGATGTAATTTACAGAATTTCATAAGGTTTCCATTTCCATTCATTGTCAAATTTAAGGGGTCCCTTCAATTTTGATCGGGACCCGCAAGTCTTTCCAATTTGAAACCTGATGCGTCACTATAAGAAAGTGAGAGGTCTAGGATGCGCAGACGCGTCAGAATGCGACCCCTGACCTGCATACATATTATTTGATCATTAAACATGAATCATAATAATCTGAAGCAAAACTTTGACTAATTTTATTCAGAAAAGTTGAAAAATATTGAAGACAGCACCGGTGTACATATTATTTGATTATTAAACATGAATTATGATGATCTAGCAAAAGTTTGACTAATTTTATTCTGAAAAGTTGATAGAAATATTGATAGATGAAACACCGCCTACATGTACATGTAGACAGTCGGTGTCGTACATTTACTGTAGCAGGAACAAATAGGGGGATCCTACAAAAATGTAATTCAAGACAGCTATGTTGGAAATTTTATAGAATACTTTTGAGATATTCAACCAAGACACTCATTCTTAGCAAATAGTTTCAGCAATTTCACTGGGTTAATTTCTCGAGGGTGAAAAAACAAAATGATGAGCAAAATGTGTGCTCTCGCAGTATTTTGGGCTATAAAACAATGAAATTGTCAACATTTTTCACTCTTGAGAGAATTTTGAAGGGTGAAAATCAAAAGTGAAGGGTATTTCACCCTTTGTATAGGCTGAGACCATGGTCTCAGGTATAGGGTGAGTGAAAACACTGTAGTTTGACTAATTTTATTCAGAAAAGTGAAAATATGTAAAAAATGAAAAAATGTTGATTGAAATATCTGACGTCCACTAGTTAGTTACAGTAACAGGTAACTCGGTACTTAAAATCAGTAGTTTGATAAGGTCGAGTGTTAATGACATGAAATTTCACAGGTCCTCTATTTACTAGGATTAACGCCAAGTCAGATTCTTTCATTTCATACATGTAGCTCTCAGCACAGGCGTTGCATCCAAAGGTTAAACATGGCCTTGTCTAAACTACGAAAACTAACATGTTACAGTTGGCTTCATAAAATTAGTATTCATAATCATATACTAATGGGAATAAGGCGATCAAAATTCAAGTCAGCTTTCTTGGAATTTGAAATAGGTTGAGCTATTTTACACATGATATCTCAAGCAAAAGTTTGACTAATTTTATTTAGAAAAATTGGACAATATTGATGAAAAGTATCTGATGCTGATGCTTTAATTTCATAGCTCTAAGACAGCTATCATCATGATTCATAGCCAGGGTTGTAGGTAGCCACATTTTAGTGCCGGCTAAAATCTCACACATTTATCGCCACTCTCTGGCATTCTGAGCATTTTGTGGTATTTGATGTACATTTACTCAATTTTTGAGTCTTAGAGCTGGGGAATTTGCCTGAAAATTGCTGCGAGTGCCGGTTATTTAGCCTTAATTAGTGCCGGTTACCGGCACCGACCAGTGTAGCTACATCCCTGTTCATAGCTAGGTCTTGCCGAAACAGGCACGCAATAATAATAGGCCTAATATAATTAATGAATTTATTGAGGGTTATTACGTTTATTTAGGGAACCGTCGCATAGGATGGGGATACTTTGAACCTTGATAAAGTCGATGGGTAACTTTGCCCCACCCCAAAAAAATCAAATCAAAGTTTTATAGTGAATTTAAAAATAAATTTTTTTTAGAACAACATATTATTTATACCCTGCTACATAATACTTGAAGTATGTTGTTAGAACTAGACCTAAACACACCAACCTGCAGGATTTATTATTTATTTTTAGGTATTTTTAGGATATTTACATGTTTTTCCCAAAACCACACGACAAAAGTGGATTCAATAACCAAATACCAACATTTGAATCTCAACCAACACTGCAAATCACAACAGACAGTGCCATTCTCAACCGACAGTGCATGTCTCAACCGACAGTTAAGTCCTCAACCTACATAAGTCTAATATTGACCAACCCCCCCCCCCCCCCCCCCCCCCCACCTCTGGCTACGCCACTGAACTTCTTGTGTATATTGCCAACAATGGACTAAGTAATGGATCTTGTTTTAACGAGAAGTGTTTTTTTACCAAAAATAATTATGAATTATTAGAGGGTGACAATACAAATCATCAAAAAACACTTTTTTGGGTCAAATTTGACCATGTAATGTATTAAACACCTTTTTTTATACACTTCAATAAACTATAAGAAACCTTAATTAATGATAGGTTGAAATATCTTGGGGAAGGGTAGCAGGAAGAAAGCAACAACTGAAAAAACATGACCCTCACCCCCAGTCCCTAGATACTAACAAGTTATGACCCACCCTCTTGAATGTAGACGTTGGGCGTATGATAAAATTGTTATCAAAAATAGATTATGGTTTGAAATATTGGTACAAAAAAGTTTTGACCCCTCCCCCCTCTTTAATTTCCTTAAAAAAATAAACAAAACCTTTTGATTTCTTTGAAAGTTATGACCCCCGTGTTCTGTGCCCCATCCCCCCTCGTAACAATAATGAACTGTCCCTAAGTTTGAACAAGATTTTCACATGTGGGCCAAAGTTACTTTGACCCACTCTAATATTGGGGGAACAAACTATAGATCTAGAAAGACTTTAATTTTTGAAGAAAAAAAAAATATGTGAGAGGCAAGATTATACTACATTTACTAGTCATAGTTCAATCAGATCAAAATTGGTGAGAAATATATTCTATCCGTGCGCAAATCCAAACGTATTATAAGCACGGTTTTGGCGTACACAAGAGTTACACATACAATGACACTGCGACACTTTGGGCCATATTGCGCCATGCAAGCGTTTTGAAAAAAAATTGTAACAAAATTGGTCAAAGTATCCCAATTGTACGGTACGCTTAATTCATAAAATATTTGTATTGCTAAATTTAGTGATTAAATTCAAGTGAACAAAAAGAGCGCATAAACACTAAGAATATCCTGATTTTATTGAAATTGGGTTAAGGGGACACCAAATTTCTTATCATGCTGTGTATACATACCGGGTGGTTCAGAAAAAATGTTGACCCAAGTTCAAAGTAATTTTTCAACCACAGTTCAAAGTAATTTTTCAACCACAGTTCAAAGTAATTTTTCAACCACAGTTCAAAGTAATTTTTCAACCACAGTTCAAAGTAATTTTTCAACCACAGTTCAAAGTAATTTTTCAACGACAGTCAGAGAATTTGTGTTTACTTGGTCTTGATCAGCAGTAAGTTTTGAAATGATCCTGAAAAAATGGCGCGTTTAGCTTGTTTGATTCATCAGATATGGTTCATTACAGAAAGCATGCACAAACTGGCTTGTCCACAGGAGCGTCATTTACTTTTTGTCTTCAACAAAACAGCATTTTCTAGATTCAGTATTGAAAAGCCCGTCCTGACAAACTATCCCAATCTCTATGTTTATGTGCCATTCACAGTCAACAAAGAAACATAGGTACGTAGGTAGGTAATGTCATGCTCCAGACAGATGTTTCAGATGTCTTCTTTTTTCTTTTCTCCTTTTTTTACAATTTGTGACAAATCCACTTTGTGCATTCTATCTCTACTAAAGGACGCTCCTGTGGACAAGGCAGTTTTGTGCATGCTCTCTGTAATGAACCATATCTGAAGAACCAACCAAGCTAAATTTACCGCTTTTTTAGGATAATTTCAAAACTTACTGCTGGCCATTTCCAGCGTGACAGAGTGACAAAATGAAGCTACTTTTTTAAAGGCCTGTAAAAAATCCCCTTTAAGGTTTAACCTTTTCATTCAAGTATAAAATCAATCACAATCCAAGAAACTAGAGGAATCTGTGGCTGTACAGAGACGAAATGAAATCAGCGTGACAGACGGTACGCAAATTACACTCAATTTTTTGAAAAAAACTTTGAAAAAAAATGCTATCTGTTCTCCTATGAATTTGTAAGTTTTTCTCTTTTACTGTTATTTACTTATATACAAATAATCAGAAAACACATGATTTTTTAATTCAAAACATGGAACTGAAAAATCCTGGCTCTTTAAAGTTGTGACAGTTGTGACGGGTCCGTGACAGACGGACACTTTTGACACGTTTTTGTAGTGATTTTAAGACCATGCAGTGCTAAGATGATCAAACATAATTTATGGAATTTTGTTTTGACTCAACATTAGTAAACAAATGTCACATTGATCAGTATAACATAACCTTAGTCATCATAAGAGACATCTTTTGGGATGTGAGTCAGTCTCCAACAAGCACTATCCCAGTATCACTGAAAAATGCTAAAAATCAAGATTTTGCCATGTTTCATGGAAAAAATACACAACTATTTCATGTTTTTTTGTGACAGACGGAACATTTTCAACATGCCTTATCTTATAATAAAATAATTTTTCATCTTTCGGGTTAAATTTGATCTTGTGATGGAAAGGAAAGGTATCATACTTCATATTCAACCAAAAATAATTATCTTTCGAACATCAGAACTGTAGCAGAAGGGCACAGAGGGGAACTCAAATGTTCATGACAAAATTCGGAAAAAAACTATATTTCCTATTTCCGCAAACTTTAACCCTTCATAAAAATAAAACCGAATGCAGCAGAAGAAAATCAACAAAAGTTTCTGAAAGCTTGATTAGTCTACTTTCACAGAGAGGATGTTTCAATGGTAAAGAAATTACTTTCAAAATTCATGAAGGTGCAATCCTTACGTGGAAATGGCCTGCTGATCAAGACCAAGTAATTTACACAAATTCTTTGAAATGTGGTTAAAAAAATACTTTAAACATGGGTCAACTATTTTTTGAATTACCAGGTATATAGGTCCTTATCAAATATTTTGTTGTGCCATTTTTCTTTTTAATTTGTATTTGTGGTTCATCTTACTTTTATTCTCAAGAAACAATGTTTGGCATGTAATCGACGTAAAGCGGAGACCAAAGCTACATTGTACATTATTCAAATTCTGAAAAAAGTGTTTTATTCAGTACTCAATGGACTCATACCCTACTCCAGCTATAAAATGATGTTGAATTAAGAACTAATTGAGTTCAGGAAAAACTCTCAAAGTAATCACAAAGTCTGTTTAGCATACTTGGGAAATACATACATGCGATGCGATTTTAAATGCGGATATCTAATTTTGTTATTTTGTTAATTTTTTGCCCACCCTCTTTTGTTGGTTTTTTCGTTGCTCTTTCAGAAAAGATTTGGTCATCAATTTTTTCGGACAACTATGAAAAGAAATCCCACAATTGCGCTCATCCCGTAGGGTTATTTTGCGGCAAAAGTGACTCTGCATACTTAATTCCAGCACCCCTATTATTTAAAATTAAATGCCCCGAGAAGAAACAAATTTGGCACATACCGCTCCATGTATCGCTTCAGGATTGGCCCCACTTTCACTAAGCCATTGATACATTCTTATATTAGTCTTGACTTTTTATTTGTAATCCCATTTATGTTTACAGATCGTGATGAGATAGGAATGGTGCTTTTATCTACTACGTAACTTGTTTGACTGTGATACAGTGCCTGCCTGCATATATGATGGTGGTATACCTTCAACATCTCTTTGCTTGCATTATGTGGATTCATCTGAAGGTATGTTTGTTTCCCTTACACATGGTTCACTATGAAGGTGTGCCCACTGTACATTGTCAGTGCTTGGATGTTAAGGGGGGGGGGGTCTATGTTAGTCAGATAGTAAAATTCAGTGCTTCGGACAAAACTGAGATATTAGCACAGTAGGAAACTGCTAAGTCTCTGCTTTAAAATGCTTTTTGTTTGAGGTAAATTGGATTTTCGGTTCTGAAGTTATGGTCGATTGAGTTTCGGGTGTCTCAAAAAATCGGTGGTGTTTTGTATACATTTGTATGTAGAAAACGCTCACCCTGCGATTTTAAGCATTTTCAGTTTTAATTATTTTTTGATCAAATAATTGTAACATTTAATCAAATTTATTTATTAAAATATTAAGATAATTAATTGCACATCATAAATCATCAAAATTTCAAAGTCAACGTAATTTCTTATGTATTTCTTTATTTTTCTCACCCGGCTATTTTTAAGCCATTTATCTTTAAAAATCAATAAAAATGCTAATATAATTGCTATTTTCACCCAAAATGGCTCAAAGTGTGTCTAAATTCATGCTCTTCCATAATTGAATAACTATTTTTATCCAAAATGTCAACTTTTTTTTCCCTCGCCAATTCTAATATTTTTCATACGTTTTGCACGATATCTCAAAACTAGAAAACACGCAAACTTGCAATACTGGATCCAACATAACTCAAAAACGAAACCTCGTATCAGGGTGATATTTGGAATGGATAATAAGCTTGGATAGAGGAAGAACGCAATGAAGCCGGATTTTCAATTTATCTTTCCAAATTTGAATTATAACGTAAAATTACCTGATTGGTCGGTTCCTGGTTACCATGGCAACCGTATAAAAAATCCGGCTTCATTGGGTTGTGCGCATTGTTTCCATGCATCATCTACCAAAGTATGGTGAACATGCAACATTTAGTTTTCTAGTAAAGTTGGATCCCGTGTTTAGCCAATCAGAGGCCTTGACTGGTTACCATAGCAACCAGATCAAAATAACGCGCATTTTTTGAAACGCTGTTACCTAAGCTTCAATTTGATATATGACTCTAAGGGGTAAACCCATGGTAACATTGAGAAAATCTGTTACCAAAATTGGTGAAAATAACATAGACCCCCCCCTTAATGCTGGCCCCATTCATGACTATACTCTATTTCTCTTCTTCTGGACAGTGACGTAACTTTACAGGCCCAGCATTTCACTACAAATTATGAAGGTGTACTTTTGGACATTGGTACTATTGGGTGTGCTTTTGAAGTTCCTCAAAACTGCACTACATCAAATGCCTTTCAGAAGTCAGAGAAAGCCAATTATGTAGGCTTGCTATCATCAAACCTACTCGCCACTATATTTTTTAAGGTAAAAACGTACAAGATGAATGCCCGGCCCCAATGATCATAACTATACTATATTTCTCTTCCTCGGGACAGTGACGTAACTTTACAGGCCCAACATTCTACTTACACATTTTCTATTATTCTACACATGTGTGTATGTCAATACCTCCAGTGGGCAGGCCTGGAAAAAATGTTGATTTCCTGGCAAGCTAACCCAAATTTCCCTCCAAAATGGAAAATCTCCCACTATTTCTTATATATCTTAATATGGAAGAGTAAAATTTCCCTTCAATTGCCAAAATTTCCTGGCAATGAGCTTCCTAATTTGCCCATTTTTTCTGCAATGTGCTGCAATGACACACCTTCTTATGATAATAGACTATAGTCTATCTTATAGACCAGGGTTGTCTCCACGCCGGTCGGCGCCGGTCGGGTGTAGCCGGCACTCATGCTAGCCGACCGGCACACTAAAAAAAAAAAACGGCACTTTTTTCCTTCTTTTTCTATTCTACATGGATAAAACCATTAAACTGCCTCATAAAATAAGAAATTAAGTGACAGGAACCCCCAAATAGGCCAAATTGCATTACAAAAAACCTTAAAAAAACCCTAAGCAGGCCCCTGGACCCCGCGCCGTGATCCGCTGCATTCCGTTCTCTACACTCACTCCGCTCGCAATCAGTAAAATTAGCCGGCACTCAAATTGCCTTGGAGACAACCCTGTTATAGACATTGACTAACCCCAATGATATTGTATTACTGTATTATCCCTATTAATCGCCCAGGGCGGTTAGCAAAGTCATTTTGGGTGGGCTGGGCGCTTATTATGTTACCTTTTTTAAACTCATTTATCGTACTAAATAAAATGTACAAGTGGTCATTTGAAGATGCTGACCATTTGATGGTCACTTGAAGATGCTGACCATTTGATGTACTAAATACAATGTACAAGTGGTAGTTTGAGAAGGCTGCGACCACTTGACGTACTAACGAAAATGTACAATTGGTCATTTGAGGAGGCTGACCATTTCATGTACTAAATGAAATATATGTACAAGTGGTCATTTGAGGATGCTGACCATTTGAAAAGGTGTGGCGCTTATAAGGGATTGCTTGTTGGTAGTTATTGAGAAAAACAGGGGTGGGCCCTTATAAGGTCCTGGGCGCTTACTAGGGATAATACGGTACACATAAACATGATGAACATGCTAAATGCTTAATTTCTATGCCCTTTCTTTTCTGCAGCTCTGCCAAACTAAACTGTAGCAAACTGTTCAGATGACACCAGCATTAAAGAGGAAGTGCACACTGGCAGTAAAGAGGAAGTGGATGGACACCAGCAGTGAAGGGGGCACTACTGAAAGAGAGAATGGACAAAGCTTTAGATTGGGACAACATCTCAGGTGAGTACAAACTATTATGACATGACATGACATGACACACTCAATTTGAATGACAATGAAGTAAAAAAAACATTTGGGTTTCCTTTGAATTACCATATCATTCATTTGAAGTATTTGACATTGTCTATTGACTTTTTTTCATTATCAGGTTCTGCAATTGAGTCTCCTGCAATTCAAGACCATAATTTTGTTGCTCTCCAACTGAAGACATTTTATTGCTGTCCAACTGAAGAACATTGGGCAAAAGGGAAAAGCGAGATGCATGTTGCCAAGGTACACTTTATAAAACAATCAGTACATTAATATTAACCCTAACCCCGGTTTAGGGTTTTTGACCGGGATCACAATTTTCGAGGAAAAAACACCAACTAAATCTCCGGGAACCTGCCGGGATTCGATCAAGGGACCCTCCGTTCTCAAGCTCCACGTCCCAACCACTAAGTCACGGCCGGCCCTCAGCTACACATTCGCGCAGTATACTGCGCTTACTATATAGGCTCGGTTGACTACGTCATCGAAAACAGACGACGCATGCGTTTGGAGAGGGACTTTTGATTAGCATTTTTTAGCACTCGGGGGGGGGGGGGGGGGTTAGGGTTAATAGTGTTGTATATTAAAAAATGTTCTATTGCTATCATCTAAAGTTAAATGAAGACAAAACAGAAGTTCTGTTCTGCATAACACATCACACTTGAGGCCCAGAGATTGTAGGACTATTTCATAAATGTGTGTTGACGATGCTGAGATTGAACCGTCTTTAAATGCACACAATCTTGATGTTCTTTTTCAAATAATCTCAAAATGGAATCACATATTCATTAAGTAAAAGTCTGTTTGCTTCACATGTACTTTACAAAATCAACCAAATTCATCAGTTTCTTGATCAACAAATTAACTGTTAAATGTATGGTTATTACTATTGTTAATCAGATACTAATTGTCCTTATGTTTGGATATTTTGAAACACAGGTAACATCAATCAATGAAAATGATGTATGTCTTACATGAAACAAACCACCAACACTTGCTACATTTGGCCTGAAGGGGATGAAGCATTCTACAGACACCCACTAAGTGACATCATTGGTTCTGCCCACTCCAGAATATGTGATGGTTGTTGGTTCATGGTTGTTAAACAGATTCCATTTGAACCAGGCCTAAGAACTTTTTAAACACAGGGTGTGTTCCCCAGTACAGCTTTGACATAATGCAACCCCTTCAGCTGAAATAGAGGCTAAGTACTGTTGTAGTAACACTATGTCAAAGCTATTTCGGTCCATAATCTTGTTCAGGCATGAGAATTCTCCTGGATAAAACAGGAATTGTGTTGGCTTTTTAAAATAAAAAAATCTCATTTGTACCGTGATTCCAGTTTGTGGCACAATTTATACACATTTTTACAAGTATTTTATTAACTGTTGAGTCCCATGCCTGATGGTAGAAGCTACTACTGAACAAGTTCTCCTCCTGCATGAAAGAGATGACAATTAGCACAATCATGTAGGAATGTAGCAATATCACAACATTCATCAGCCGGAGAACCAGTAGTACTGCTTCAAAATGGATAACAATATTTTAGTCTTCACATATGATGAATGATTAATTATGTGCTATATGAAGTTTTGCAGCTATGATTGAAAGTGATATTAATGGACTCTAAATGATGTGATAACTTTATAGCAATAACAATAATGGGCAACAAGAGTAGTTTTAAACTAACCAAAATTAACTTTCCAGAAATGACAGATAAAAATAACAACACATGTATGTAAAAATGCATGCATGATGTTTGATAGTAAAGGGTTTATCTATAGGCCAAACTTCAATATTAAAACAATCACATGATGTAAAGCTTCAAATATTGGCAGCACGGATTTTTTGTAATGATAAAGTTTCTTGTATAAGAACATTTCAATTTTCCAAATATATAAATACAAGCCATGCTTTACGGTACTTACCTTGTCAAAAAGTGTTGCGTGTGACTGTGGTCCATCATGTAAGTTTGATTATGGTTGCGAGTTTATTATCAACATACCATAACTATATATCAACATACCATACATGGTCGCGAGTTTATTATCAACATATCATTATCAACATGCATGAGGATTGTACATTTTGACCATTTTGGAAATTCCGAATCTTCATACATGTACATATACTTGCAGCTTTGTAAAATTAACCAGGTGTTTATTAAAAATGGGCCTGCAGAATCAGTACTCAAACTCAATAGTCTTTGGTCATCTTCATTTCCTGAAATGGCTAACCTTTTAGGAACATACTTTATTCTGTTTGTGTTTAACAAAGCTAGATGGAAGATTAAGGGGTAGTCCAACATTATCACCATTTTCATATATGTACAGACTTAACTTAACAAATTTATGGCTTGAAAAAAATTCCTGCCTCTCAAGATCGCCATTTAAATTATGTACGCTAAGGGTATTTTTTTACCCCTCCCCTGCTACGTACGCTTTGTACGTAACTGTATGTGAAAATGGTGGACGACCCCTTAAAACATTTGTAGGAGATAATTGTAACTGAAAAGGTTTCTTGTATGGCTGTTATAGTGTTCTTGTATGTGTAAAACAGTTATAGAATATAGTTACATGTAATGTAATATGTTATTGGTTGTCATACAGGTTGTCCCAAAATGATTAGTACCCATACATGAGAACTCTTTTCATGATCATGATTTTGAAGTAATTAGGAATCGTATCGCTCTGTAACTCGGAATATATTTATGATTTATGATCCAAAATGGGCAGTTCCGTAATAAGGTAACCCAAATTGAAGAAATTGAAAAAATTGAAAATCGTCGATATAACCTAATTTATGTATCATATCAAAGGTTATGGGTTGTAGTTTCATGATATAATTTGGAATTTGATCTAACATTCTCGGTTTGGCTGATTTTGAGGTTGTCGCGGACGTACATGGCATTTTTTAGTAGAAATCGCACCATGGAAGTGCAATTATTTCCATGAATGAACTAAGGCAAGTATTACAAATTGATACAATCAATACAACAATGAACTGTGTTATGTATCATATAAAAAAGTTACTTAAAATGACCAAAATATTTAAGAATTATGCTTTTTGGATTAAATTTGGTACCTTCTGTTGCGGACGTACACTTCCCAAAAGCTGCTACTTTTAACCACTCTGTTCAATACTTTGGTAATGTTGGAAACCAATGAAGTAAGTATTTTTCTAAAGCTGATGATTCATACTTAATGTTTAAAACTTATTTTGTTCTGTATCTGTTTACATGTTTAATACATGGTCTTTTGTTAGTGTTGCGGACGTACATCTGTGTTGGACGTACATCTGTGTTCACAGATGTACGTCCGCAACACTAATATGTACGTCCGCGACGGATAAACATCAGTCAATTTTAACTTAAAGATAAAGGTTCTGATAATTTTCTCTGTTTGTTTTCTTTAGGTTTGTCCCTCTTACAAACAAAACAATATTAGTTTTCATTACAGACCTGAACACTTCAGAGAACTTTTGATAGGAATACAGGTGTACAGAAAAAATCACTTTCTCTGCGTACGTCCGCGACGGAGGGTTTTCACGCCATATCTCATTAACCGAAAATATATAAATCCAAATCAGCACATATAAGGCAAAACAGTTTCTCGTCCCCGCCCGCTTCCTTTTTGCCTTTTTTTTAACCCCAAAACACTTTTTTAACCATAAAAGGTATCGTTTTTTCAATGTTAAGTCAAATAAATGTATAAACATCTGTATTTTGTCTTTCCTTTTGTTTTCAACAAAGTTGTAGCCAATACAAGTCTGAAAACGGTGTTAGAAAAGGTGGATGTCATTTAAGAAACAACAGCAACTGGAAAAAAGGTCGAAAGCGGAAGTTTTTTTTGGTGGAAAATCAGTCCGCCATTTTGGATCCGCCATTTTGAAGAAAAAAAAGAAAAAGGGGCCTCCTTCCTTTTTTCAAAAAGCCCGGATGAAAAACTGTTTTTTGTTTTTTTTGGCCTAAATCACAGTTGAAACAGGACAAAACAGATGACAACTGCAGAGACAATTTGGCAGGCATTCTGTCAGAGCAGGAGCAACTTTTTATACAATGGACATGTATGATATATCAGTTACATCATGTACATGTAGGCAGGCCTATATACTATACGCTTTTATATTCCGTCAATGTATCAAATGTTGTATGGTAAATAATATCGCACCCGGCAAGCGGGGGCACAGTTTGTACGTCCTGTACACTCCCACGCATAGCTGGGCACCGGTACATTAGCGATGTACATTCGCCATGTCCCAGGTCCCCGAGAGCCGGGCTTACAACAAGTGCATTTTAACAATATTTTAATTTTTATGTTCACTTACAAGGATTTCAATATTTTATTTATAAACAAATTATTAATTTAAAAAAAATTAGGTTTTGAAAAAAACCTGAAGAGCTTTGAGACAACAGATTTTTTTTTAATATAGCCTTACGGGACGTCTAGCAAGACAGCACCGGCGTCAGGGATAGCACTGGATCAAAAATGTGAGAGGTCCCATGACATTTTTAGGACCCCCGTAGGACTTCAAAAAACAAATTTAAGGGGTCCCCAAGAAAAATTGAGGGGTCCTGAAGTTTAGGTATTTGAACATATTACTTTTTTATGGACAGTTTTGATGAATTTATATTGTGAGCAAAGGATTGATGTAATTTACAGAATTTCATAAGGTTTCCATTTCCATTCATCGTCAAATTTAAGGGGTCCCTTCAATTTTGATCGGGACCCGCAAGTCTTTCCAATTTGAAACCTGATGCGTCACTATAAGAAAGTGAGAGGTCTAGGATGCGCAGACGCGTCAGAATGCGACCCCTGACCTGCATACATATTATTTGATCATTAAACATGAATCATAATAATCTGAAGCAAAACTTTGACTAATTTTATTCAGAAAAGTTGAAAAATATTGAAGACAGCACCGGTGTACATATTATTTGATTATTAAACATGAATTATGATGATCTAGCAAAAGTTTGACTAATTTTATTCTGAAAAGTTGATAGAAATATTGATAGATGAAACACCGCCTACATGTACATGTAGACAGTCGGTGTCGTACATTTACTGTAGCAGGAACAAATAGGGGGATCCTACAAAAATGTAATTCAAGACAGCTATGTTGGAAATTTTATAGAATACTTTTGAGATATTCAACCAAGACACTCATTCTTAGCAAATAGTTTCAGCAATTTCACTGGGTTAATTTCTCGAGGGTGAAAAAACAAAATGATGAGCAAAATGTGTGCTCTCGCAGTATTTTGGGCTATAAAACAATGAAATTGTCAACATTTTTCACTCTTGAGAGAATTTTGAAGGGTGAAAATCAAAAGTGAAGGGTATTTCACCCTTTGTATAGGCTGAGACCATGGTCTCAGGTATAGGGTGAGTGAAAACACTGTAGTTTGACTAATTTTATTCAGAAAAGTGAAAATATGTAAAAAATGAAAAAATGTTGATTGAAATATCTGACGTCCACTAGTTAGTTACAGTAACAGGTAACTCGGTACTTAGAATCAGTAGTTTGATAAGGTCGAGTGTTAATGACATGACATTTCACAGGTCCTCTATTTACTAGGATTAACGCCAAGTCAGATTCTTTCATTTCATACATGTAGCTCTCAGCACAGGCGTTGCATCCAAAGGTTAAACATGGCCTTGTCTAAACTACGAAAACTAACATGTTACAGTTGGCTTCATAAAATTAGTATTCATAATCATATACTAATGGGAATAAGGCGATCAAAATTCAAGTCAGCTTTCTTGGAATTTGAAATAGGTTGAGCTATTTTACACATGATATCTCAAGCAAAAGTTTGACTAATTTTATTTAGAAAAATTGGACAATATTGATGAAAAGTATCTGATGCTGATGCTTTAATTTCATAGCTCTGAGACAGCTATCATCATGATTCATAGCCAGGGTTGTAGGTAGCCACATTTTAGTGCCGGCTAAAATTTCACACATTTATCGCCACTCTCTGGCATTCTGAGCATTTTGTGGTATTTGATGTACATTTACTCAATTTTTGAGTCTTAGAGCTGGTTAATTTGCCTGAAAATTGCTGCGAGTGCCGGTTATTTAGCCTTAATTAGTGCCGGTTACCGGCCGGCACCGACCAGTGTAGCTACATCCCTGTTCATAGCTAGGTCTTGCCGAAACAGGCACGCAATAATAATAGGCCTAATATAATTAATGAATTTATTGAGGGTTATTACGTTTATTTAGGGAACCGTCGCATAGGATGGGGATACTTTGAACCTTGATAAAGTCGATGGGTAACTTTGCCCCACCCCAAAAAAATCAAATCAAAGTTTTATAGTGAATTTAAAAATAAAAAAAATTTAGAACAACATATTATTTATACCCTGCTACATAATACTTGAAGTATGTTGTTAGAACTAGACCTAAACACACCACCCTGCAGGATTTATTATTTATTTTTAGGTATTTTTAGGATATTTACATGTTTTTCCCAAAACCACACGACAAAAGTGGATTCAATAACCAAATACCAACATTTGAATCTCAATCAACACTGCAAATCACAACAGACAGTGCCATTCTCAACCGACAGTGCATGTCTCAACCGACAGTTAAGTCCTCAACCTACATAAGTCTAATATTGACCAACCCCCCCCCCCCCCCCCCCCCCCCCACCTCTGGCTACGCCACTGAACTTCTTGTGTATATTGCCAACAATGGACTAAGTAATGGATCTTGTTTTAACGAGAAGTGTTTTTTTACCAAAAATAATTATGAATTATTAGAGGGTGACAATACAAAACATCAAAAAACACTTTTTTTGGTCAAATTTGACCATGTAATGTATTAAACACCTTTTTTTATACACTTCAATAAACTATAAGAAACCTTAATTAATGATAGGTTGAAATATCTTGGGGAAGGGTAGCAGGAAGAAAGCAACAACTGAAAAAACATGACCCTCACCCCCAGTCCCTAGATACTAACAAGTTATGACCCACCCTCTTGAATGTAGACGTTGGGCGTATGATAAAATTGTTATCAAAAATAGATTATGGTTTGAAATATTGGTACAAAAAAGTTTTGACCCCTCCCCCCTCTTTAATTTCCTTAAAAAAATAAACAAAACCTTTTGATTTCTTTGAAAGTTATGACCCCCGTGTTCTGTGCCCCATCCCCCTCGTAACAATAATGAACTGTCCCTAAGTTTGAACAAGATTTTCACATGTGGGCCAAAGTTACTTTGACCCACTCTAATATTGGGGAACAAACTATAGATCTAGAAAGACTTTAATTTTTGAAGAAAAAAAAAATATGTGAGAGGCAAGATTATACTACATTTACTAGTCATAGTTCAATCAGATCAAAATTGGTGAGAAATATATTCTATCCGTGCGCAAATCCAAACGTATTATAAGCACGATTTTGGCGTACACAAGAGTTACACATACAATGACACTGCGACACTTTGGGCCATATTGCGCCATGCAAGCGTTTTGAAAAAAAATTGTAACAAAATTGGTCAAAGTATCCCAATTGTACGGTACGCTAAATTCATAAAATATTTGTATTGCTAAATTTAGTGATTAAATTCAAGTGGACAAAAAGAGCGCATAAACACTAAGAATATCCTGATTTTATTGAAATTGGGTTAAGGGGACACCAAATTTCTTATCATGCTGTGTATACATACCGGGTGGTTCAAAAAAATGTTGACCCAAGTTCAAAGTAATTTTTCAACCACATTTCAAAGTAATTTTTCAACCACAGTTCAAAGTAATTTTTCAACCACAGTTCAAAGTAATTTTTCAACCACAGTTCAAAGTAATTTTTCAACGACAGTCAAAGAATTTGTGTTTACTTGGTCTTGATCAGCAGTAAGTTTTGAAATGATCCTGAAAAAATGGCGCGTTTAGCTTGTTTGATTCATCAGATATGGTTCATTACAGAAAGCATGCACAAACTGGCTTGTCCACAGGAGCGTCATTTACTTTTTGTCTTCAACAAAACAGCATTTTCTAGATTCAGTATTGAAAAGCCCGTCCTGACAAACTATCCCAATCTCTATGTTTATGTGCCATTCACAGTCAACAAAGAAACATAGGTACGTAGGTAGGTAATGTCATGCTCCAGACAGATGTTTCAGATGTCTTCTTTTTTCTTTTCTCCTTTTTTTACAATTTGTGACAAATCCACTTTGTGCATTCTATCTCTACTAAAGGACGCTCCTGTGGACAAGGCAGTTTTGTGCATGCTCTCTGTAATGAACCATATCTGAAGAACCAACCAAGCTAAATTTACCGCTTTTTTAGGATAATTTCAAAACTTACTGCTGGCCATTTCCAGCGTGACAGAGTGACAAAATGAAGCTACTTTTTTAAAGGCCTGTAAAAAATCCCCTTTAAGGTTTAACCTTTTCATTCAAGTATAAAATCAATCACAATCCAAGAAACTAGAGGAATCTGTGGCTGTACAGAGACGAAATGAAATCAGCGTGACAGACGGTACGCAAATTACACTCAATTTTTTGAAAAAAACTTTGAAAAAAAAATGCTATCTGTTCTCCTATGAATTTGTAAGTTTTTCTCTTTTACTGTTATTTACTTATATACAAATAATCAGAAAACGCATGATTTTTTAATTCAAAACATGGAACTGAAAAATCCTGGCTCTTTAAAGTTGTGACAGTTGTGACGGGTCCGTGACAGACGGACACTTTTGACACGTTTTTGTAGTGATTTTAAGACCATGCAGTGCTAAGATGATCAAACATAATTTATGGAATTTTGTTTTGACTCAACATTAGTAAACAAATGTCACATTGATCAGTATAACATAACCTTAGTCATCATAAGAGACATCTTTTGGGATGTGAGTCAGTCTCCAACAAGCACTATCCCAGTATCACTGAAAAATGCTAAAAATCAAGATTTTGCCATGTTTCATGGAAAAAATACACAACTATTTCATGTTTTTTTGTGACAGACGGAACATTTTCAACATGCCTTATCTTATAATAAAATAATTTTTCATCTTTCGGGTTAAATTTGATCTTGTGATGGAAAGGAAAGGTATCATACTTCATATTCAACCAAAAATAATTATCTTTCGAACATCAGAACTGTAGCAGAAGGGCACAGAGGGGAACTCAAATGTTCATGACAAAATTCGGAAAAAAACTATATTTCCTATTTCCGCAAACTTTAACCCTTCATAAAAATAAAACCGAATGCAGCAGAAGAAAATCAACAAAAGTTTCTGAAAGCTTGATTAGTCTACTTTCACAGAGAGAATGTTTCAATGGTAAAGAAATTACTTTCAAAATTCATGAAGGTGCAATCCTTACGTGGAAATGGCCTGCTGATCAAGACCAAGTAATTTACACAAATTCTTTGAAATGTGGTTAAAAAAATACTTTAAACATGGGTCAACTATTTTTTGAATTACCAGGTATATAGGTCCTTATCAAATATTTTGTTGTGCCATTTTTCTTTTTAATTTGTATTTGTGGTTCATCTTACTTTTATTCCCAAGAAACAATGTTTGGCCTGTAATCGACGTAAAGCGGAGACCAAAGCTACATTGTACATTATTCAAATTCTGAAAAAAGTGTTTTATTCAGTACTCAATGGACTCATACCCTACTCCAGCTATAAAATGATGTTGAATTAAGAACTAATTGAGTTCAGGAAAAACTCTCAAAGTAATCACAAAGTCTGTTTAGCATACTTGGGAAATACATACATGCGATGCGATTTTAAATGCGGATATCTAATTTTGTTATTTTGTTAATTTTTTGCCCACCCTCTTTTGTTGGTTTTTTCGTTGCTCTTTCAGAAAAGATTTGGTCATCAATTTTTTCGGACAACTATGAAAAGAAATCCCACAATTGCGCTCATCCCGTAGGGTTATTTTGCGGCAAAAGTGACTCTGCATACTTAATTCCAGCACCCCTATTATTTAAAATTAAATGCCCCGAGAAGAAACAAATTTGGCACATACCGCTCCATGTATCGCTTCAGGATTGGCCCCACTTTCACTAAGCCATTGATACATTCTTATATTAGTCTTGACTTTTTATTTGTAATCCCATTTATGTTTACAGATCGTGATGAGATAGGAATGGTGCTTTTATCTACTACGTAACTTGTTTGACTGTGATACAGTGCCTGCCTGCATATATGATGGTGGTATACCTTCAACATCTCTTTGCTTGCATTATGTGGATTCATCTGAAGGTATGTTTGTTTCCCTTACACATGGTTCACTATGAAGGTGTGCCCACTGTACATTGTCAGTGCTTGGATGTTAATGCTGGCCCCATTCATGACTATACTCTATTTCTCTTCTTCTGGACAGTGACGTAACTTTACAGGCCCAGCATTTCACTACAAATTATGAAGGTGTACTTTTGGACATTGGTACTATTGGGTGTGCTTTTGAAGTTCCTCAAAACTGCACTACATCAAATGCCTTTCAGAAGTCAGAGAAAGCCAATTATGTAGGCTTACTATCATCAAACCTACTCGCCACTATATTTTTTAAGGTAAAAACGTACAAGATGAATGCCCGGCCCCAATGATCATAACTATACTATATTTCTCTTCCTCGGGACAGTGACGTAACTTTACAGGCCCAACATTCTACTTACACATTTTCTATTATTCTACACATGTGTGTATGTCAATACCTCCAGTGGGCAGGCCTGGAAAAAATGTTGATTTCCTGGCAAGCTAACCCAAATTTCCCTCCAAAATGGAAAATCTCCCACTATTTCTTATATATCTTAATATGGAAGAGCAAAATTGCCCTTCAATTGCCAAAATTTCCTGGCAATGAGCTTCCTAATTTGCCCATTTTTTCTGCAATGTGCTGCAATGACACACCTTCTTATGATAATAGACTATAGTATATCTTATAGACCAGGGTTGTCTCCACGCCGGTCGGCGCCGGTCGGGTGTAGCCGGCACTCATGCTAGCCGACCGGCACACTAAAAAAAAAAACGGCACTTTTTTCCTTCTTTTTCTATTCTACATGGATAAAACCATTAAACTGCCTCATAAAATAAGAAATTAAGTGACAGGAACCCCCAAATAGGCCAAATTGCATTACAAAAAACCTTAAAAAAACCCTAAGCAGGCCCCTGGACCCCGCGCCGTGATCCGCTGCATTCCGTTCTCTACACTCACTCCGCTCGCAATCAGTAAAATTAGCCGGCACTCAAATTGCCTTGGAGACAACCCTGTTATAGACATTGACTAACCCCAATGATATTGTATTACTGTATTATCCCTATTAATCGCCCAGGGCGGTTAGCAAAGTCATTTTGGGTGGGCTGGGCGCTTATTATGTTACCTTTTTTAAACTCATTTATCGTACTAAATAAAATGTACAAGTGGTCATTTGAAGATGCTGACCATTTGATGGTCACTTGAAGATGCTGACCATTTGATGTACTAAATACAATGTACAAGTGGTAGTTTGAGAAGGCTGCGACCACTTGACGTACTAACGAAAATGTACAATTGGTCATTTGAGGAGGCTGACCATTTCATGTACTAAATGAAATATATGTACAAGTGGTCATTTGAGGATGCTGACCATTTGAAAAGGTGTGGCGCTTATAAGGGATTGCTTGTTGGTAGTTATTGAGAAAAACAGGGGTGGGCGCTTATAAGGTCCTGGGCGCTTACTAGGGATAATACGGTACACATAAACATGATGAACATGCTAAATGCTTAATTTCTATGCCCTTTCTTTTCTGCAGCTCTGCCAAACTAAACTGTAGCAAACTGTTCAGATGACACCAGCATTAAAGAGGAAGTGCACACTGGCAGTAAAGAGGAAGTGGATGGACACCAGCAGTGAAGGGGGCACTACTGAAAGAGAGAATGGACAAAGCTTTAGATTGGGACAACATCTCAGGTGAGTACAAACTATTATGACATGACATGACATGACACACTCAATTTGAATGACAATGAAGTAAAAAAAACATTTGGGTTTCCTTTGAATTACCATATCATTCATTTGAAGTATTTGACATTGTCTATTGACTTTTTTTCATTATCAGGTTCTGCAATTGGGTCTCCTGCAATTCAAGACCATAATTTTGTTGCTCTCCAACTGAAGACATTTTATTGCTGTCCAACTGAAGAACATTGGGCAAAAGGGAAAAGCGAGATGCATGTTGCCAAGGTACACTTTATAAAACAATCAGTACATTAATATTAACCCTAACCCCGGTTTAGGGTTTTTGACCGGGATCACAATTTTCGAGGAAAAAACACCAACTAAATCTCCGGGAACCTGCCGGGATTCGATCAAGGGACCCTCCGTTCTCAAGCTCCACGTCCCAACCACTAAGTCACGGCCGGCCCTCAGCTACACATTCGCGCAGTATACTGCGCTTACTATATAGGCTCGGTTGACTACGTCATCGAAAACAGTCGACGCATGCGTTTGGAGAGGGACTTTTGATTAGCATTTTTTAGCACTCGGGGGGAGGGGGGGTTAGGGTTAATAGTGTTGTATATTAAAAAATGTTCTATTGCTATCATCTAAAGTTAAATGAAGACAAAACAGAAGTTCTGTTCTGCATAACACATCACACTTGAGGCCCAGAGATTGTAGGCCTATTTCATAAATGTGTGTTGACGATGCTGAGATTGAACCGTCTTTAAATGCACACAATCTTGATGTTCTTTTTCAAATAATCTCAAAATGGAATCACATATTCATTAAGTAAAAGTCTGTTTGCTTCACATGTACTTTACAAAATCAACCAAATTCATCAGTTTCTTGATCAACAAACTAACTGTTAAATGTATGGTTATTACTATTGTTAATCAGATACTAATTGTCCTTATGTTTGTATATTTTGAAACACAGGTAACATCAATCAATGAAAATGATGTATGTCTTACATGAAACAAACCACCAACACTTGCTACATTTGGCCTGAAGGGGATGAAGCATTCTACAGACACCCACTAAGTGACATCATTTGTTCTGCCCACTCCAGAATATGTGATGGTTGTTGGTTCATGGTTGTTAAACAGATTCCATTTGAACCAGGCCTAAGAACTTTTTAAACACAGGGTGTGTTTCCCAGTACAGCTTTGACATAATGCAACCCCTTCAGCTGAAATAGAGGCTAAGTACTGTTGTAGTAACACTATGTCAAAGCTATTTCGGTCCATAATCTTGTTCAGGCATGAGAATTCTCCTGGATAAAACAGGAATTGTGTTGGCTTTTTAAAATAAAAAAATCTCATTTGTACCGTGATTCCAGTTTGTGGCACAATTTATACACATTTTTACAAGTATTTTATTAACTGTTGAGTCCCATGCCTGATGGTAGAAGCTACTACTGAACAAGTCCTCCTCCTGCATGAAAGAGATGACAATTAGCACAATCATGTAGGAATGTAGCAATATCACAACATTCATCAGCCGGAGAACCAGTAGTACTGCTTCAAAATGGATAACAATATTTTAGTCTTCACATATGATGAATGATTAATTATGTGCTATATGAAGTTTTGCAGCTATGATTGAAAGTGATATTAATGGACTCTAAATGATGTGATCACTTTATAGCAATAACAATAATGGGCAACAAGAGTAGTTTTAAACTAACCAAAATTAACTTTCCAGAAATGACAGATAAAAATAACAACACATGTATGTAAAAATGCATGCATGATATATGTTTGATAGTAAAGGGTTTATCTATAGGCCAAACTTCAATATTAAAACAATCACATGATGTAAAGCTTCAAATATTGGCAGCACGGATTTTTTGTAATGATAAAGTTTCTTGTATAAGAACATTTCAATTTTCCAAATATATAAATACAAGCCATGCTTTACGGTACTTACCTTGTCAAAAAGTGTTGCGTGTGACTGTGGTCCATCATGTAAGTTTGATTATGGTTGCGAGTTTATTATCAACATACCATAACTATATATCAACATACCATACATGGTCGCGAGTTTATTATCAACATATCATTATCAACATGCATGAGGATTGTACATTTTGACCATTTTGGAAATTCCGAATCTTCATACATGTACATATACTTGCAGCTTTGTAAAATTAACCAGGTGTTTATTAAAAATGGGCCTGCAGAATCAGTACTCAAACTCAATAGTCTTTGGTCATCTTCATTTCCTGAAATGGCTAACCTTTTAGGAACATACTTTATTCTGTTTGTGTTTAACAAAGCTAGATGGAAGATTAAGGGGTAGTCCAACATTATCACCATTTTCATATATGTACAGACTTAACTTAACAAATTTATGGCTTGAAAAAAATTCCTGCCTCTCAAGATCGCCATTTAAATTATGTACGCTAAGGGTATTTTTTTACCCCTCCCCTGCTACGTACGCTTTGTACGTAACTGTATGTGAAAATGGTGGACGACCCCTTAAAACATTTGTAGGAGATAATTGTAACTGAAAAGGTTTCTTGTATGGCTGTTATAGTGTTCTTGTATGTGTAAAACAGTTATAGAATATAGTTACATGTAATGTAATATGTTATTGGTTGTCATACAGGCTGTCCCAAAATGATTAGTACCCATACATGAGAACTCTTTTCATGATCATGATTTTGAAGTAATTAGGAATCGTATCGCTCTGTAACTCGGAATATATTTATGATTTATGATCCAAAATGGGCAGTTCCGTAATAAGGTAACCCAAATTGAAGAAATTGAAAAAATTGAAAATCGTCGATATAACCTAATTTATGTATCATATCAAAGGTTATGGGTTGTAGTTTCATGATATAATTTGGAATTTGATCTAACATTCTCGGTTTGGCTGATTTTGAGGTTGTCGCGGACGTACATGGCATTTTTTAGTAGAAATCGCACCATGGAAGTGCAATTATTTCCATGAATGAACTAAGGCAAGTATTACAAATTGATACAATCAATACAACAATGAACATGTGTTATGTATCATATAAAAAAGTTACTTAAAATGACCAAAATATTTAAGAATTATGCTTTTTGGATTAAATTTGGTACCTTCTGTTGCGGACGTACACTTCCCAAAAGCTGCTACTTTTAACCACTCTGTTCAATACTTTGGTAATGTTGGAAACCAATGAAGTAAGTATTTTTCTAAAGCTGATGATTCATACTTAATGTTTAAAACTTATTTTGTTCTGTATCTGTTTACATGTTTTTAAAAGACCATGTATTAAAATACATGGTCTTTTGTTAGTGTCGCGGACGTACATCTGTGTTGGACGTACATCTGTGTTCACAGATGTACGTCCGCAACACTAATATGTACGTCCGCGACGGATAAACATCAGTCAATTTTAATTTAAAGATAAAGGTTCTGATAATTTTCTCTGTTTGTTTTCTTTAGGTTTGTCCCTCTTACAAACAAAACAATATTAGTTTTCATTACAGACCTGAACACTTCAGAGAACTTTTGATAGGAATACAGGTGTACTGAAAAAATCACTTTCTCTGCGTACGTCCGCGACGGAGGGTTTTCACGCCATATCTCATTAACCGAAAATGGTACAGCAAAGGAATTTTCAGGTTTTATACTCCTACTAGAGATACTTGAAACCCAGGTGTTAATAATCAAGCAACTGGTATAGTTTAGATTTTGCAAGCCCTCAAAGTGTCTGAAATGTACGTCCGTAACTACGGAACTGCCCAAATGTAAATCTGCAAGAAAATCTACTTTCTAAAAACAATCATCAATAGAGAGAGCCCCCTGGAAAAGATCACATAATATGCCTTTAATTACCTCTCTCGGAACTTCATCAACCACTTACAGCAACTATATCGGCGACTCATGGTTCCGGTTGGATCCAAAACATGCCTACACATAACCAAACCATAATTAATGCCAACCACACTAATCACCAAATAGGAGAACCGCTAAATAGGAGAACCGCCATATCCGAAAACCGCTAAACACGAGAACCGCTCTAGTTAAAACCAAGACTTAGCACGGAACCTATCTATGGACTGACAGATATGAATGTCGACTGTATGTCATCAAATGCTGTACCGAGACCCTGAACATAATATATTTACAGGTGTTCAGGTCGTTTTATATAGTTTTAAGAAATGTTTAATACATTATTTAAAGTCAAAGCATACCCATGACATTTTCATACCAAGGTGTATTAGGTAGACAGTTTTGTAAGGTATTTTCACGCGGCTATTAGTTTCAAAGTCTTATCTCAAGAATTACTTAACCAATACTAGGCATGTTTGTTTTTATTGTAATGCATTCCTCATGGCGATTCCAAATATGGAGATGAGATTCAACAATGTTGACATTTTTGAAACATTTTGTGAAATGTTGAAACTGTCGTCTGCATATAATTGCCGCGTGGAAAGTGTTAACTAAAACAAAATCGTTATACTAAATGATTTCTTTTGGAAATCAATCAAATGATGTTCATAATTAATGCCGGCCTTATCACCGATGATAATATGTATATGGGTCATTTCTCCAGAGTGCCCGAGTTATTTGTTTTCTACGTTTGCGTTTCTGTTTTCAATAAGTGTAATGAGGGTGTAGAGAAAAGGATTGATCGCAGAATTAATCGGGATTATAAAAGCTACTGTCCAAACGTACACCAGTGGATCAACAGAGATAACCTGGCATTGAGCGAGGATACACAGTATGATGATCGGAACCCAAGTAAAGAAGTCAGTCAATACAATGGCAGACATCTTCACAGACATTCTAATCTCCTGCTTCATGGTTTGATTCCTTCCCGCCTTCTTTGTTGTGTCTCTTGCTGTTTTGAAAATATATATATAAAGAACAGCAACCACCACAAAACAAACCAAGTTGAGACAGATGAAGATGATGATTGAAAAGTACGTCGCCAACTGGGTGCCTGTAATTTCCGAAACGGCATAGGTAGCAGATATGGTTATTGAACGTACCTGCATCCTGTAATCGTAAACTATTGCCCCTACTTTCCAATTCCAATACTGGAATGAATACAATTTGGCAGTTTTTGAATCAATGACAACGGATTTGATAGTCTGTTCGCTTACAGGTCTTCTTACTATTGGTAAACCCACACAAACTTCAGAAACCTCGTAAATATCGGAATAGAATCCCGATAAAATGATTGGTACCACACTGATAACCATACCACTAATCCAAATTGATGTCAAACAAATTTTTGCCGATTTTGGTGTTAAACGATAAACGCTGAACGGATACCTAACGCCTTGGAACCTGTCAAAAGTGATAAGTGTAATCAAAATTACAGACACTTCACTCGACATAACTGACAAGGTGCTCGTTAACTTGCAGATAGGGCCAGTCCTCCAAGATTCAGAGTAAGAGGGAAAATAATCCACATAGTAAGCATCGGCAGATGCCATCAATACCATACTGATTCCCATGAGGAGGTCCGACAGTCCTAGATGAGATATCAGAAGAGATTGAACTGATTCCTCTTGTTTATCAACACAGCGTGAATAAAGCACGATCACGTTGCATACAATCGCGAAAAGACCAAGAGCCCAGATACACAAACGAGATGGATAGTCACTCAACATTCGATTGCACGTTAAATAAATCGGTCGAGGGTTTCTTGAAATGCACGTGACATTTTTTACAAGGCAGCAAGTGGCACTTTCATCAACTAAAATCATCGATGTACCAAGATCACTAAAAGATGATTTAGTTATGAGCAATAGATTGTTCGATCTAAGGTCTAACACATTGATCCCATTTGTATGAAAGCCTTTGCTCTCAATTGTTTGGATTGAATTATATGAGAGGTTGACAAATGTCAAATGTGTCAAATTGTCAAAAAAACCTACGGGTAAAGTCTTAATGTTATTATACTGCATATCAAGATTTTGAAGATAGGTCAAACCGGTAAAAAGACCTCTTGTGATATTTGATAATAAATTGCTCGATAGTTTAAGTAAAACCAAATTATTTAAGTACTTAAATAAACCTGGTTTAATTTCAGTTAGTGTGTTGTTCTCTAAGTAAAGGATTTCTAAATTAATGAGATCATCAAATATTCCAACTGGCAGCCAAGACAGGGCATTGTTTTTAAAAGATAAGAAATTTATAGTGGTCATATTTTGAAAAGTATCCAGGTTCATATGCTTCAATTTATTAGTTCCCGCGTCGAGTATCTGTAAACGAATAAGCCCTCTCAAAGAGGGCATGACATGCAGATTATTGTTAGAGATATTCAAAACTATCAATGTATCTAAAGAAGTAAACACGTCATGAAGTACATCAGTTAACTTGTTATTACCGATATTCAGATATTGCAATGAAGTCATATTGTCGAATACATTTTCTGATAGACTTTCAAGATGATTGTCGTTTAACAAAAGTGAGGCTACGTTCATCAATGACTCAAAAATTTGGAGGGGTAAACCGGTCAGTGAATTATAGCTGAGATCAATGTTCACCAATAAATGCATATTTCTGAATGCACCAGTTGGTAACAAAGTTAAATGATTATGTTGTATTTGAAAAGCGTTAACATTTACTAGTCCAGAAAATGCATCGTCTGGAATTGAGGGCAGTAAGTTATTTTGAAGAGCTACAGTTTTCAAATTTACAACACCTTTAAAAACACTATCGGGTAATTCAACCAGGTTATTGTTTTCAATCCGTATGGTGATAGCACTATACAGATCAGCAAATATACCATTAGGTAACGAGGTCAGTTGATTGTTGGTTAGCATCAATTGGCGTAACAAATATAGGCCATGAAAAGCACCTACATGTAGCTTTGACAACTGATTATATTCCAATCGTAAGTCCTCCAGATGACCTAGACCAGAAAATTCATTATTTATTGATACCAGATAGTTATTGTTTAAATTCAAGGCCGTCAAATTCATCAAATTTCCAAAAATACCGTTGGGTATGGACGATAAGTTATTGTTATGTAGATATAACCTAGTCAAATGAATCAATCCGTTGAATATGGCTTCTGGCAAGGTAGATAATTGGTTATGTGCAAGTTCTATGTAGTCCAATTTGGTTAAACCATCATACACATCTGCATCTAAAGTGACTAGTTTATTACCGGAAAGGTAAATAGAAAGCATTTGCGCAAGGTTATCAAAAATTCCAACCGGCAAAGAACTTAGACTATTCATATTTAAATAGAGTATACTCAATGAAAACATATTACTGAACACCTTAGCAGGTAATGAAATCAATCGATTGTAACTCAGATATAATCTTTCTAATGAAAACATATTACTGAATACCTTAGCAGGTAATGAAATCAATCGATTGTAATTCAGATCTAGTCGTAGTAACTCATTGAGACCTATGAAGGCGTCAGGCGTTATATCTGACATATGTTGCGCAGCAAATGACATCCGTTCAGTGTCTGTATGATAAATCAACAGAGTAACCATGATATCATCATTGCAAGCAGTTGTCCATTTCTTATAGCCAAGGATACAGGAGCATTCTAAGGGACAAGTAAACTCGTAGTAAGTGATAGTGCGTAATGATTGGCGCCCTTTGTTAATTTCATCATAGTGAGTAGCATTGCAAGTATTGTGTACAATGCCGTTTTCAACTAATTGTATGTGTTTGTCATGGCAACCTGTAATCTGTGTAGTTATTCCTTGAACTTTCAACGTCACTTGACTATTAAAATAGTTCAGTTTGAAATTCATGACATCGCTTAGAATAAATAGACAGGGTTTTGAATCTATCGCAAGATATCTTTGTTGACAATTGTTAGTTGACGCTAATATTTCAATATAAAAGTTGGAATACACAGCTTCCTCATTTGAATAGAGTATCTCTATAGACGTTCCATTCACTCCCACTAAATCAAGGTCTATATCGCACCCGTTCAATCCATCAGTGATGTTCCCTGTATTTATAACAACTGGGTTTGAGGTTATATTGACGTGGCTGATGTTACATGAATCAACGCCACCCAGAGTTGCCAACGCGCACTGTAGACAAGTAAGAAATAGTGATAATATAAGGCAACAACTAACTGATTTCGCACATGATTCCATTTTGATACCCAGTGTAGCTGTTAAAGGTCCACTCTGGCTAGTTCACCCAGGGTAAACTAGCGAACACCTGTTCATTTGGTGACCTATGGAATAGAGTTACGATGGAGAAAGCTCAACCTTGAGATATTCCCAAAGGATCTGGCTTGTAAGAGACCTACGGGTTTAAAGGAAAACACATTAAACTGAAGTTTACCATAGTTTAGCTAGAAATTAAGTAAGATATGTATGACATTTCCAAATGACATACAAACTGTTGTTGGAGAGTCGCGCGTGTAGTTGATGCTTAATATCTAATGTTCATATATTACAATCCCTTCATACAAAATCTTAAATGTTCCATAATATTCTATTCTGTTTTTTTCTTCTAACGTTCTTCAGCACGGTATTTTCCAAACCTCTGAATCAAACTGTCGGAAGAACGAATGGCTAGTAAATTATAGCTGTCAATGTGCTTTACGTCCGACCTGCAAATACATTTGAAGAAAAAATATAAATATCGATTAGAAAATGATATAATTCACATTCAGAAAAGCTATAGACTGTAACAGTCACATTTATTTATTTCAATTTTTTCTGTTTATTATCCTCTCTTAATATACACATGTTGACATATAATTATTGTGTTCATACAATTTCGTATCCTACATATTTAATTTTAATATGAATTTTAAATCAACTAACTTTCCAAAAGGTCTAACTTCTAAATTTTAAATCAAATCGTCAAAATAATACAACATGTTTCAACGTTTACGTATAACATTACACAGAGCATTACAATGTTGAGTGTGCATTCTTTTATATAGTTTTCAGGTATGTACCTGAACTACTTCATTTACTGGTCATTACATTTTTAACATTCTATGTATACAGGTGTCCCAAAAGTGTGAAAACCTTTTCAAAACGTTATATCCCGGATTAAAAATTTCGCAGTATAAAAGTAAAAATACATTTGGATGGAGAGAACTTGTAGAATTATTTTGGTACCAAACTTACTATTACAGCTATCTGTTTGCAAAAATACAGACGAAAGTTTCCCGAGCTGTAAAACTGCACTTTCATATAACATCGTCGTTTTAATGAGTTGAATAAAGTCAAGGGTGCGATAAACGGAAAGAGGAAGGAAGGAGAACAAATGTTATCTGCAACGATTCTTGTTCAATTTTGATTGATATAATCCCTATTATAATATTGTGGACAACATTAAATAAGTGAAACCCTTTTTTGAACAGAATCCACATGAATGGAATGTGAGGAACACGCTGTATGTGATTACAGTGACTTATAGATGAGGTGACCGTTGTTTACATCAGTAGTGTTTACAAATTGATTAGCGCCTGGTCTAAAGACATGCTAGAGGTACTAGTCCATGACTACTGCATACATTACTATATGAAAGCAAAACACACATCACTGAGCGCCAATTTTAAAAGCACATGCCCTTATGGTGCGCACGCAAACCGCCGGGCAACCAGATTTAGTACCAGGTCTCTCATTGTGCTTAGGGATGCATACCATAACTACTGCGCTATTACACCGTAAGCATGGTAAGTAATGATCAATCAAGTGTGAATTAAAGCACCGTTCCCTGTAGGTGCGCACGCAAACCGCCGGGCACTACGTCACCGGTCACACCATCTATACAGAGCGTCAGTAAATCGAACGATTTCATGGTATTGTGAGTTATGTAGCCAAACCTTTCAGCGTGTGTTAATATTTAGGGGTCTCAAAAAGGAGTCATGTTTGGTAACGAAATAACTCTACCGGTTTTTCTCTTTCCAAATGTATTTTCAATTTGGTACCGCAACTTATGGTAAGAGCGATACAAATAGTTAAAATGGTTTCGAAACTTTTAGGACACCCTGTACATGTAAGTCTCTGATTTGCAGCTCAAAGAATAATTAGCTGGTTAAATTGGAATGCTTTTCCTTAACGGGACTTGGTAATTGCTAATTAACTTGCTAGTTATTTTATTTATACAATTATTTGTGTCATTCATCATCTTCATGATGATAGGCAAAAAATATATCTCGGTCTACTCAAAATTGTTATAATCGATTTATTTCCCCCAAAAGAATTCAGAAATTGATTTCTTTTATAATTTGGATGTTGTTCTCTGTGTTTGGGCTTATCCTATTCCTGTGCCACGCCACTTTAAATGGCTGTTTTCACCATGCCCATTTGTATTTACCAGTTAGATTTGTTATCACTCAGTTCATGAACTTAGCTATTGTTCATTTGCTAATTAACTTGCTAGTTATTTTATTTATACAATTATTTGTGTCATTCATCATCTTCATGATGATAGGCAAAAAATATATCTCGGTCTACTCAAAATTGTTATAATCGATTTATTTCCCCCAAAAGAATTCAGAAATTGATTTCTTTTATAATTTGGATGTTGTTCTCTGTGTTTGGGCTTATCCTATTCCTGTGCCACGCCACTTTAAATGGCTGTTTTCACCATGCCCATTTGTATTTACCAGTTAGATTTGTTATCACTCAGTTCATGAACTTAGCTATTGTTCACATTTGCTCTTTATATACAAAAGAAAGGTTCAGTAAAATGTTTCCATTATTACACTTTATACGTTATATCATCCGAGTAGGGGCCAGTCCTTTCGAGTTGTTTACGTTGATTTTTTGCTTCAGCGATATCTTTGTTATACCATGGTTTTGAGGGCCTATTTGTAATGACACGGTTAAGGTAACAGGAACATTCTTATTTAAAATTGAGATAGCACATTCATTGAGATAGCACATTATTATATTCAGTCAGAATCAGCTATATCTTTGGCAAAAGCAATATAAACTTGTTTGTATTGGTGTTTTTACTGCATGTTAGGACATTTGTATCCATTTAAACAAGGTGGTCAACAATGTGTTAGGCCACTTTTCCCTTTTTTATTTATGATACATAGTAGAGGTTAGTATGTAGACTGGCCCCTATTTTCGTGTCAAATGTTTGGTATATCATTGGTGCAAGACGTTCATTAGTTAGACTAAGATCCCATTACGGAATAAAGCTGTGTAATCCTTTAATCCGACAATAAAGGTTAATTCTGTACTTGGGTTGGGCTGGTGTGGCGCAGTGGGTAGAGCACTAGATTCATGATATAAAGGTTGTGGGTTCGAGTCCCGCTGTGGTCAACATGTTGTGCTCTTGAGTAAGGCACTTTACCGCAATTACTCCTCTCTACCCAGGTGTATTTAAATGGGTACCGGTATTCTTCAGTGCTGGGAAGGTCGCTGTGGAGGAGGTGTAGCGAGCCCCACACAGCAACATTATAAAAAGAAGTGAGTCTGGCCCTATCGCTTTGAAAGGGAGATGGGCACTCCGCTCCTGGTATTACAGGATCGACCGCCTTTACCTTTCTGTACTGCCTCACACCAAGGATAATAACAGTTAGAATGGACCCTACATTCTAACCTGGATTTAGATCAAGACCAATGACACACAACCTGTCCATGGTAAAGGCTATATAGGGTCATGTGTTTTAAGCTCGCCTCCTTTCTCGTTACATACGGATTTTGGCTTTCGCGACATGATTTTAACTTTACACATTTATATTTGCTTGTATACCCCCCCCCCCCCCCCCCCCCCCATGAGGTAGTAAAAGTTTACATTTTCTGAAGGGAAATTGCATGAGGATACCAAATATGCCAAATATCAGAGTTTTTTAATTTTTAATTTGAGATCTATATATTTTTTATACCTACCCCTACGTCGGAATGGTAATTATAACGGCTAGTGAATATCTCCAATTTATATTTAATATATTTTTAGAATTTTCAGAAATATTTGTTTAAGGATGAACCCTTCCCTGATATAAACTTCATTTCTGAATTCCTCTAGTTACAAGCTTTCCAAAAATGTATACCTATGAAACTATGAATTTCAAAATTAGGATAAAGTCAGTTCTTCATCAGTTAGTAGTTGAAGAAAATGATGCCTATATTCTTACAGGAACTCTGCATTGGAAATTGTCTGGAGTTTCGCTAATGTTTATGCTGTGAACAAATTAAAATAAATACATTACCCCGGTTAAGCTATATATTGAAATTAAGCAGTTTGGATATCAATTTATAGAGCTTAGTTGTTCTGGACTTTTTTAATGGCCACGTGCATAATTAAATGGTAATTGTAGTAATAGTCCTTAGTTATGTGGAGGACTTTTAGTTCAGGGAGAGGGGGAAAAGTGAGTTATCATAGTGAGTAGCATTGCAAGTATTTTTTACAATGCCGTTTTCAACTAATTGTATGTATTTGTCATGACAACCTGTAACATTTGTGGTTATTCCTTGAACTTTCAACGTCACTTGACTATAAAAATAGTTCAGTTTGAAATTCATGACATCGCTTAGAATAAATAGACAGGGTCTTGAATCTAACGCAAGATATCTTTGTTGACAATTGTTAGTTGACCCTAATATTTCAATATACAAATTGGAATATACAGCTTCCTCATTTGAATAGAGTATCTCTATAGACGTTTCATTTACACCCACTAAATCAAGGTCTATATTGCAACCGTTAAATTCATTAGTGATGTTCCCCGTATTTATAACAACTGGGTTTGAGGTTATATTGATGTGGCTGATGTTACATGCATCAACGCCTCCATCTCCCAGAGTTGCTAACATGTACTGTACACAAGTAAGAAATAGTGATAATATAAGACAACACATAACTGATTTCGCACATGATTCCATCTTGATACGCACTAATAGCTGTTCGGTTATAATTTAAAAGCAAAGGTCCACTCTGGCTAGTTCACCCATGGTGAACTAGTGTACACCTGCTCATTTGGTGACAGATAAAATAGAGTTAATATGGAGAAATATCAACCTTGAGATATTCCCAAAGGATCTGGCTGGTACGAGTGGACCTAAGGCTTTAAAGAAAAAAACATTAAACTGAAGTTTACCGAAGCTTAGCTAGAAATTAAGTAAAGTATGTATGACATATGAATGATTGCCAAATGACATCCAAACTGTTGTTGTAGAGTCGCATGTAGTTGATGCTTAATATGTAATGTTCATATATCACAATCCCTTCATACAAAATCTTAAATGTTCCAAAATATTTTGTTCTGCCTTTTTTTCTTCTAACATTCTTCAGCACGGTATTTTCTTAACCTCTGAATCAAACTGTCGGATAAATGAATGGCTAGTAAAATATAGCTGACAATGCTCTTTACGTCCGACCTGCAAATACATTTAAAGACAATATACAAATATCGATTAGAAAAGTATATAATCTAACATGTTTGAAACGATCCGAAAAGCTATAGACTGTAGCTATCGAGCTGACGTGTGCCCGACGTTTTGAAATTGTGTGTGTATATACATTCGTGTGAGTTTGTCATTCGCTCGTGATACACGGTCAACAACAAAAATAATTACGAGGTAATGAATACGTTCTTAACTCCAAAACTATATCTCCAGCATGGAAATATTAAATGATACATTTGTCGATAAAACTATCGTCTTTACCATGAGATATTACACGTGAATATTGACTGAATATTAACAAATGTATGAGTCGTAATCCAAAACATTGATTTCAGTTATCATAGTGATCGCTGGATTAAGACCTTGTCACACTATAGCGAGTTGAGGTAACGTGTGGCCGACGTTTGGGTGTACTTTCCCGTAAGTTTTCATTTGTTCGTGACATATTTGTATTCGTTACGGGTTCGCAGAGGTGCACTGGTGTTAAGATATTTTTGAGCATGTTCAATATTTTGAGCGGGTGACAACGTAGTGATCAATACACTATGTATACGTTTAGCATTCGCTGCGTGAGCGTTTCGAATGTAGGGTGTAGAGTGTAGCAAATTCGTCAGCTGTTCGGCCATGTACGGTGCTTAAATAGAAACCTACACCCAACGTGCTCATCGTTCACACAGCGAATGCTCAGCTTATATATACATACCGTATTGATCACTACGTTGTCATCTTCTCAAAATATTGAACAGGCTCAAATTTCTAGACCACAGCGCACCACTGCGAACCCCCTAGCGAACAACCAGCGAATACAACGTGTACTAAATATGTCACGAACGAATGACAACGTACACGAACGTACACCCAAATATCCGAAACGTCAGGCACCCGTTAGCTCTATAGGCACCCGTTAGCTCTATTTGCTAATATGTGACAGGGCCTGTACTTGTTTTGTGTGTCCAAACACGTCTGTCACACGTTAGCTCTATTCGCAATAGTGTGACAGGGCCTTTAAAGGTGACTTTTATTGGGACAAATGAACATTTCTCTACTTCTCTTTTTTGGGATACTTCTCTATGGAAATATTTGTATTGGTCTCAGGTCAATTTTCGTTGGTGTACGTATGGGAATGCAAACTAATACTTTGGGAATTATTGAAAATACTTATGCGCACCAGTTACTTAAGGCCCTGTCACACCATGGCGTATCGCCTGAAGGTATGCCAACGTATGCGAAATAGCGAAAAATACGTTGGTGTACGTTGGTGTACGCTGATATAAGTTAGGGGTAAGTTGGGGATACGTCGTTTACGTTAAGAGCACGCTGTGATACGCTGTGAAAATTTGGAACACGTCGAGCCCGCGAAAAAATATTGAGCCTGTTCAAAATTTCTCGACGTACTCAACGTGTGGTTAATACGTTCTGCATAAGTTCCCGATAGGTTCGTGGTACGTTAGACATACGCTGACATACGTTAGACATACATGTACGTTGATATACGCTGACATACGTTAGAGGTACGTTACTCGTAAGTTATAAGTTGGACCTATAGATTTATCCTTTTAGATATTTTTATAGTTATCATCTAGGCTGCGTTTACTTAAACTTGCAACACTTGTCCCGCCGTGTACGAAACTCAATTTCTGCAGCGGCATAAGTCACGTGTTCGTTGTACGCTGAGGATACGCTGAGGATACGTCGAACACGGCAGACATACGATACGAATACGTTGGTCATACGCTCGCATACGCTGTGATACGCTGTCATAAGTTTGTTATAAGTTAGTGATACGCTATAAATTCGTTAGTCACGTTTAATACGCTATGGATACGCTATGGATACGTCCATTCCATCACCGATGTCGACTTTTCCTACGCAATTCGTTGGGAAGTTGGACGTTCTTGGACGTTCTATCTTGGACTCTTGACAATTTTCGAGCTATTTTTTTGAATACGTCGGCATACGTTCAGGCCACGTTCAGGCCATACGCTATGGTGTGACAGGGCCTTATAGGGGGCTGTCAAGTGTCAGAAATAACCTCTGTAAAACTACCATAACTTCAAATAATCCATATAAAAGTATACATTTTCTTGAAGGGAAGGGCTCAATAAATCTAGCCATGATCATAATATTGCTCTTAAAAGGACTATTTTGGAGTAAATCATAAAAAACGAGAATGTTTACCAGTCTTCAGTTCTGTCATGGTAACAAAACAAACATTTCCTGAAAATGTGTCCTTTTACAATTTTTGTAATCTTAAGAAGATTCCCCAGGTTACTTTTTTGTTTGTTTTTGGATATCAGAAATATTTTTTTATTTATTGACCAAATATGGCAACAAAATTGGATTTTTAAATTCAACAAACGTGAATTTTCACAAAATGATCCGAAAAATCGGAAATAGGCCAAACAATAAACAAACAAAAAACAGAACCTGGCGACGATCATGCCCGTTGCGTTAAACTTACTTGCTTTCCATCAGATGCAAATTTGTTGAGTTATCGATGCAGAAAAATCGTTGGTTTTACTCAAAAATGAACATGGTGAAAAGTGACAATACCGCTGTTTGATCATAGTTCGCGGGAAAATACACGTATTTCGAATCCTGTTCTTTATGTTTTCGTGGGAAGCATATAAACACCCAACTTCATGCCAAGTTTGATTACAAACCGTTCTTTTCTTGGTATCCATACCTTTTCATGCGAATTCGAAGTGCGCCTACACTTTCCGGGAAGCGTAACGCATGGAAACGCTTGCGTTAATAGATTATGAGCGCGAAGGCGCGTGAAATGTTTTGAGTTTGCAAAAATAAATGGTGACGCGTGCTCGTTGAACCGGTTGACAAAGATTAGACGCTCATGTATTAATTACTGTGCGCTACATCTGCGGCTAATAATCAGAGTGTATCATTATTATAAGTCCAGTGCAGTCGAGTCTTTATCAATGTGATCATTTTAAGATGCACCGTGGCGCAGTTAGTGAGTTCTGGATGTAAAAATCAACACTGGTCCATCCAGATAAAGGACTTAGTAAAGGAGAGAGAAAAAATGGAAACATTAGAGAGAAATGGAGATGAAGATTTAATTATGACCTATCGTTTGGTCGCTGTCGTTTGGTACGTGTTTTCTCTTCTTCTAGGTCAGATATTTAGAAGGACGGAATCAGGTAAGCTTATTCTAATTAATTACAATTCCCGTCACGAATTGCGATTTTATCATAAGTAAAAGGCCAACACTTGCACTGAACTTGACCCTCGTTATGCCAGCGCAACTGAAAGAGAAACTGTATAGGTCTAGGCCTAACACTTAATTATTAATGTTTAATGAAGCAGGAAAATAAAATTAACAGTTTGTAAAATTACTATGAATTTTCTATATGGGTAAACAGTACAATATCAGCAGAGTGTCTCCCTCTCGACGGATTTGACCGGGTAGACAGCTCAAACTACCGGGCTAAAAGGTTACGTGATTTTTTTAAAATTTTCTGTAAATACCCAATTTGAGTCGGATGGGTTTTTGAGGACGCCACGTCACGAGCCCTCGCCCCCTCCTTTTCAAATTTGGTAGTCGGCGGCGGCAATCCTCAGTCTGGTAAAGTTAAAGTCCATCGAAAAAATATCATATACGCCACTAGCGGGTAATGGAAAACTTTGGATCACCTTTCACAGTAGTAGGTAGAAGATGAGTAATTTTCCATTAGAATGGACTTGGATCCTTTTAAAATTGGTTTGCTATCTACCGAAGATAGTTCAAATAATGTTGGTTCAGAACAATTAGCTAATTTGCGTGGAAAACAAAACACGGGAAACGCGGCGAATGGGAATTTTGCTGATCCCCTGCGGGCAGACTTTTCTATTCCACTTTGTAGATGATCAGAAAAAGGGAATTTAAATCCTTCTAAATAGGCTATTGGATTTTCGAAATTGAACATTTCTTTTCATGTACTAATAGATAATACCTTGAAATTTTGAAAAATGAAGAAAAGTGAAATTCTTGAAAAATATGAAATGACACTTGATAGGCCCCTTAAATGTATGAGCCTTATGTACCTGTTGTGCACAGTGGCACTAATAGCGATGCATTTTACAATACACCTACACAATCAGTTCCAGACCATGTGTTTTAATGTTAGCTAATTTATAATCAGCAATCGGTATCAAAATGCTGAGACATACATTAAACAAACACGTTTCCTCGCCACAATCTTACCATAAATCTGGAAATGGTTTGCAAAACAAAGGCTTCGTGGTTCTACCATATGTCAAAGGTGTATCTGAGAGGGTGTCCAGAGTGATGAAAAAATATCACATTTCTACTGCTATGAAGCCACATTGCACGCTTCGCAGCCAACTGGTACATCCCAAAGACAAACGCGATCCGCTGAACACGACACATGCCATCTACAACATTCCTTGTAAAAACTGCAAACTCAGCTATATTGGCGAGACAGGGAGACAATTTGGCACCCGCTTAGAGGAACACAAAACAGAAGCGGAAAAAGTAAGCAAGTCAGTGTCCACGAGAGCGTCCAGAAAGGCATCACAATCAGTAGTCCACAAATCGGCCATCACGGACCACGTAGTGGAGAAGAATCATGTCATCGGGTGGGGAGAGGCAAAGGTCTTAGGCACAGAGCAGGATAGATACAAGAGATGGGTCAAGGAGGCAGTTGAAATCAGAAAGAAGGGGCCCACCACCATGAATCGTGACGAGGGACAGTATCATCTCTCACATGTTTTTGATGAACTATTGCTATCTGGAGAAAAAACATCTAGAAACTCCAGAGTCGTCGCTAAGCAACCAACTAGCGTCGATAGCAGTAGTTAATCACTCACTACCTATCATGTGTTGATAAAGGCAACAGTGTTTGCCGAAACGTCCACAATAACAAGTACACTCTTAGAAAAAATGGTTCGTTTAAGAACCCTTTTTTGTCCCGCGGGGAGCACCTTTTTGCCTAAAAGGTTCTAAAAAGAACCTTAGAATGGTTCTTTGAAGAACTTTCAAATTTTAAATAAGACATAAAGGTATATTTACTTTTTTGTTTTTATGTAATATGCAAATTCAAGAGAAATGTAAACAAATTTAGTCCTTTTCAACTGTTAAAAATCATTTCTTCTTGGCTAAAAACATTTTTTACCGTTTTACCAAGAACCATTGAGGGTTCTCCATAATTTTTCCCCAAAAGGTTCTTGAAGCTTGAGGAACCATTTTCTTGGCTAAAGAACCCTTTTAGAACCTTTTTTGGTTCTAAAAGGAACCCAATGAAATTTCTATAGGGTTCCTTTTAGAACCAAAAAAGGTTCTAAAAGGGTTCTTTAGCCAAAAAAAAGGTTCCTCAAGCTTCAAGAACCTTTTGGGAAAAAATTATGGAGAACCCTCAATGGTTCTTGGTAAAACGGTAAAAAATGTTTTTAGCCAAGAAGAAATGATTTTTAACAGTTGAAAAGGATTAAATTTGTTTACATTTCTCTTGAATTTGCATATTACATAAAAACAAAAAAGTAAATATACCTTTTGGTCTTATTTAAAATTTGAAAGTTCTTCAAAGAACCATTCTAAGGTTCTTTTTAGAACCTTTTAGGCCAAAAGGTGCTCCCCGCGGGACAAAAAAGGGTTCTTAAACGAACCATTTTTTCTAAGAGTGTAAGTGGAAATTTGGATTAGATACAATGAACTTTCTTCTCATGTTTATCACCAATCCTGATGAATCTTTTCAACAAAATCTGCCCAACAGCATTGAGCACTCTAGCCAATCTGATTTAAACTGTATGTTATATGGGTATAACCTTGTATACGTGTGTACAATCTATGGTAAGGTAATTGAATATTGAATATAATGAGGTTTCTTTTCAATACAACTACGGCCATGACGTGGTTACTTAAACAATTCAGAACCCGCAGATTCGTGTCCATTTTTGGCGCGTTTTTAGTCGGCAAGGATATATGCGTACCGCCAATCAGGTGCCGCGTCTCGCATACCTCCTCTGGTGCCGCGTTGTATAATTATATCCCTACGGAGTTATTTACAATTCATGAACTCAAGTCTTACAGCAATTGACAACTCATGAACTCATTTAGCGGGACCCGACCCGAGGGTAGCGAGGGTATCCCGCCAGTCAATATAACATCTTAAATTAATAAATTCGAGGAAGTATTTCTAAAATAATGACGACTAAAGTAACCATATTAACCGAGCACAAGGTTTCATTAAAGTGATTTTCATTGCCTAGTGCGTGCTCAACAGTGATAATCTGTGAGGAATGATCACAGTTCACCATTCATTCGTACATGCCTGGTCGACTTTGATAACACCTAAAACCCAATTTTTACCCACTAAGCGTTGTTACAAAAAACATCATAACTTTTTATAGCTAACATTATACCACCTCCACGTGGTCTGGAACTGTTTGTGTTAGGTTTACCTTATACTCGCAACAGTGTTTTTGCCACTCTGGTAATACAATCTGGCGATTTGTATCAGTTTATAGTTTTCGCTGAACAATAGCAACAACATTTAAAACATCGTACCTACTTACCCACACACGGTATTGTCAGTCCTCCAGTTGATTATAACGCTAAGATTACGAGAACGATCTTCATGCTATCCGCCGAACGAGCCATTCTGCAACTAAATCAAATTGGTGAACGAATAGCTCCCCCGCTTAATCGATCCGTCAAATTTTCAAAATCACTTACACCCACGTAAAAACAGCACTTTCGACACAGACAACGAGCACGTTTTACATAACTGATGTTTGACGGATGATTGACCATTGCAACAAATGTGTGTTTATCACCCTTTTAATATCGCCATATAAAACCAATTATTAACGTTGTACACTACTTAGGTTTGACGGATGATTGACTATTACAACAACTTATGTTTCAAACAAAACGCTGTATCATTGGCAAAATTACCTGTCAACATTTTGGTGTGGCTGTCAACAAAATGCTTAATACACAATACATATTGTACCCTTCAACAATGCTATTTGAGGCTGACATCAATGTTCATACTGCGGTGTGTGACAACTTAATACATCTATTTTAACAAATCACTTTCACTTTGCTTATTGCATTATTGCGGACACTGACACGTTAATCGCGTCATTTTGAAACAAAGAAAGTTGTAATGGAACTTCAAAGGATGAACATTGATGGATAAGTTGAACCCTATGCCTTTAGACGTAATTCTGGAGCTTCGATACCAATTGTTCGGAATTCAGGAGGTCCCGGATTCAAATCATTTCTCGAACACCAATAGGGAAAAATTAATTATTATCATGGATTGGTCTTGTTGTGCTGATTCAAGATCTATTACCATTTGAAAGTCCAAGATGGTTATAATGAATGATGGAATCATTTTATGTATTGGTAATAGTATATTTTCTAGGATTTAATATACGTCTACTATAATAGGCTATTATTATGATGGGGTATTAGGTTTGCCATATTTTGTCACGTGAAGAAAATACCTAATTGGATCATTATTTTATTCTGTCTAGCATATTTGATGAATTTTATGGATACCAATATGCCTGTTGTGTCATGGTATTAATTTGGTGTATTCGTCGCATTTGTCTATGTGAAAAGTGTTGATCTGTCAAAGCTATTTCGATTATATTATAAGTTCTGTAAAAAGCAGATTTGTTATAGTATACCAATATTGCTTAAGAATAGATTTTAAAAGTCATTCGCCACGAGATCAGCTTTAATATAACCAGCCGTCATTTTGGATGGCATGTTGGTTATTGGATTTCTTATTGCTATTTATGTCAATCAATTTGTGGGGTAGAGTAATGTGTTGCAGCTACTTTATTATTTCATCTCTGCAGATAATCTTCTCTTGGTCATTGACTTCGGCAAAGTTGTCTAACAGGGCGTTGGGTGGTAGTTGTGATTGCGGGGGCACAACCGGCGTTTTTCAGGGGCTAAATGTATGTAATATTTGCATAAAGGTAGCGAAAGCGGTGCTAGCGTGGACAGGGGGGGGGGGGGGGGGGGGGGGGGCGTGGACAGTGGGGGGGGGGGGGGGGTATCACAAGTGGAAATATTTTCAATTTATGAACTAATTTGGTGCGATCTGGTGTATACTTTTGACCAATATTTTATTGAAAAGCCACCACTTTATTTCCAATCAACAGTTTTTAATTTTATCAGTGTTAAATAGTTATTTTGTTGTATGTAAGAAGGAAGTTATGCATACATACATTTTCGTGATTTAAGTATAGATGGTTGAGATTATTATGTTTCTTTCCCATTCTTTTATCCCCTTTCTTTTCCCCTTTCATTCCCCTTTCTCTTTTTCCTCCGAAAATCATTGATAGGGGTGACGCCCCCACCCTGTGCCCCTATGACGCTACGCCACTGGTTGTCTATAATAAATAATGATTTGTATGTGATATTATACTTTTTTCATTGGGAGATGGGCAAAAAATGATATCAAAGGTGCAACCACAAACTAGTGATAGCACTGGATCAAAAATGTGAGAGGTCCCATGACACTTTTCAGGACCCCATAGGACTTCAATAAACAAATTTAAGGGGTCCCCAAGAAATTGAGGGTCCTGACGTTTTGATATTTGAACATTTTACTTTTTTACGGACAGTATTAATGAATATATTGTGAGCAAAGGATGGATATGTAATTTACAGAATTTCTTAAGGTTTCCATTTCCATATATCGTAAAATGTAATGCGTAAACAATATGTGTGATCAAGCCCTCAAACGCGCCATAACATACCGGGTAACGCAGCACGCACTGGCGGCATTCGAAACAACAGCGTCGCGTATTTTAAACGAACTGGCGCGTGCTAATTTGCGTGAAAAAACAAAAACACGGGAAACGCGGCGCATGGGAATTTTGCTGATCCCCTGCGGGCAGAATTTTCTATTCCACTTTGTAGATGATCAGAATAAGGGATTTAAATCCTTCTAAATAGGCTATTGGAATTTCGAAATTGGATATTTCTTTTCATGTACTAATAGATAATACCTTGAAGTTTTGAAAAATGAAGAAAAGGGAAATTCCTGAAAAATATGAAATGACACTTGATAGGCCCCTTAAATGTATGAGCCTTGCGTACCTGTTGTGCACAGTGGGGCCCAAACACGACCGACCCATAAAATCTCAAAACCCCATGCCTTTTTTTTTTGTTTGTTTGAGATTTTTGATTTTTAAAAAAATAATGTTTTATGTTTAAAAATACATGTATTAAATGATATTTTCATCTTAATTTGCCAAACTAATCAACAAAACTGCCCTATAATTGACTTATTCCCACATATCCACCATTTAAAACACGCAAGGAGATTCAAATCCAAGATCCTACCACTATCTAGTGAAAAACAGAACATGTCAGAACATCCTGAAGGTTTGTACTACAGGATACCAGCTGCACTATTAAAACAAAATACATGTATTAGCCCAAACCAGCTAGGCTACGTTTTACGGTGTGTAAACCGGGGGATGGGGACAAAGTATGATTTTTTTAACCAAATAATTGCCGCGAAACCCCTTGGATTCGACCCCCGGACACTCCGATCACCGAGCCGCGTCCCTAACCACTCGGCTATTAACCTGACAACGCTCACCCGGGCAGCGATTTTGTACAGACATATCAGCTTGGTTGATGATGTCATCGAATGAAATGCTATAGAATGCGCGTGGACATAGTTTTTGCCGTACTGGATCGTAGTGTAGGAAGGTTAGGGTTTTAATAGTAGAGTCATTATCTTGGATTCCATGACCATTTTCGTCCTACCTTAGTTTCTTAGTGAATTTGTCAACTAAAACCATTTTAAGAGAAAATGAGCTCCCATGCACCTCTCAAAAGTGACGGGAATGTTCCGAGGATTCCGAAAAAGTATAGTTGCCATACTACCGATGTTTGGTTAACGAGTTATCGGGTAAAACGTAAAAAGGTCGTTGACCTTTGCATATGGGGTCAAAATTAGAACTTGCTCCGATTTTGAAAAAACAATATCTCATATTGTTCGTATGATCACAAGGATTCAAGAAATAGTTTTTTTTTTATCACTAGGAATATTTTGTGTAGGTCAAAAGGTCAAGGTACACTGACCTATATAGCATCTGACCCTTTGACCCCTTTATGAGGTACAACAGACACTCTAGGTGGTATAAACTATCAATTTACAATACACCTACACAATCAGTTCCAGACCAGGTGTTTTAATGTTAGCTAATTTATAATCAGCAATCGGTATCGAAATACTGAGACATACATTAAACAAACACGTTTCCTCGCCACAATCTTACCATAAATCTGGAAATGGGGTGTGTGTGTTTGCTTGTTTAATTTGGTGTTTATGTGTGGGGGTGTGTTTGTTATCCTTAGTACTCCGTTAGTTTTGATCAAAGAATTGATTAAGGTGCACGAAAGAATCATTTCTTCCAAGCATAAGTTACACTGTCCGGTTTTTCGCCTAATATGTTGGATCGCTTGATAGTCTCCCATGTTATATTATATGCGGTATCGTATTTTGTAGACGCCAGATGTACTTTGATAGTTCAGTTTCCTTTTCGTATTTGAAAAACTGGCAATAGCAACACGCAAATGCAACATCACAAATCGCCGCTCTGGTCTCGAAGTGTCGTCACAACAATAGAAAACCACCGGACCGAAAAATAAAAAAGCAAACCTCTCCGTACAGTGATCAACTCACAAGTAATACATTCACCTGACATGCCTGATGATCGCCACCGGCACGGCGTGAAACCCACGGTAGTGAAACAGAACTGATGTTATGTATTAGATAAAGGACGAGTAGTAGACCATCAGCAATAATAATGGGCGCCCGGCAAGCCTCTTTTGCAGGCGAGGCCGCAGGCCCGAGCCTGCAAAAGTGGCGCGCCGGCGCCCATTATTATTGCTGATGGTCTACTATGAGTGTTTTATCTTTCATACATGTTGATACACCGTAACCATGGTAACGGTACAAATAAATAAAGATGATAATTTGTAAGTTATATAATCAAAATTGTACAATTGATCTAGTAATAACATGAAGGTGTCTGTTATACTAATTTTGACATCGCTAAACTTTGCAAGAGACTATATATAATGTTGGTCGGTGATTAGTACCCATGACGTAATATACAACCTCCTTGAAGTTAGCAAACCATGAAATACTATAGGTGGTACACACATGGATTTAACTGATTTAAAAATGGATATAAACGAATTTAGCATAATCTTTAGTCGTATTGATCCGACCATTGTATTTTGGAGTCAGTTAGATGTAACAGGTGGTATCAATTTTGAGCTCTATTTACAATCTCGATTACCAAAGCAATGCTCATGCTGCTCAAGTCAAGAAGCCTATTGCATGTCAATGACAGTTTTAAATACTGTAAGATTTGTGTAAAAAACATCACCGATAACAAGGAATTATACGCACGTTGTATGTTTGGATATACTTGGAAAATGCCTTTATATAGACCTACATGCGACTGTTGACAAGAAACTACAGAACGTGAGTTGATCTATGATTTTGTATCATACTATTACATTATTATGTTATACCATGGCAGATAATACATGATGATCTGTAAGGCCCTCTATATCAAATTTCAATGCGAATAATTTCAGAAGCTGCGTATAGATTAACACGAAAAAGAAAATGCCAACAGTCACGCCCTTTCCCACTCACCCCCACACACTTGCCTCCCTCCCCGACGCAGTCAGCTCATGCCCTGTACCCCCTTTCAACCCCAAATCATCGACCATTTGAACTAATTTACATACATTTAACTTACATTTTCAGACTTTTTGCATTTTGTGCGCGAACCAACAAATGTTCTCTTACCCCCCCCCCCCCCCCCCCCCCCGAAAAAAATAAAATAATTGTTCTGATGCGAGCACCACCTCTTTTTTTATACTACACAGAGAAAGAAAAAAAGTGAGTCATCATCGAAAAATGAGTCATTTTGTCCATGTAGTGACACACTATGGCTCAAAATGAGTCATTTTGTCCGTGTAGTGACTCATTTTACGATGATGACTCACTTTTTTCTTTCTGTGTAGTTGCTTTTCGATTCCCCAAATCCGACGTCTTGAAATTTTGTGACCCCAATTTATTTATTTTTCTTTGGTCAAAAATTGAAAAAAAATCAGTATTTTTGGTGAAATTTGATACAAAAAACTGGATTATCCGACTTAAATTCTTTCCAAAAATATATACTAAATACATCATATTACTAGTTAAAAAGTTACAGTGCTTGATAAATGTCTTGTTGTGAGGGTTGACAAGAATTATTTTTTTGAATTTTGTGAACGCTGTAATTATTAAACTAATAATCAAATTAATCAAATGCATATAAAAGTATATATTTTTGGAAGGGATTTGGGTCAGAGAATCCATTTTTTGGCGTCAATTTTGACCAATTTTTTTTTTTTTGGGTTGAGAAATTCACAAAAATACACTTTTGTGACCAAATTTATATGGGACAAGCTAACCGTCACTAACAACAGTATTTTTGAGTAATGCCCAAAATTGCTTGATTATACTATTAAGACACTAATATAGTGCCAATTTGACCAAAAATTGCCAACATGTGATTTTTCCCCCTTTTTTCTCACCTTTTTGCCTTTTTTATCATCTGCTCAAGGAATTTTAAATGGGATTTGTTGAATTTATCGAGTGCTGTAATTTTTGAACTATTAATCAAATGCATATAAAATTATACATTTTTGGAAAGAATTTGGGTCAGACAATCAATTTTTGGCATCAATTTTGACCAAAAATGTTGCTTTTGTTGAGGAAATCACCAACAATATTTGTTTTGACCAAATTCATTTGGGGCAAGCTAACAAAATTATTTTTGAATACAAAATGCCCAAAATTGCTTGATCATACTATTGAGACACTAAAATGTGATTTTTTTTTTAACCTCCAAAATTACATTTTGGGTCAAACAATATATGCTGAAAGACATGTTCTCTGGAACATTTTTTAGTTGTTACATTAAAAAGTGTTTATTTTTTTTAAAACTTTTGACCAAAGAAATGTGATTTTGGAGGTTTAAAAAAAAATCACAATTTTTGCATTTTTTGGGGCAAAGGCTGCAATTTTTATTTTTTTTAGGTTTTATTGTTTTTCTTATCATTGAGTTGGGCGAGTCATCTTTTTTTATACAAAATCAGCAGTGGGTCATCTTTCTTTTCTTCCTGGTTGGTGGGCAAAGTTGTTTTTTCTCCTGGATAGTGGGCAAAGTTCTTTTTTTAAACTTCCATGCCCGCCCCCCCCCCCCCCCCCCCCCCCCCCCCCCCCCCCCCCCCCTGAGTATCGAATGGTGCGTCCCTAAGACACTTCTCTTCTGGTTTATTTTTACATGCAAATGTTTAGTTTTGAAATGATTTAAAAATGTAAAAATCAGCATTTTAGTACCAAAATGGATTATCTGACTAATTTCATTTCCAAAAATGTATTTTCATTTATTAAATATCACATTACAGCGCTTGATAAATTTCATATTAAAAGGGTTAACACTATCCTTTCAGTATTAAAATCCTAATATTTGATTGTGCCTTCAGGTGTGCATTATAACACTATCATTAAAGATTAAGCCTACATCACGATCAGGAATTCATCCACAATTGAAAAACTATTGATCGTGTTACTTTTGCTAGGCCTACTTAAATTGGTTAATGTGATGTTTACTCGGAAGTGTTAATCCGATAGGTGATGCTACTTTTCGTAGGTAATCCACTTTTCTTTTCATTGTTTCTATTGTCTTTTTTGTTGTTCATCTGCTCAATATTTTTGGAAGAGGTTACTCTAGGACAGACGACGTTATGTGAGCTAGAGGACATTATCAAAAACCTTTGTCTTATAATGGTCTCTTGGCTAGATAACGGGCTGTTCATACGCCGTGACCAGATAGGCGACCTCTTCCTACAAAATAAAGGGCTGATGCAACAATAGAAAGACAATAGATAATAATGAAAGGAAAGGTGGTTAGACATGTATATTATATTCATTATTATGCTCTGCCCAACAGCATTGAGCACTCTAGCAAATCTGATTTAAACTGTATGTTATATGGGTATAACCTTATATTTGTATACATACGTGTGTACATTCGATCTATGGTATAACGCAAGGGAGGACCATTAGGTAATTAAATATAATGTGGTTTCTTTTCAATACATCTACGGCCATGACGGGGTTACTTTAAAAAATCAGAACCCGCTCATGAACTCAAGTCTTACAGCAATTGACAACTCATGAACTCATATAGCGGGACCCGAGAGTAGCGAGGGTATCCCGCCAGTCAATATAACACCTTAAATTCATGAATTCGAGGGGATATTTCTAAAATAATGACGACTTAAGTAACCATATCAACCGAGCACATAGTTTCATTAAAGTGATTTTCAATGGGATATCATTGCCTAGTGTGTGCTCAACAGTAATAATGTGTGAGGAATGATCAAAGTTTACCATTCATTCGTACATGCCTAAAACCCAACATTTTTACCCGCTTAACGTTCATACAAAAACATCATAATATTTTATAGCTAACATTATACCACCTCCACCTGGTATGGAACTGTTTGTGTTAGGTGTACCTCATACTTTCAACAGTGTTTTTTGCCACTCTTGGTAATCCAATCTGGCGATTTGTATCAGTTTATAGTTTTCGTTGAACAATAGCAACAACATTTAAAACATCATACCTACCTACCCACACACGGTATTGTCAGTCCTCCAGTTGATTTTTTACGCTAAGATTAGGAGAACAATGTTCATGCCATCTGACGAACGAGCCATTCTGCAACCAAATGAAATTGGTGAATGAATAGCTCAATCGATCCGTCAAATTTTCAAAATCACTTAAGCCCACGTAAAACCAGTTATTAACGTTGTACATAACTGACGTTTAACGGATGACCATTGCAAGAAATGCGTGTTTATCCCCCTGTGAAATTAATATATAAGACATTCGATCAATGGCGGCGGTTAGCAGCTATGGGATATTACTGATATAACAACGGTTTCTGTTTGTTGAATGACTCTAAAACAGTGAGTAAACCAAGTAATGGTATAAAACGAACATTATAGCAGCATCTGTATGAAATATGGCCACCAGAAGTAAGAAAAACGAGGCCGCAAAGACCGAGAAAAGGCGGCAAGATTCAAATGCCGAACAGTATGGTGCGTGTACGGGCAGTACACCCGGCCACACAACAACAAGCAGTGGTGCTCGCTGTATTGACGCTACACGTAGCGTAACACTAGGTGCAGGTGAGAACAGTAATATCGACAAGCCGAAAAACAGTGAAGGTGATGATGATGGTTTCAAACTGTTTGTTAAAACATCATTTGAAAAGATACTTTCTGGACAGGCAGCAATACAGAATGATTTGGACACTTTCAAAGAGGAAATAAAGAGAAGCGTTGAATTCCAGGGTGAAGAAATTAAGGAGATTAAAGCAAGCGTTTCACTTGTCAACACCAGAACAACAAATGTACGGGCTGAAACACAAAACAATAAGAAATACATCAATGAGCTGTTTGAAGAAGTAAACAAGTTGGAAAGACACTCGAGAAGAAACAACATACGCGTTGTAGGATACGTAAAACAGAAAGGGGAAAAGGTGCGCGATATTGTTAAGGAAATCTTCAAAGATCAGTTCGGCAGAGACATCGAAATTGAGCGTGCCCACCGCGACGGTAAACCATGGCGTGGAACCACAGGTCACCCCCGTCATATCCTTATAAAACTATTAAGGTTCCAGGACAAAATGGACATTATGACCAGGAAGAGACAGTGTCTTGAAAACGAAGCGTACCATATTATAGAAGATCTAACAGGAGCCGACCTAGAAAAGAAGAAAAGATGGCGCCATAGGATAGGGTGAAAGATTTTTATGAAAAAGGCACGTAACTCCGGTTTGTTGCTGGAAGATGGCGAAGCAAAGATGGGAAATTAGCCCCTTTCTATCCAAAACCTGTAACCTCTACATCGCCCACGCGTGATGGAGCAAGCTCAGAGGATCGTTGACAATGCCCATTTCAATAGTCATGTCTCCAGCAATGTATATGTATATAATTAACTTCCCGGGTAAAAGGAGAAACCCAAAATGTTTTCTTTTAAAACTATGGATGGACATTTCCCATAGCCGCCTATTCTACGACCGCTGAACTATACGAACTATATAAATTCTGTAACCAAAAAGATGTTATATATTTATTTGTTTATTGTTTCATTTTGTTTTGTTCATACTTGTTAAATGTCTTTAAATGTTGTATCCTTAAATGTTCGTGGGCTTAGAGACTTTAAGAAACGTAAATCTATATACATGTACATGAAAAAGAAAAATGCTGATTTTTCATTCTTGCAAGAAACCCATAGTTGTGTTTCCTCCGAAAATCAATGGAGTGGAAATATTTTATTCAGCCATGGTACAAACAAGAGTAAAGGTGTTGCTATTCTTATCAAACCTAATATCGACTGCAAAATAAATAATGTTGTGTGTGACCCAAAGGGTAGATACATATTTGTAAACATACTTATTGATAATCAATATTTTTACCTGCTTAATACATACTTACCAAATTCGGATAAAGATCAGGTTATATTTCTTGACCAGTTATGTAATAGCATTCAGAACATTGTTGGAAGAGAGCAGCTAATTATGGGTGGTGACATCAATATAGCTATTGATCCAATTTTGGACAGAAAATCGAAAAGTAGAGACAACGATGATCATAAAAATAGCCGTAATCGTTTAAAGCAACTCATGCTTACGCACAATTTGATTGATATATTTCGAGTTCAAAACCCACACTTGGTGAAATACACTTGGTCAAGAAATAATAAGCGTGAATCTGCTTCCAGAATTGAATATTGGTTCATTCCGTATTCTTTAAAATATGAAGTAAGCGAATGTAAAATTATTCCTAGTATATATTCTGACCACCAAGCCATTGTACTAAAAGTATCCTTAGGCCACTCTGAGAAAAGAGGTCCGGGTTTTTGGAAATTTAATAAC
>CM069454.1:50009530-50048498 GCA_035610835.1 Ophiura sarsii
CCTCATCTGACTCAACCTCAAGTTCCACAACTGCATCTGCAGGGTCGGTGTCGTCAGCTGTGCGGTGCCAGTGTCATCCTCATTTGCAGCTTCTAGGGTTGGTTCATTCGCGACCATGACCATGATGACTGTTCTTTCAGTACGTCTCTCAATAGGACGGTCAGGTCTATAGCCTCTAATGCATCCTGGTGATCCTCTTCTTCACTTTCATCTCCATCATTTTGGTCATCCACCGGATGATCGGCCAAGAAAAACTGGTCATCCGCCGGTAGATTTTGTCATTTCGGATGACCGGATGGCCGCTATTTCGAACGCTGTTGCATACATTCACAAACGGCGACCAACTTACGTTTCTTAACAATTTTTTGAGCTTCTTAATGCTAATTAATGATCCTTAATTAACTAATTATATTTTTAATTCAAATATGCTTCAATAATGTTATGTTTTCAATATAGAATTGTACCAATTAGAGTGAAAACAGTGCATTTTATGTTTGCCCAATGTATATTGCACCATACTTGTTCAACTATGCACTCCTCCTCCTCCACATACTCCTCCTCCGTCATACTCTTCCACCCCTGACTAATTAGGTTTAACGAACTATTGTAATTAACAGAACCATGGTAGTTTATATTTTCTTTTAAAATAAAGGCCAAATACTTTCTCATCAAAATAAGACCAAATTTGAGTATGTGGATAAAGAATAGCCCAAAATATATGCATGTAAAGTAATAATATGTAGTGCAAATGTAACAGATCCACCTTTTTTGGGTACCCAGTATATAAAAACATGACCTTTTGTCAAAGACACCTCGCAAAATTACCTGTCGATCGGAGCCAGGCGTCTTTGCGCAAATAGCTATTCTACCGTGTAAGCAGAATGTGTCGATCAACACCGTCGTCATCGTAACACACGATTAGCTCCGCCTAATTCTATAGACGACAACGTTTAAAGATAGTACTTGATATCTATAAAGTCTCCAGATATCTCATGACATCATTATCAACCAATTAACAAGCGCGATTTTTCCGAGATAAATCTTCCGTAAAATAATACAAACATAACACAAAGATTCTTTTGCGGAAAGGCGGTTGTATTAGACTATATTAGGGCGCTCACACTTTTTTTAGGTACTCACACGCACCCCACACCCCCAAAACGCCTTGATGAAAGGCCTATTGTGTTAGATGAGCCCTCTGAACGAAAACAAATCCGCCTCTTGCCCCATGAAAGTTTTTCAAGTTCATGAAAATTCCCCCGTGAAACAAATACCAGTTGTCAGAGGCGATTATCGTTACGGTTATTCAGGCGCGTGCCCAGGGGGGGGGGGGGGGGGAGGCTCTGGGGACTCAAGCCCCCGGGTCCCCAGAAAGTAAAAAAGAGGGAGAGAGGGGGGGGGGGGGGGGGGGGGGGGGAGGAGAGGAGGAGGAGGGGAGGGGAGGAGAGGAGAGGAAGAAGGGAGGGAGAGCTTTTATTAATGTCTCTCACTTTATCTCTATACGTCTCTGAACCATGTGAATGTTTTATAACAAAAGCCTAAATATTGATATCAATGAGAGTTTTAGGTCATCCAGTCAAGTTAAAACCCAACAGCTCGGCCCTCTGAATCACCAGTGGCGTAACCAGGGGGACAGTCAGTCTTTGCGCGAGTTAGATTCAATGTTTCTTTATTCAAGTTATAAAAAGATGGCTCAAGGAACATTTTTCTGGACCATTTTAGTTTAATAAACTGACAGTTTGTACGCTCAGGAACGTTTTTCTGAGCTTTTAGTGTTAAAATAGCCATTTCGCGCGAATTGGTTTTCAATGTTTATTCGAGCTTTATAACAACATGCTTCAGTTTTCGGACCGTTTTAGTTATTATGAATTTAGACATTTTTGCGCGTTTCGAGCGAATTGGTTTAAATTTTTTTATTATCAAGCTTAAACAAAATGGCTTCATGAACGTTTTTCAGGACCATTTTAGTGTTAAAATACCCAGTTTATTTTCGATGTTGTATTATTCTAACTTAACAAGATTGCTTCAGGACGTTTTCAGGACCATTTCAGTGTAAAAAATAACCAATTGTGCGCGCTACGCGCGAATTAGTTGGAATGTTTTAGATGGTTTCAGGAACGGGTTTTTTAACCTTTCTTTTTACAATAGCCATTTTTTTAAAATATTTTGTTATTAAATTTGAACAAGATGGCTTCAGAAATGTTTTCTGGACCTTTTATTGTTAAATTATACATTTTTTGCGCGCTACGCGCTTATTAGCTTCACTGATTATTTATTACTCAAGCTTAACAAGATATCTTCAGGAACGTTTTTTCTAAACCTTTATTTTTACAAAAGCCTATTCGTGTTATTCAATTTCAACAAGATGTCTTTATAAACCTTTTCTGAACGTTTTTAGCGTTAAAATAGACATTTTTTTGCGCGCTGCGCGCCCATAGTTTCACTGATTATTTATATTCAAGCTTAACAAGAAAGCTTCAGGAACGTTTTTCTAAACCTTTATTTTTACAAAAGCCTATTTGTGTTATTCAATTTCAACAGAGGGCTTTATAAAGTTTCTGAACCTTTTTAGTGTTAAAATAGACATATTTTGGCGCGCTGGTTTCACTGATTATTTATCATTCAAGCTCAACATGATAGCTTCAGGAACGTTTTTATAAACCTTTATTTTTTACAATAGCCAATTTTTCGAGCTCCGCGTGAATTATTTTTAATTTTAGGTTTTTTAAAAAAAAATTTTTTTTATAACAATTGGCAAAACAGCCAGGACAAACCCAATAGTGACATAAGCACTAAATTAAAGGGATGCCCAAACAACAGACAAACAAAGAAACTATCGACACACACAAAAAAAACCCGCACCCCCCCCCCCCCCCCCCCCCCCCCCCCCCCCCCCCCCCCCCCCCCCCACCCCGCCCACATGAAACACAGAGACACCAGGCTATGAATAGAGATGGAGGAGGAGAGCAGTTTTAAAAGCAGGCAGAGAGGCACAGTTTACTATGTACTCCGGAAGGTAGTTCCATAATGTGGGAGCATAAGGGTAAAAAGACCTTTGTGAGAGAGTTAGCCTGCAAAAAGGTGGATTGAGAGAAAGGCTATTGAGATTACGTAGAGTTGGCCGAGGATGAGGCTTAAAAGGATTGGAGATGTGGCAGAGGTGGTTCATAATCTTGAAAAGATGACACAGGTCGGCAATATCACGGCGCTTGGATAATCTAGGGAGATCGGCTTTGAGGAGGAGGTTATCATGAGAGAGCTTCCATGATTGAAGAATGACTCTACAGGCAAACCTGAGAGTGGATTCAAGCCTATTGGTAAGGGTGATATTTAGTGGGTGCCAGGAGATACTGCCGTACTCAAGAATGGGTTCAACCAAGGCTAAGTAAAGAAGCCGGCGGGTTTTAGGGAGGCACTGTTGAACGCCCTGTGGATGTAACCGATGGTTTTTCTGGCTTTCTTACAGATGTAGTCCACATGCTCGTTCCAGGTCAATTTGTCTGAAATGTGAATACCAAGAAATTTAACGGAAGAAACTCTTTCAATCACCTGGTTGTTCATGCGGAGACATATGCTAGGGAAAGGGTCCTTTTTGTTGGAAATTCAATACAAAATGCCTTTATAAACGTTTTCTGAACCTTTTTAAATGTTAAAATAACATTAGTTTCTCTGTTTATCTATTATTCAAGCTTAACAAGATGGCTTCAAGAACTTTTTTCTAAACCTTGATTTTTACAATAGCACATTTTTTCGCGCTCTGCGGGAATTTTTTTCTTCTTCTTTCGTTATTCAATTTCAACAAAATGGCTTCATAAACGTTTTTTTGAACCTTTTTAGTATTAAAATGGACATTTTTTTCGCGCGACGCTCGCATTAGTTTCACTGTTTATCTATTATTCAAGCTTAACAATATGGCTTCAAGAACTTTTTTCTAAACCTTTATTTTTACAATAGCAATTTTTTGCGCGCTCCGCGCTAATTATTTGTATACTACTTTGTTATTCAATTGGAACAAGATGGCTTCAGAACGTTTTCTGGACCTTTTTAGTGTTAAAATATACATTTTTGGTGGTGCGCTACGCGCAAATTTGTTTCACTGTTTAATTATCAGTCAAGCTTAACAACATCGCGTCAGGAACGGTTTGTTAAACATCACTGGTTGAACCTTTCGTTTTACAATAGCCAATATTATCGCGCTGCGTGAAATTCCTTTTTATTTTTTTTGCAATTTCAAACCCTTACGCCGTGTGGTTTGCTTTTGCAAAATTGAAGGGAAATCAAATCCAATTTCGAATGGTATTTATTGATTAGAAATGAAGTTAAGACTTTTCAATAGAATATGGGATAAAATTACACATCAAATCGCACCAATGGGTTAGAAAATTCAAAAAAATAAAATAAATTCAATTCCTAGGGGGGCACATCCCCCCTCAGAACCCCCCTTCCCCCTGTTCGCGTTACCGCGGATAGCGGTGCGAACTAATGAAATTTATTTTTAAGCCCCCCGGGTAAAAAAATCCTGCGCACGCCTATGTTATTGGAGCAAATGTAATAACAGAATCTGGTCGATTAAATTAAAATGGATCATGCTCGTAACGTTATCGCACCAACATTTGGTATTACTTACAACTCCAGCGGTCTAGGATAATATAATTTAATTCCATAATGTGATATATTTGTGTGGAATCATATAATTAAAAATACCTTGACACTACGGGGATTCCTTTACCAGTTAGCTTCGGAACGAGAGCCCGTTTCACTTCGCTAGTGATTGACGGGTGTGCGTCACCGTGGTAACGTGTACCCGTTAATTTTTGCAATCATTGCATTTTTGCTTTTCAACCCTAAATATTTGCATACAAATTTACATGTTAACAAATTGAGGGAAAATAGTCCGATGATTTAACTCACCCTTGACCCGAAAATCTCGCAATACAAGTCGAATTTACACCTTTAAGAGTCTATATACCGCAGTGAGACTACCAGTTTCTAGGCTAGTGTACGTCATTTAAATTAATTTTTAGGGTAAGTGTGATAATGTTGACGTTAAATATAAGTAAGTTAGTATAATACAGTGATGCATTTTTTAACATTATCTCATAGATAAGAGACTTATCTTATGGTTGAAAATCGGCAAAATGTTTTTTTTTACTCTTGAAAATTACTGTGACTGGAGGCCGTTCCATTGGTAACGTAGTACCGTTCCCAATCCCGCCCATTAAATAGCACGCCCTCAAGCCGAACGCACTCCCGTTTGTTATAGGGATTAAACCCTATATAATTAATGTGTTATTAGATCCACCAGATCCACCGATTTATAACACGCATGCGCAGTAATAATACTTGGAGATACTACAATGGTTGTCACGACCCGAGTTAGCTCGGACTTTATAACTAAACAATTCACTGTAATACCCAGACTTTGTAAACAACAATTTAATATACATAAAACATAAATCATGAATAAACAACGCAACACATTTCACGCGCTCAGTGATCACTGATTTGGTTGACTAAGTGCACTTATCGTATAACATGTTCCACCAGAAGATCAGTTGTCGCGGGCTCGAGTCTTATTGAAGGTCTTCACTATTGGCGGCAAAATACCGAAGTCAGTTCTTCGGCAGTAAAGTTCCGTACTGGCCATAGACTACAGAAGTTCGCAGTGTCGTATCTTTTATGTTCTCCAAACTCATTTTAAACAGGAATGAGCTAGACTTATTGTCGTCCTGCCATAGACAACCGCAGATCCTCGCAGTGCCGTATCTTTCTATGTTCTCCGACCTCATCCAACAGGGATGAGCTATAGTCTAGCCAAAGATACCAGAAGATTCACGCAGAGCCGTATCTTTCTTTTGAGTTTTCCGGCCTGGCCTTCCTGGCCTTCCTGGCATATCCGCCCTTCCGTCCCGTTTTCCAGCCTCCTATCTTCTGCCTTTTCTGTTTGTTTTGTTTTGCTTTCTCCCACGTGGCCACGACGCCCGCGTATTGTCGCATTGCGTATAGTGTTGCGTATTGTCGCATTGCGTATAGTGTTGCGTATTATAGCCTTGGACCCTGACCCTGACAGATCCAGCGATTTATAACACGCATGCGCAGTAATAATACTTGGAGATACTACAATGGTCATCTAACCTTAAAGTACGGTATCAGAGAGTCCTTTTTATTTACATGGTTTACCCACTACAAAGTCGTCTATAAAAAGAAGGGTGACAATAGAGGAAGATGTACAATAATATGATTGTGTTAAATGTGAACTTAAGATTCAGCAACAGACTGTTCAAGTGTTTCTGAAAGGGCTCACATCGAGGCATATATGTAAATGTTTATTTTTTAGATAACTGGACAATAATATGATTGTAGGTGTCTACTAAGACTAAGGGCGTGTTCTCACTGTGCGAACGTGGACTCATACCTAGGTGCGAGTCTACATGCATAACATTGATTTTGCGTTCTCAGTGTGCGATAAAAATACATCAAATTACCGATGTGGTATCGAGACTACTTACCCGGAAGTTACTTGTTTACACGTTTAAGCGAGTTGCGCCGTGCGTACTTACTGCGTAAATACCACGCGTGCATTACATTTGGCCGCGTGAAATTACAATTTGAAGCGCGCGACTAACGGCGGCGCAGTCTGACGCAGCACAACGTGCTTATTATTGTGGAACAAGTGGTACGAGTCCCCATACAATAAGTAAAACGCGTTCTCACTAGCGATTTTGATACCACGTCCTTGGTGCGAGACTTCTTCTTCGAGTAGGATTCGACCCTAAATCGTGGATGCAGGGTCGAAACCCCTTATTGTGCGTTCCCACTAGGCTTGGAAGTAGACTCGATGTAGCATCGAGTCCACGTCCTGGTATCAAACAGCCACAATGGGAACGCGCTCTAAGAGGCCTCTTTATTGACATCAAATACCAAAGACATGTAATGCCGTTCCGTACATGTAGCCGACTGTTTACAGGCAATCGTGTCCACCGTCGCCTGTGTGATGTGCGCCCTCTGCACGATCAGTCCATATCTACAACACATTGTGCACCTTTGATACAAGCAAGAAAGATGGCGCACTTACAAACACTAAGCTTCTGATCAGTGCAAGCGTCCTCTATCGTCCTGTAGCTTCCTCTCTATTTTATTAACATATTATGCTCCCAACATCAGACGATGGCGGGCATAGTCTCGATCATATATATTCAATATATCAAACAAATTCGGCAAACGATTAATGACGAATAAAATTCACATAATAATACCTACACTGGACTTGATTACTCCAACTCCAGCGGTTTATAGCATGAAATGATTTAATATTTTTAAATCATATAATCAAAATCAATTTTTCCATTGAAAACAATGGGAAATATACGGCCATCGTCTACAATGGTTTACCCGGAGCCAAAACAATTGCCGATTGTTTTGTTCCCTCCATCCCGTCATTAATCCCATCCATAGTTCCGAAATAAACCGGCAAATAGATCAAATGTCGGTTTTTAAAATATTTTATACAGAGGTCAAATTTGCAACGAACTGTCAACTGCGTTAAAATGTGAATTCGAAACCAATTGTTGGCTGGAAAAAAAACCCGAACCATCAACTTAAATTTGAGTGGATAATTGATAGAATATAAATCAGTGTACAATTACATGAATTATAGCCGCGACCTGATATTGTAACTCGAGTAAAAATATGCGAATAGTGGTTGTTATTTTTCCTGTTTGGCAATTTGCTGTAGGCTAAACATTGTGTTTCCCTTCGAACGTATTTCGATAACAGCTCGGATAATTTTGCAGTGCTTTCAGATTTGCTACCTATTATCATATACCTACAATAGCTCTAAAGAAGGGGGTCATTCAGTGAAATTCACACACATAAGGGTAAATCAGAGAAAATTCTACATTTAATTTGAATGGGTATCAGTGAAAATATGTCATATTGTCCAGGCATTCGGGAGACAGTTATTTTATAAACAGATTTTCAATCAGTACCAGTTTGTTAGTGAGGCCATTTGGTAGAATAGATTTAATTTGAATTGGTATCAGTGAAAATATGTCATATTGTCCAGGCATTCGGGAGAGAGTTATTTTATAAACAGATTTTCAATCAGTAACAGTTTGTTAGTGGGGCCATTTGGTAGAATAGATTTCAAAGGTGAATTGGATTGGGTGGAGATAACTTGATGACAAAAAGCTACAAAAAGGGGTCAACGCGCACGATTATACCCGTCACCTATCTTTAGGAGCAGGTGCCCCCGGCCGGAACTTATGCAAGGTTCAGGGGAATTAGCTTGAACACTTTGAGCATGGGCACTTTGTATTGAAACCAGTGGCGTAGCGTCATATGGGTTTGGCCGGCCCCCAATGATATTTGGAGGGGAAAAAAAAGGGGGGAAGGAAAACGGAAAAGAAAAGTTGTTGTGCTTTCTTGTCTCGTTATACTATTGATTCTATATATATGGGTGAGTTGATCATTAGCACCTGCGACCCGGGACCTGCGAGTTGTTGTGAGATGTATGCGGTAATTTGCATGATAATTGAACTGGAATGTTTGTGGAATTATAGGCGCACCTGTGATATGTTATTTGCAATCATTTTACCTGGTTATATGTCTCTAATTTCTGAGTGCCAATGATTACTGGCTAAAATAATGATCCGCTCAATTCCTTGGGCTGGTACAATGTACAGGGGTCACGGATACCGTACAAAGTGTAGACATCAAATTTACCATTTGGGCAACTGTTGAATCCAACATACATACATGGAAATGATTTAATCAAGTCCACGACGGAATAAAGCGTAACAGCATTATTTGTATCTATAAAGTCTAGAGTGTATTTTGCATTACGCCAGTGGTGTATTCAGGGGAGGGGGGGGGGGGGGGGCAGCAGGCCATGCATCTCTCCCCATTGACAAAAGAGTTTAAAAAAAGGAAGAGGATAAAAAGGAGGAAGAGAAGAGGAAGGATGAAGAGGAGAAGAAGGAGGGAGAGGGGAATAAGAAAGAAGAGGAGAAGAAGGAGGAAGAGGGGAAGAAGGAGGAAGAGGAGAAAAGGGGGAAGAGGAGGTAGGAGAGGAGAAAGGGTAGGGGATGCACGTTTAGATCTTAGTGTTATTAAGTCCTAATTTCGCTACACTCGCTCGCTCAAATCCACTGTTCGCACTCGAATATGTAATCACGATTTCTATTCACCATCGAACTTGACTCTTATTACTAGTCCGGGAAAATCGCCAGATCTTATTAGAAAATGTAAAGCAAACACCCCTTCTTTCGCCAAAATAGATCAGAAACAATGCAATAACAGAATTTGAATTTTCATTACGGGTGCAGTGCATTGTGAGATTAGACCTTTCAAAATCTGAACAAATGCAAAACTGGAAATTTTAGGAAAAGGTGGACACATCCTACTGGAGATTGAAATATTGGTCGTTATGATCGAGTCGTAGACTTCGAGCCTGACTTCGCACCTTTACCACGACCTGACACAATGTTTGGCCAACTTCAAGAAGAGGTTAGCGATCAGCAGTCGGGAAATACGGATGGCCGTACGCAGGCCCGTAACTAGGGGGGGGGGGGGGGGGGGGGGGGGGGGGGGGCGTACCAATGTACATTTTTTTGTAACTAATAGTAGAGTCATTATCTTGGATTCCGTGACCATTTTCTTCCTACCTTAGTTTCTTAGTGAATTTGTCAACTAGAACCATTTTAAGAGAAAATGAGCTCCCATGCACCTCTCAAAAGTGACGGGAATGTTCTTTTATAGCGCAAATTCCAAAATGGCCACCATACAGGGGCCCAAAAATTCAAATGGCTTTAATTAAGCTAAAAAGCACACCACATTGTTCGGGAGAGCACAAGGATTCCAAAAAAGTATAGTTTGCCCTACTTCCGATGTTTGGTTAACGAGTTATCGGGTAAAACGTAAAAGGTCGTTGACCTTTGCATAAGGGGTCAAAATTTAAACTTGCTCCGATTTTGAAAAACAATATCTCAAGTTGTTCGTCTGATTGCAAGGATTCCAGAAATGATAGTTTATACCACCTAGAGTGTCTGTTGTACCTCATAAAGGGGTCAAAAGGTCGGATTCTATATAGGTCAGTGTACCTTGACCTTTTGACCTTCACAAAATATTCCTGGTGGTAAAAAAACAACTAAGGTAGGAAGAAAATGGTCACGGAATCCAAGATAATGACTCTACTATAATGAAATCTGAAAAAGTCCCTTTTCCGGAAAATACGTCCCCCCTAAAAAAATCCTACTAACGGGCCTGGCCGTACGTCTTCTCCTACCTTGTGAATTAGCCAAGCACGCAGGAAGCGAAGGCACCAACATGACCAAGGCAGTCAGCAAGTATACAACCTCAAATTAAAAGGAATAAACCGTTTCTGCAGTTATTCCCACTGCTCTTTTCAGATCCACCACATATTCAAAAAAGAGAAGTTACACAGTGTCTATTAGTGTATGGTATCGTATTTGAATTACTAAATAGACTACAACATAAGAATAAATAAGCGTCTAAAAAAGAGGGGAAAATCAACAGGTTAGCATTTTAAATTACCAATACAATCCAAGGTTCCGATTGTTGATCTAGACCTATGGATGAACTGAAAAAGTATATTCAATGCCTTAAACAATCACACATTTGAACGCAGCTTGAATGACGGTCACACCACAATCATCTGATGACGATGACGCAATGCAATGAATGTGTAAACAAGGTGTGTGTTTGGACGGGCACTTTGAAACCGATATCCTTTTTCCCTCTCCCTCATTACCCGTTACATTACCAGGTGTAGGCCTACCTCTTGCACTGGGAGACTAAGGGAGAAATACACAGTGACACTGAGAGTGTTTCAATGTTATAAAGATAGGTAAACTCGCATGACTGAAATAGGTTTAAAGATTGTTATGTTGGCGGTTTTTGTGTGAATACAGATTCTACTTTGACATTAAGAAAGCATGCAATCCAAGACCTCCCTTCGCCAAAATTCAACACGTGCATACTATTATCACCAACGTTAATGCATAATATACATGTTTATATCGGGCTTAAAATAATAGCTAAATAAGTAATCAGAAAAAGGAAACCTTTTTGAAGCAATGCAGTGATATGAAATATAAAAAAAATCCCAATTAGATATGCCTGAGTAGATTTGCCATCATTTCATATCGAAAGCTCCAAAATTGATAGAAACAATTCTCATGACACTTTATAAAGATTGCTGAACATGATTATTTCTATTTTATGTACAATTTGTATATTTCTCATAGCCTATAAAATCATGTTCTGCATGGGAACCTTGTTTTGACACGCCCTGTAGTTACACGCACTTCGCGAGGGTGGTCACGCTAATAAATTCAAGCATCGCATACCCGATTGTTATGCCTCAAAATGTCAGCGATTTCTATGAGAACCAATGAGGAATGCTTGAACTGTCTTAGCTGTGCAAGAATGGTCTATTGTAACACGAACAACAGAAAACACTAAGCACATTATTATATTGGATGGTAATGTCATCTATTGACGAATTCAAGGAGAAAAAGGATAATTTCTAAAGTTCATCAAAAAGGAGGCGAGTATTTTAAGACAATATAGTTACGTCATATACATACAAAAGCCTAAAAATAAAGGCACACCACCCTTATGAAGTTATTTAATTACCATAAAGGCTCCTCTTATAATTCGGATGCTCTAATAAAAGCAGATCGTGAAAAACCATATCATATAACTGCTCAGAGAAAACCAGCTTAAACCCAGAGCATGCCATCACTCCGATTAATTTAGAATTAAACTGCTATAGCAACCAGTTTGTATTCATATGATGCCGCACTGAAACGCGTATTAGTCCAGTGTACCAGTCCTCTTCTCTTCATTCAAGGAAAACTACACATACATGCAAGATGATTTAAACTTTGGAATTTTAAAATTCGCGGCGATCGAAAGTCCCGGTGTCGATGACGTCATGGTCATTGTTGCCCAAATAAAATTGCGCAAGTGCATTGTATTGCATTTTTTATTTTTTAAGTATGATGTTTTCTTCTATATAATTACGCAATTTCGGGTTGACACATCCTGATAACAATCAAACATTCAAGGTCTCAATATGAACACGTCATTAGCATGATTAATTGTTGCGTTTAATGGATAACTAGAAAAGTGGTACCGGAATCAACAACAATGGATGATCATTATTTATTTACATCACATTTCAGTCGAAATTTATCCAGAAAATTTCATTTTTTAATAGCTATATCGCTTCATTATGCCTTTTTCTCTGATCATCATTTATTCATTACAGGTTTTCGTCGCAATTCCAACGAGAATATTCCATTTGGAACGTTTGTTGTGTCATTACTCTTACCTTACAAAAGCTTAAAAATAGAGGCACCACACTTTTAAAAAGAAATTTAATTAACATAAAAGCTCTCATAATAAATATGCGCTAATAACAGTGGCGGCATACATTTTTGAATATTTTAACATATAAAAAATTACCTAAATTCAGTAAGGTATTATTTAATATGGCAAGAGAAGTGATACCTGTTACATGATGTAACAATAGAATAATCAACACATATTTGAAAATTTATTATTTGATTGTGATTAAATACTATTAAGGGTCCATATCCAAACTCTGAGTGCTTTTAAATTGTTTTTCTAGCGATTTCAAAGCGCTTTTCCAACGAAATACCGTTGGAAAAGCGCTTTTAAATCGCTAGAAAAACAATTTAAAAGCACTGAGAGTTTGGATATGGACCCTAATAGGAAAAGTATACAGCTATCGGATCGAATAAATATTAATTATAACCTATACATACGTATAAGTGTCTTATACGTACGCTAAGTATTATTTGCATCACCAAACGTACAAATTAAAAAAAGTTAAACCAATACCAAGGAGAATATATAATAGGAGGGGACACTTAGCTCATTTGCATATTTGCTCATTAATATGATTAACCCCGTGAACCCAGTCAAAGGTCGCCTCGGAGAGTCGAGGGGACTTTTCTATTGTTCTCTAACGACAGCGTTGGGACAGCGCATGAAGCTTCGTGTACAGAGTTGGCGATGAGCGATTGAGAAGTATAACAAAAGCATACATAAACAGATCATAACATGAATAATGCAATTCAACATGTCACACAACGTTCAGTCGAGCGAGCGTATAAACAGTATATAAGATGCCATTTATTGTGTTCGAAATGTCAACGTTTTTACCATTCTTTCCAAAATAAGGAGTATAATCACATTACAAACACATTTTGTGCGAGAGTAACATATAAATATGGTTTAAAATGTCAAAAATGGCACGATAAAAATCCGTTCGTTATAAATAAAAGAATCAATGGTTAAATAATAAAACTGACACAATTACACTCGTCGATCTCTGTGGCGTGCATACGTTGGCCATATCGTTTGCAATCGGCAATCACGGGTTCGAATCTCCGTGTATTCGTTGTTGTTTTCTATTTTTTTATTTTTTTTATTTTTTTCTAAAACTTGATTGTGGATGTATGTAACATCATTTTTATGTCAATTTTTATAATTTATAAAGGCCGCCAATGCTTTTATAGTTTTTTCTATTCTTTTTTTAATCTATTTTTCTATCTATCATTTATCTCTGGATTTATTTAACTTTATATCTAAACAAATTAAAATGCGTAAACAATATAGTATTGCTCGATAAATAAGTGATTGAAGTTGAGTACACTTTGATAATGATAGCAACACTGGTTGTAAAACCATTTTACCAGTGTGCCCAACCATTTCTCCTTTGCACACTTTGTTTAAAATACATTCAGAGATGTCATTTTTATAGCTTGTTATAGCTAGGCTAATATACAACTGTAAGCTATTTGGATACACAAAGCAAACACATTTCCAAAACAGGCCATAGCCAATCGTACAACATGAGAAATGAGACCGTTACCAATGTTAAATCTACCATGATTACCATTTTTTTTAAATCTGTACAACCGATGAATTTCTAGAAAATCTTTGGTACAACTTCATTTCAAGAAAGTTAGTTCTTGCACCAAATTTAGCTAGCTTTAATAAACGAATTGGGAGACGCAATATTCTTGTCAAAATATATGTGGAAAGGCAATCAGACAACTATTGATAGACGCGATCAAGTCTTGTACCTTTGAAGGGTGATTACGGGCACGTATGAGTAAAGTGGATTCCCTCTATAATGAACCAAAATTTTAATTTCAGTGCCAAAGATCTTGAAAAAGGTTACAGGGGACATTCTCGCTTCGAAGATGCTCATATGCGTAGGTCAACTGAAAGCCCGGTCCGATGGTAGACTCCGAATCTTCAGAATCTTAGGAGATATGTACACATTTTCTCATAATACTTTATGCTGCTACGCTTCCAATCATTAGATGGTTATAGCATATGCACGGCGCAAAGTGCACGGCGTCTCATTTAGGCCCACAGGCCGGGCGGGCTAGAGAAGTGCTCAGAACCGGAACTATATTAACAATACACTCAACTTAAAAAAAATTAAACACCGGATTCTACTGTCGCTCTGTTACGGTCGTATAGCCGGCCTCCGGATTCCACCGTCACTCTGTTGCAAGTAAGTGTAGGCCCTATATTCGCCACAACATGTGGGCACTTCCGTATAGTTTTATTGACTGTACATCATGCCTTTCGTCGGTACAACTCGGACTTATTACTGTCTGATAAGTCCACCCCCTCCCCCTCCCTAGTATGGCCCTGTTTAAAGCTGGCTACGCCACTGATTCGCGCATGTTGGATGTGCCGGCCCGCCGCGCGCAGTGGTCCGCATTGCGGCGTTATTGGTCACTCTCGATCATAGTTCGGCGTGGGCCCTCGCTACACGGCTCGATCCTCACGGCGGCATTATTATCACATCAAACCACTTCTGGATATTATCATCAATCAATTGTCGGCTGCTTTAGTCAAAATTAAATATTATATACCAAGGGATATACAACTGTCACTGGATATACCCACTTTGCCTATCTGTGATATACCATTGAACCGTCAACGCCTGAACCTTTTCCGTGAACTTTTCCTGATTGAGCTTTTCCACCCCAAACTGGCCGGAGCCCGGGGGTTAGATCTACGGTTGATTAGCGCATTGTGTCACTTGCCATGCAGCACATACTCATTAGGCATTTGTCCACAATTTTAGTGGACAAATCCAAAGCGATCGGACGCATGCGTAGAAAAAAATGGTGTCCCCTTGACTCTCCAGAGGGCCTTTTCGATATTCAGACGATGGCGGACATAGGTTCGTGTGACGAATATTCTAGGTGAAATTCGATGTGGGAACGCTCGGACTGTAGGGAACGATAATATTTCTGACTTCAACAGCGCCAGGGCATCGTTCGGGGACCGTTTGATTATCACTCAGGTCGTGTCAGTATGAAATTAGGTAAAACACTCCGACATAGCATTGCAATCAACGGAGATTCAAATATTACGGCCGTCCGTGTCCACTATGGTCTGGTACTTTTCATTTTCGACTTCACAAATGACGTATATTCATTGATATGATTATTCATTGTATATTCATGACCGTCCATGCTTTCGGCGATTCGAACAATAGAGTGGCAGGGGCCTGCCAATACCAGTACAAATATTCAACATTATTATCAATATTGGCTTTGGTTTACTTTAATTTCTTTGGTGCTTGGACGTTTGGTGGCGCCAGAATATTACATTGGTGACTATTTAGGGGGGGGCTGGGGTACCGCGCCATTTTGCAATATTTTGCGAAATCGATCGTGGTTATCACGTGATACGTATCGTGGAAAAATAATGTACACTGTTTTAACGAAATGCACTGTGGGATTGTGTTACCAGCCTAAAATCATAGAGGTCGCAAACCCGGTCGCAAACTTGCTTATAATTGAGCCTATAACAAACTAAAAGTGACATCTCTGAATGTATTACCAAAGTGTGCAAAGGGGAAATTGTTGGACACACTGGTAAAATGGTTTTACAACAAGTTTTGCTATCATATTATCAAACTGAACTCAAGTTAAATCACTCTATTTATCGAGCAATAATATAATTGTTTACGCATTTTAATTGTTTAGATACAAAGTTAAATAAATCAAGGATACATTTATGATAGATAAATAAATAAAAAGAAAACTATAAACGCATGGGCGGCATTTATAATTGATAAAAATTGACATAACAATGATATTACATTAATATACCATCAAGTTTAAAAAATAGAAAAATAAATGGAAAATTCGAACCCGTGATTTCCGATCGCCAACGACATGGCCAACCTACGCACGCCACAAAGATTCACGACTGTAATTGTGATAGTTTTATTATTTAACTATGTCCATTTATTTATAACGAACGGATTTTTATTGTGCCATTTTTGCCAAATGTGTGTGTTGCTCTCGCACAAAATGTGTTTGTAATTTGATTATAATTCTTATTTTTAAAAGAACGGTAATTTTTTTTGACATTTTCGAGAAAAAAAATGGCGTAAACTGATACGGTAAACGCCAGCAGTGTGATGTCCGCGTGGTGGGCAGGCATACAGATGATGCTAAGCAAATCCAGCATATAAACTGCAAAAAGTGCTCCTAATGGGGCTCGAACCCACAACCTCTCGCTCCTCATGTCAGCTTTCTACCCACTACACTAACCGTGCTAATTGAAAAAATCTAACGCAAATAATTTATTTATATCATGGGTCATGGGTTAATGCACTGTGTTAAATTCTACAATCCCGGCCGCCACTCTGTTCAAAGGCACAAAAAAGTGTACTTGTTTTATGCTTTTTTTGCAATTCTGAGGTGTGCAGTTCGATTTTCTTTCTCGAATTGTTTAGAAAACCATCCATTATAGAACATCTGAAATTTAAAATGAACTGCACACCGGGGAAAGTATGATGCCAAGGGCATATTTTTTGCACGTAAATCCAATACAAGAGTTCTGAAAATCGACACAAATATGACGTCATAACCATTGCTTCGGGACAAAATGGCGCGGTACCCCACCCCCCCCCCCCCCCTAGTGACTATTGTACAAGTCAATTCATTCACTCAGATGATTGGCTTTGTCAAACCAATAGTCTAGCAATGGCCCAAAATGTACTCATTTGTTCAACTTAAAGGTAAATCATTATTCAAATGTCTTTGTTGTCATTACGCCGACATTCCAACATTTTGTTTATATGATGAAAATGAGCTAGCCAATTTTGAAAGTCGAGAGCCACACCAGAATAATGTTTTATATAAAGCGACGAAAAACGCCTGTTCTACGGGAAAATAGACCTCTCACGTAGCGTCGGTGGGTCGGGGGGGTTTTCCTCTTCGTAAATGACATACCCAATGGGACCTTTATAGTTTTACTGCAACATATCGTATTTACACGATGTTTCAGATTTTTGATAGGAGCTATGCATTTTGAATAAAGGTGTTCATCGAACAATAGTATGCTAATTCCCTGTCATAATGCTATGGACGAACTTCAAGCTGTTTCACGCGATGTTGTTGACAGAGCTTCGTATGTATCAATGCGCGTGACGATTTCACGATTTCCCAATCAGGACCAGCGGTTACTGTTTTACAAGCGCCGGTACGCACTTCCGGGACGGGTTTACAAACGTACGCTCGTACGCATGTGCTAGCGGACTCGAGTACGCACGCATTTATGAACTATGTCTATAGCATTATGATGCTGATTCTATTATAATCCCGGTTAGCAATACCCAAACAATTATTTTAAAAATTGTTTCTATTACTTTCTCATTTCTCGTGACCGTCGTGTAACTCCGCTTCTTGTAGTTGTATGTAGGCATGGCATTCTGTTGACGTATACGTTTGGATCACTTCTTGGGGAGGTAGTTTGCTGTATTATAATTTAAAAGTCTAGTAATTTCGCTAGACTCGCTCGCTTAAAATCCATAGTTCACACTTGAATCGGTAGTCACGGTTTTCTCTTCACCATCGAATTTGACCCCTTATTACTAGTCCGGGCAAATCTCCAGATCTTATTAGAAAATGTAAAGCAAACACCTCTTATTTCGCAAAGATAGATGAGAAAAATGCAATAACAACATTTTGAATTTTCATTACGGGTGCAATGCATTGTGAGATTAGACCTTTCAAAATCTGGAAAAATCCCAAACTGGAAATGTGCTCGGAGTATAGATGATGTGACCTTTGTTTACATCAATAGTGTCTGGTCTGAAGACATGCTAGAGATTCTAGTCCATGACTACTGCATACGCACTATTCAAAAGCAAAATTCTCATCACTGAGCGCCAATTTTAAAAGCACCTGCCCTTATGGTGCGTGCCCATACCGCCGGTCAACCATATTTAGTATCTGGTCTCTCATTGTGCTAGGGGTGCAGACCACGACTACTGCACTATTCGACAACGTAAGTAATGATCAATCATTTGTGAATTTAATTTACAAAGAACATTCCCTGTAGTTGCGCACGCAAACCGCCGGGCACTACGTCACATCATCGAGCCTGACTTTACCTTTACCACGACCTGACATAATGTTTGGCCAACTACACGAAGCGGTCATTCGTCTTCTCCTACCTTGTGAAGTAGTCAAGTACGCAGGAAGCGAAGGCACCAAGGCAGTCACCACGTATACAACCTCAAATGAAAGGAATAAACCGTCTCTGCAGTTATTCCCACGGCTCTTTTCAGATCCACCACATATTCAAAATAGATAATTTACACAGTGTCTATTAGTGTATTGTACAGTATTTGAATTCGGAAAACATTACAACATAATTATAAAAAAGCGTCTGAAAAAACGAGAGAAAAATTCAACAGGTTAACACTTTAAGATACCAATGCAATTTAAGGTCCCGTTGTTGATCTATATAATGTCTATGGATAGACTGAAAAGTACCTTCAGTGCCTAAAACAAACACGCATTTGAACGCAACTTGAATTGACGATCACACCACAATCATCTGATGACGATGATAACACATTGATGCATGAATTAAGATTAAATGCAACATAGTGTGCGTTTGGACGTGTACTTTGACACCGATGTCCTCTTCTCCTCCTCTTCCTCATAACCCGTTACAAGGGAAGGGTATTTTTTTCCCGGTGAACACCAGTTCGACCCTATGGTTACGAGAAAATGGCGCGACTGGGCTCTTTTTTTTTTACCGATCCACCTCGCATCTTAAACTTGCTAGCGTAGCGCGTGAATTATTCTTAAAAACATAATTATTTGCACAAATCTGGCTATAAGGTCCATGTTTGTTTCAAACGGGTTTCTATAATATTAAATTGCCAATCATCAAACCGGGCGAGGGCCAAATTGTCATTTAGATGGGAAATAAGTAAATCCCTTAAGAGTTCCCAAATAGGCACGATTCACCCAACATCAAGGGGGGGGGGGGGGGGGGGAGAAATTCCGCGTAGAAATAAATAAATAATTACGTTGATGAAAGTCACTGAAGTTACGTAATTCAAGCTTACACATAAATCATCAAGTATTTTAATGGTTTAATCTTTTCTCTTGTCCAGGTTTCTTTTCGAATGTGTGAACAAAATGTGCGTTTGGACGGGCACTTTGAAACCGATGTCCTTTTCCCCTCTCCCTTATAACCCGTTGCATTAACAAGTGTAGGTCTACTTCTTCCACTGGGAGACTAAGGGAGAAATACACAGTGACTGTGTGTCAATGTTATAAAGATAGGTAAATTCGCATGACTGAAATAGGTTTCAAGATTGCTACGTTCGCGGCTTTTGTGTGAACACAGATTCTACTTTGACATTAAGAAAACATGTAATCCAAGACCTCCCTCCGCCAAAATTCAAGACGTGTGTGATTACCAACGCCAATGTACATTATACTATACATGTATACATGTCGGGCTTAAAACAATAGTTAAATAAGTAATCAGAAAAGAAACCGTTTTGAAGCAGTGCAGTGATATGAAAAGTTGCCAAAGCTCAATTGACATGCCTGATTTACCCACCGAGGTTTCCTGGCAAATATCTGCTCCCACGATGTTTAGAATCTGGCTGGTTCTGTTTTCTTATCAAATGAATTCCTCCTGTCTGGCAAACGATTTTTTAAGTCATAACAATCTAGCTGGCTGGCAAGTTTTACAGGCCTAAAATAAGGAAAAACCTCAGCTGTGCACACATTATTTAGGCAACGATAAGCCGTTACCCCATGCTTACCCCCTTCTTACTTCATTTTTGGAAACAATATTGAACTTAAAAAGATAATAATAAAACAAGTTCATATCTGAAACACATGTTTTATTACAAATTTACATGATACATGATCCAAATATTGTCTAGTACACTATGCGTTTACAGTAATGTGTCTAGATTTTTCATATTGAGAGGGAACAACTGCGCGCATAGCGTGCGAAACTTGTTGGCTGTTGGCATTTGCACTTTTTGCCATACTTGAAGTACGTTTCGGCTAATAACTGCTAATCTTCGTACTTTTGACCGTCATAATTCCATGATTCCTCTTGTATGACCGACAGTGCTAATATCAACCGACACGACATGAAAGGTTTTATTTCGATAGAAATCAGCCTTAGGTACATGCAATTAAGTGTATCATGTGGGTACATATAACATAAATAAGTCATTACCATCCAGATATTGAACGTCAAGAAATCCAGGCCATGATCTTCAAAGTGTTGGCAATTTACGTTCCTATAAAACTCATTATATTTTGGAAAATCCGAAATTCTAGAATTGCGCTGTTTCAAATAAGTTCGGTGGTTGTGATAAAATTATTTAAAGGCCTTTAATTCAATCCTATCCAGTAACCTTTTCTAATCAAAGACGTTTTGAAAATGGAAAACTACTAGGGATATTTTGGAATAATGAAGCGTGTCAGTTTGTGTTTATGCGTTTCCAGGCAACCATTACCACCAAAAGCCATCGAATACATGTTTTGAGTGGATGTATATTATGTATGAGTAAAAGAAATTACAATAGATGATCATTTATAATTTATGTCACACTCTTTATATTCACCGTCTGATCCTCTATCGACAGCCAGCTATCGTTTAAAATATTAATTACGTCAGTTGCCCAAGCGCCGGCTCCACTTAATAAAATTGGTCTTCACAATATCATGGAAGAATCGTACTTCCATGTAATAACGCAATATTTGATCACGTTAATGGCATCATACGAGTTGATCGATACGGCAATTATCGCAAATGTTCAACGTATTATCAATATCAATAGGTTATTTTCGAATATCATGCACTCATGATGTTCAAAATATTGTTCTGTATGAGCAAGGCGAAAACACTCGCGCTCCAAGTTCCAAGTTCAGTTTCGTAAATGTATTTCATTTTATTATTATATAAGTGTATAAGGAGATGGCCCTATCTACCCAAGATTTAGGGTGCTGTTTTTTCGCGTCCGCATTGTGACGCAACATGATTTGTCTGATGTTTTAAACTTGTTTTGTTTGTGCTGCGTAAGTTATGGTGAAACAAAATCAAAATCAAAATTAGCTTGGGTACTGTCCCGGGGTTCATCGATGGTGTGACATTACGGAAACAAATATACGCTTTTTTAATATTTTTGGTCGGTCGGTTTTGAGCCGCAATATGTTTGTCTAAGTGATCGTTTGATGACTAGAGCATTGTATTCCCTACGCGTTTGGAAACCCTCTTTTAAAAACTGGCATTGCTTAATTATTTAATTGAAGATATTTACGCAGCACCGATTCTACTTGATAATTAGTTCAAAATCCAGCATTCAAAGGTGCGCGCATTATGCACAAGTATTCACAAAATGGTGATAAATAATTTCCTTAATGACATTACACGAGCTGTTTCATTCAAAGTAGTCGACTTGGCAATCATTGAGGCCTATTATTGATGGTTGAGTTCAACTTGTACTTAAGTAAATTGGTGTTTTCAATTCGTAAGCCTATTGTGACGAACATAATATAATAACTTATTTATATTATTTGCTTGGCAACCGTCGAATCGAACCAATATACATTACGGCCGAATCTATGAATAGCACAAGACTGCCGTGTTTATCAAATTGCATAGACTGTACACGAGAGTCGTTAATGCATGCGCAGATACAAATCGAGTATCATACATAGTCTAAAAGTTGAACTTTAAAAAATAAAATCCGTTTTGCTTATTAAATGCTATGAGCTTTGTATGCCAACATTTGAACTGCATATTTTGGGGATTTTAACCGCACATTTTCTAATCTCAGCTGGTAGCACACTTATTTTAGGGCCTGAGTTCTTATAAGAATGAAATCCTGGCTAGTTGGGACGTTGTTATTTAGAGGACGATGGCGGAATCGATTGAGTCTCAAAATAAACGGCGCCCTCGATTCAAGAAGTGGTCTTTGGTTACTTTTTAAATGAAATATCAATTAGTAGGTACAAACTCGTAATAGGGCGTTAGTACTAATTATAATAATAACGTATCATTCTTCAGTGATTTATACTGGTATACCAGGCTGATAACATGTTCGCAAACTTTCGTAGATGGTGATTTTTTGGATTTTGTTAACTTCTTGCTGGCTAGCAGATTGTTATCACTATCTAGCTGTCAAAACGAACATTTCAACTGCCCCTAGCTGGGAAACATAATTGCTAGTACGCATACTAGCTGGCTGTGAGGAGCAGTTAATGTGTACACATTTTGTCATTAAAAAAGGGATTTCTTTTAGCTTTTTACATGAAATTCATGTTAAACATGTTAAATATGATAACAATAGTTATTGTAACCATTAGAAACCCATATCATGATCAAATGTACACCAAATTTCCAAATCATATAGTACGTCAGGCAATATCCCAAAATTCTCGTTGGGTGCCCCTGATAATTTGATAACTCCAAAGCTCCAAAATTGATAGAAACAATTCTAATGACACATGAACATGATTATTACTATTTTATGTATAATTTGTATATTTCTCATGGCCTATAAAAAAATGTTTTTCTTTCTTTGTTTGACTTGAGAAAAAAACCAGATCGTGCAAATCCATATCATATAATTGCTCAGAGAAAACCAGCCTATACCCAGAGCATGCCATCACTCCGATTAATTTAGAATTAAAATGCTATAGCAACCAGTTTGTATTCATATGATGCCGAACTGATGCGCGTATTATACAACTATCCGTTGTAAAACGCACTATACGACTCGGACCCCCGGGAATGGTGCGTCACTTTACCGAGGTGCGTCAACTTCTCATGTACCATGACGCACCCTGTGTCAAAAAAGTGACAGACCTTTGTCATACAATATACGCACCCTTGGTCAATTTTGTGACGCACCATTGGTTGATTCTGACGGACCATATGACGCACCCCCGTTGGCGATTATTTGTTTCGTCCATGGTCCTAGTGAACGGGCCTGTCCTCCTACCTCTGCTGTGGTTAGACTGTTCTGCGCTTGAGTGGTATAGCGCAATGCTGATCCCCTATATTATATGTGACAGTACTCTCAAAATGAAAGCGTCGTGCGAGTGCAACAATGTCGTAAGTGACATTTTGGCGAAATTTATTTTGTTTCTATATTTTGAAAGAGTAAGTAATTGCGCTCATTTTAAGCTAATTTTGAAGTTCTAAAACAAATTAATTATGTTTTAATTAATACAAAACAATATTGTCAGTGCACTTTAATTCAATTTTATATTATTCTGAGTGCAACAACAACGTATCTACCTCTTACGATGTTCTTGCACTCTGTTTTCTCATATTTTCTCAAGTTTTCTCAGTGCAATAATAACGTATCTGCCACATACGTTGTTGTTGAACTCTGATTTTCTTAATTTCTCGTTTTCTCAGTGCAATAATAACGTATCTGCCACATACGTTGTTGTTGCACTCTGTTTTCTCATATTTTCTCAAGTTTTCTAAGTGCATTAATAACGTATCTGCCACATACGTTGTTGTTGCACTCACTAGATTTGTTATTGCAGATATCATTATCTAAAAATGTCAATATCTTTTCAAATACTTATTTTTATGACACGATGTTCAATTTATATCATCAAAGAAAACAATCTTTATACTTCCATAACGTAATATTTTTACTCAAAAACACAATAAGTATGAAAAACATAAAAATGCTTCTCTTGCAAATACAGCAAAATGCAGATACGATATTGTTGCACTCGCAATCGGTCAATTGTCGGTTCCTTGTTTTTTTCCGTTTGGCAAACTCTTGCACACTTGCACGGCGATCGAGTGATTTCAGGCATTTTAGAACATGCGGTGTATCGGAAAAGTGATGTTTGCCGTAAAGTAAAGCCTGGTTGGTGGTATAGTATGGCATATATTTAAATTATAAAGTTCGTAAAAATGATGTACACTGTGACGCACCCATGTAAAGTGACGGACATTGACGCACCCTTCGTCAATTTCGTGACGGACCAAAGGCTGCCATTGACGCACTTTCCGTCAAGAATGTGGTGGTAAACAACGCACCCATGACGCACCTCTCCCGGGGTCGTTCAGTGCGTCTTACAACTAATAGGTGTAATAGTCCAGTTTACCTCTTCTCTTCATTAATGGAACACATCCATGCACGATGATTTAAACTTTGTATTTTTAAAATTCGCGGCGATCGAAAGTCCCAGTGTCGATGACGTCATGGTTATTGGGGCTCAAATAAAATTGCGCAGGTGCATTGTATTGCAGTTTTTATTCGTTTTTGTCATAAGTATGATGTTTTCTTCTATATAATTACGCAATTTCGGGTCGACACCTCCTGATAACGATCAAACATTCAAGGTCTCAATATGAACACGTCATTAGCATGATTAATTGTTGCGTTTGATGGATGACTAGAAAAGTGGTACCGGAATCAGCAACAATGGATGATCATTATTTATTTACATCTAATTTCAGTCGACATTTTAGCCAGAAAATTTCATTTTTTAATAGCTATATCGCTTCATTACGCCTTTTTCTCTGATCATCATTTATTCATTACAGGTTTTCGTCGCAATTTCAACGAGAATATTCCATTTGGAACGTTTGTTGTATCATTACTCTTACCTCACAAAAGCCTAAAAATAGAGGCACCCAACTTTTATAAAATAATTTAATTAACATAAAGGCTCTCATAATAAATATAAATATGAGCTAATAACAGTGGCGGCACTACAGGGGGACAAGGGGAGGAGGCAAGGGGGGGGGGTGGGGGGGGGGGGCAAGTGGGGGAGGGGGTTATATTTGTTTCCGTATACTTTGCCCCTCAACAAATTTCAATTGAGTTAAAATTAGAAAAAAGAGAGAACATTTTAGCATAAAAGGCAATTTTTTCCGCACATTTTCTTTAAAAATTAGTTTAAATTAGACCAAATGTTGACAATTTTAGCATAAAACAGCTACATGTTGCACGCAATCGCGCATTTTCATACAAAATTAGTTACTATTAGACCAATTTTGACAATTTAAGCGTAAAATGGCACAAAAAGCGCGCATCATTTTTTTACGCCCCCTTAAAAAATGTCTTGCTTCCCTTTTGCCCCCTCCCCCACAAAATATGAGGCTGGTGCCGCCATTGGCTAATAATGCCTTGAAAGAAAGAGCAGATCGTGCAAAACCATATCATATAACTGCTGAGAGAAAACCAGCTTATACCGAGAGCATGCCTCCAATCCGACTAATTTAGTATTCAAATGCTATAGCAACCAGTTTGTATTCATATGATGCCGAACTGATGCGCGTATTAGTCCAGTTTAACTCTTCTCTTCATTAATGGAACACATATATACATACACGCTGATGTAAACTTTGTCTATACGTACTCTCTTGCTGTGGATACCATGGATTGGATTGGCATAATGCTTACATGCTACTGGTACATGTCGATGATCATTTCACCTGCTGAATGTGCAAGTAAGAAATTTAAAGTTTTTGTGTAAAAATACATCCATAAATGTTGAAAAGCACTGTAATGAATCGAAGAATGGGTGATTTTTTTCCAATTTTTAAATTATTAGCCATAGTGTCACTTAAATGTGTTTACTTACACGTAGAAAGTTTAAAAACCTTAAATTCGTCGTCAAAATATTTGTTGTCATATTGTATTAACAATGCAACCTGCAAATGCATTTGTCTCATTTGACATATTTCATCTTCATAATAAGAAATCTATCCCATTTCTTCATGGATTTAGATGAAATTTTGAGATGATTTTAAAAGGTATGGAGTTATTTTAGAAAAATATTCCGTTTTCTCATAAGAGGGTAAATTTGTTGTTGTTGTTGTTGCAATTATTGATATTTTTGTCTTTTTTGTTGTTCAATAAATAAAAAATTATTTGTATAAGTGTTTTCAATATTTTCCTTAAAAACACTAGTTCAGTTGCTTACTTTGCTATTTAAAAATTAAATATGCAAATTCCGCCAATATAACATGCAAATTTGATCATTTGTGTATGTTTCTGTTTCGACACATGTTTTCTTGATACCAAACATAGAGTGCCAGTCTGTTAAAAATTAAAAAAAAGGTGTTTGGTATAAACGTTTCCATATTTGTGTGGTGGCATAGGAAAACCCTTCACTGGGCTTTTGGATTTCATCTTGGATTTTGACGACAAGTATAAACAATACAGTGAAGTACAGCCAACTATGGCACAATTTAGACTTTTAACATAGGAAGTTGTATAAAATATCACTTGATTTCAATCAATGAATATTCCTTGTTATTTGAAGTTATAGTTTGCATTCCATAAATAAATGGGTGTTTCCTCCACCGGGTTGAGTAACCTGTTGCTTCGAAGAAATGTGATGCGTAATAACTTATGTGACCTAAATAACTACAGGGCAAAAATGTGATAATCAAGGTTCAGAAAAGTGCTAAAAATAAACTTTACATCTGGAACTTTGCATACAAAATCCTGGGGACTAAAGTTAAAGGTCTAATCCCTATCTTGGGACCAAAGTTGGAAATTTGACTTGGAACTCATTTGTTAGGAATAATTTGGCTTGACCCAGATATCTCAATATTAACATTAGCGACTTAGCCCATACCGCCACACATTTATTGAAGAAAATTGACACATATTTATTGGTGAATGTGTTTAACACAAGTTTTATGAATTAAACGGCGATGTCAAATGATCTGTCAACCATTTTGGAAGTAATTCCTTTTTGAGATCTACAAATCAAAACTGCAGGGTAAACTAAAAACGTGTACGGATTGAAGCGGCCCTTGACCTTCATATATGCATCGAGCCACCGGATTGAACCATAAAACCGTAGTTGTTTTTATTAGGCGTATTCCATATTGTTCATTTTCGAGAACAAAATAAAGTAGTTGACTGAAAAATTAACAGAAGATTACAAGTTTTGTAAGCTGACACCTTTATTTCACCATTCCAATGATCAATTGGATCTACACAATTAAGACATGACTTTTAATATAGTATTATGAAATGGATTTAGTGTTAATGTAGGGAAACACCATTCACCCAAAAGTGGTTAAACATTACATAAATATATAGATAAGATAATGAATAAAACGCAGCATATTATTAAAATATCATTCAAATCAAAGTGGCATTAAGAGATGTTGTAAGAGATGTGGTGGAGGCAGCGCCCTCAATTACACAAATATATGATACAAACTGGGATTTGTATATTTTTACAATTGTATTACATATATGAACTTACACCTATAAGGAATAAGAAAAATCTGCCCTCTTTGTAAAACAAAACGTCGATTCAAAAATACTGATCTCCGGCAGATCAGCATTTTACATGGTTAAGGGTGGTATTCCAACATATTTAAAACACTGTTTTAATCAAGTTTGTTGGGTTTTTATTTAGTAGAAACAATAATAATGGCAATTTTGTTCATCTTAAATTCTGAAGTAAATTAATTAAAATTTAAAAAAAATCAACATGACATTGTGTCTCTTTAAATGTTCTGAAGACACCTTGTTTATTCCACTCATGCGTCATTCACATTTTAATCGTTTGGTGGCCGTCCTGGTAATTTATGTTGACAACTTGGAGGTAATTCTAATAAAAAGGTCATCAAGGTTATACATTTTTTGACAACATTTAATGTATACCCTCCAATCATACCTTAACCACGATGACACATATACTGAGGTGATTGGGTGGATTAAAAGTTACAATATATAATTATATATAATGGTCATTTTGAATGTAGCAGTACAGATCTACATAACAGTACCATAGCTTTATAGAAATAGAGTCAATGCTGTACCATTAGCTTTGTGGGTGTAGGTATTAAAGAGTATATTCATTTATAAAGTAAGACAACGGTGTAGGGCATTTAATATAAAAGTTAACCATCAGATGTTTATTTTAGAATAATTATGATAAATATTCAAAACTGTCACAAAGGTGTTTTCTTCTTTTAAGTTTATTTTAATTCATCAATCACATCTATATAATAATACAGAATCGTCTAATTTTGTCCTGAGATGTTTTCCCTTGTCCACACCTTCGATCGACGAACCAGTTTATATTTGATTTGTATAATTTGGGATACTAGATTTCGGGAAATTTGGTATTTTGTTAGCCCGTTGCTACGTTGCGCGTATACGCTCGGCACGCGATTCGGATTGCCGGCGTACCGAACGGGTAATAGATATTGCCGGCGCACTCGTAATGGCGTTTACATGTCCACTCATAATGGCGTTTACCGGCGCATGTGTAATGGTGCACACGCGGTAGTAGCTCAAACTGTAGTTTATTATTATCATCATCATCATCATCATTGGTCGTCTATGGACGAAAAGGAGGAAATATCCGCAACATACTGGGCCCAGACTTTCCTGTCATTCATGAGTTGGCGGATCTCTGGTGGATCTAAACCCATATCGTTCTTGACGGTATCAGGATACTGAAGGGGTCTTCTGCCTGTTAGCTTTCCCACCTGGAGGAGTCCAGAAAATTAGACGGGAGATAGGCTGGTTGGTTGTTCGTATGCAGTTGTCAGCAAAACATAAACGGCGCTGCCTGGTTATTGATGTTATAGGGAGATATCGCCATATACCACAGTGTTTGGGATGTGATCCCTCCAACTGATGTTAATATACTACCGTAGGCTACGTAACAGTTGAGTATAGCATCCGTTGATTCGGTCTTCAATTTTCCTGCTGATGGTCCATGTTTCAGAGCCGTACAACAAAATGCTTTCTACGCAGGCTTTGAATAATCTGATTTTTATGGGGTAGGGTGAAAGCAGGCAGTATGTTGATTCGTAGTGCGAATCACATAAAATAACGGGGAACGATGAGACTAGAAAGAAAGTTAATCATATAGCTAAGATAAGAATAATCCTTAATGAAGAAACTGGGAGCAAGGCCGGCGCAAACCGTAAGGCACAAACCGTAGGCAATATATCCAGGATAGTATGTGTTAAAATGACGGAGGGAAAATTAATTATTATGCCTCAAATTCGCAAACCAAGACACAACGCGGGCCATCACGGGCCTGCGTTACTATAAAATACGGATTGGCCAGAAAACCATAACGGCTTTGATATAAACGGGATGTAAAAAGGACTTGTGTAGGCCTACTGCCATGCCTACTGGAGGGAGAAAAATTAGTATATCTTTTTTCAAACTGAATTCGTTTTAGGGGTTGCTTGGACTGATAGTTACGTGTCATCATTGTAAGAATAGCCAAAAAAGGTTAGGCCTATTATAGGCCTACTAAACAAATTGAATATTATAGGTCAAACATGATCTTAAGATATTTTATTATATAAAATTGACGTATAAGTCATGTTCAAATAAAAGAAGAATAAAAACAAATATTGAAAGGCCAATTATTGGTCAATTGATTATTCATTAGTCACTTAATTAATTAATTAATTAAGCCTTTTGCGTTAAAACATTTCAAACATCACTGTCAACATTTATGAGCCATGGTCAAAACGTAGACAATTATTTTTTGAGAATTTTTTATCAAAAACCGTGGTTCCCTACACTGCAAAAATGTTGAGTAAAATTGTACTCAACATTTTACTCAACGTTGAGTAATTATGCAACAGTTCAACAGTTGAGTAAACCGTTGGCTAAAATGGTTTATCAACAGTTGGGCAATCATTATTACACAACAGTTGCACAATTTTAAATACACAACAGTTGGGTATTATTAATTAATCATTTGTTGGGAATTTTAATACCAACTGTTGCTTAATTTGTGAATTGTTGTCACAAACTCTGATGTTGATGCGGATTCACCGTTTTATCTACAAGACGCCATGATGATTGCATGACGAGCAGCGTATCACGAAATGGGCTTTTTTGGACAACAGTTGCCTAAAATTCACATGTGCGTAACTTGCATCAGCTGTTGCGTGATTTTCCTCAATGCTCATGCAACAGTTGCTGAAGTGGAATATTTCTCCATTAGAATCTTGGATTTAAGCAGCAGTTGATCAATAAAAACCACCAGCGATGGAAAAAAGACCCGCCCGCCCGCCCATAGCGGGTAACTTTCGTTTCGGGCGGGTGAAGATGCAAAGGTACCCGTCCGACTGGCGGGTAACATTTTTTACATTTTTGAACCTCAAAGTGTAAGTAACAGCAAGTTCAGGGTGTAATTTCCAGTAGCGTATCTCCCGGGGGGTCAGGGGGTCAGAGTGCCCCCCGACGGCTTTGACCGGGAAGGCCAGCCCAAACTACCGGGCTAAAAAAAATCGAAGAGAGGGGAAGAAGAGAGGGAAGAGAGGAAGAGAAAAGAGGAAAGGAAAGGAAAAAGGGGAAGGAAAGGGAAAGAAAGGAAAGAGAGGGGGAGAAAGAGAGAAGGGAAAGGGAAAGGGGGAGAAAGGAAAGGGAGAAGAGGAAGATAAAAAAGAAAAGGAAGAGAAAATCTAAGGGATTTACTTAATTCCCATCTAAATGACAACTTTGCCCCTTGCCCGGTTTTATGATGGGCAATTTAGTATAAAAATGGCCAATTTTCTCGCGCTACGCGCGCATTTGTCCAGGAATATCATTATAGAAGCCCGTTTGCAAGAAAAATGTACCTTAATAATGGTAAGTTTCGCGTAGATATGTTGTTAAAATTTCGCGCGCTACGCGCGCATCAACTTTAGGATGCAACGTCATTCACTGGAATAAACAACCCAGCTGCGCAGGTTATTTACTTAATAGGGTCGAACTGGTGTCCACCAGGAAAAAATATCCTTTGCTCCCCCTGGAAAAAATCCCAGATACGCCACTGGTAATTTCATCACTCAGATGACTGCCATGATGATAGAGGAGATCAGGTTGATAGGAGATTAAAGAGAGTATTGGATTGATGAACATGATGAATACGAGGAGCTGTTCCGGGCTAGGGTTACAGTGGAACATCGTACAATAAAGACAAAAACATGTAATTGTATCATCATTTAAAAGTAGTCTTGCTCTTAATTGTTTGCTGCAAAATATTATGAAAAAACCTTGGGCTGGTGGAATTTTTGCCGGGCAGGTACATTCTGTGAGTTACCTGCCCGACTGGCTAGTTGAAAAAAATCTGAAGTTCCATCACTGAAAACCACATGAGTAAATCTTAACACAAGTTGCGTGATTGCCTGAGACAAATACTCAACAGTTGCCCAATTGAAACAATTAACGCAATATTTTAGCAACAAAATGAGGTTTGACCTGGGGTTTCCCCAACTTGTTACTAAATTGTTTAGCTCAACGTGGGGTAGTTTTTACTTTTATACAACACCTAGATTTCTACATACAGGGTGAGTCAAAAAGACTGCAAAAGTGGAAAGAAGCCATTTTGTTTTCAAAACCAAAATGAATTTTATAACTCTTTAAACGTTGGAAGAATGATGTATTTAATCCTAACTTTGTGTGAAAAAATGAAGTCGATCGCATTTTTCGTTTGTCTTTGGTGACCCTCTTTGCTGCACAACCAAATTTACCTGTTTGTCCACGAGCACAGTGATTTTCATTCGAAATGGCACACATTGGATTTTCATATTTAAAATTCCGTCGAATCGAGCCAATATTATGCGTTATTATTAGGATTATTGATAGTTTCGACTAGACTCCTCTTGCGTAGTAGTGGACTTTCCATCAATAGTGGGGTACCCAAACTGCCTCATTTTGTCTACATGTAGTTCTTAGAAAACAACAAAAGTATGAATAAAAAAAATGGAAAATGTCAGTTTTATATTAAAATTTAGAACATTATACGCTTTCATAGCATGGGTATGATTATAATTGATTATGCTAACTCACATGTAAACAAGAAAGGATGCATCAAATTCCAATAACATCACAAATGAACTCAAGTTTCCAAATTTATATTTGAGGCACATTTTGTGATCTGAAGCATAATTTGGGTATCTCGTGGACAAACGTGTGAAATGGGTGCACTGGTCAAAAGGTTCACCAAAGGCAAACGGAAAATGACATTGACTTCATTTTTTCACGCAAAGTTAGGATTAAATACATCATTCTTGCAACATTTAAAAAGTTTAAAATTCATTTTGGTTTTGAAAACAAAATGGCTTCTTTCCACTATTGCAGTCTTTTTGACTCACCCTGTATGTTGAATAAAATGTAATCAACCATTTACCCGACAGTTGATTAAACGCAATTAAGCAACGTATTTTGCTCAACATTTTAGCAATGTATTTTAAAATAAAGACGTCAGAGGCAACTACTTCATTTTGCGATCTATTTAATTTCGCGAATGATTATATTACAGGCTCAAAGTCGCGCAAATAAATACCGCACATTTTGCAATTTATGTTTTATGAAAAAGTGGTTATGATTTTGACTTGATTAAAATAAGTAACCACCTAACTGAACATGCAGAAGTTATTTTTCAATTCACAAAAATAACCAATGGCAAAAAACCCCAATATCTCCTGATTCGGCAATATGTTTCTAGATTCGGAACCATTTCACAGGTTGCCGTTTTTTTGCAGTTTGCCCTGACTTGTCCTCATTTGTGATTAAATTATTCAGTACCAAATTCATCAATGGACACTCATTGCAATCGAGGTGCGGTAATGGGTTTTCGATGAAAGTATACAATATGATGTATCATATATTATATGAAATTGACTTCTTTTGTCGACAGAAAATTGATGGATGTTGGAGCCTGTCAGTGAAATTTGCTGCAAATTCAATTTGACACCTTAAAAATGCAAAAATGACGAAAACCGCACAAAAATTGTATTTTGGCCGTTGACATGCAAATGCTGATTGTTTTTCAAAAATGTATCCATATGTGTAACTTTCAAAGTAAACCTCCACCAAATGAATATGAGAAGGAGAAAAAAATCGATTTCAGGGCCTATCTTTTTAAATCCTCCGTTTTAACTGCTTTTTAAACCAGCCATAATTACTAAATACTAGTTGTTATGACCTCATTCAAAATCCAATTTGACCTTTCGGCGGCCATTTTGAAAATTGATCAATCCTCAATGAGTGTATCCTTTCTGGCATTTCGGGCGTATTCACTCAAAATACCTCAGTCGCTTAATGCATATAATTCAACACACGCGTTTTACATTTGTTTAATTTTTGTTTGATAGTATTATAATGATTATAGCATCCGTTTTGGCACCTTTCTTGAATTTGAAGATGTATGGACCAAAACAAATGATTTCTCCAATCTTCATCTCCGAGGTTAAACCGGTTAAAAAAACCATTTACTCAAAGCAGGTTCCACTATAACCAAGGACCGGATGCAAGAGTATAGCATTTCACGCATTATGCACACGTCTTTACAATGACGGAATGATTGAAAACACTAATGGCATCAAACGAAATGTGTCATTCAATGTAATCGACACGGCAGTGTATTTTCAAAATAATAGGTTTTTTTCTCTCGAAATTTTACGTTCTAGGTGACGTCAAGGTCTTAAATTATTTAATCAGCATGTCAAAATTCCGTCAAATCAAGCCAATATTATGCGTTATTATTAGGATTATTGATAGTTTCGACTAGACTTCTGTTGCGTAGTGGACTTTCTATCAATAGTGGTGTACCCAAATTGTTTGCTCTCCTTACGTTGGAGTTAGTGGGTTGGTGCCAGGTGCGTAGCGTGATTGTGGGAGGGGGGGGGGGGACGCACAAATAGCGAGGCCGCCTAGATCTCCTTTGGGGTCCAGGGTCATAGCCCTGGCGGGTTTCAGGTGCATAGCCCTGGTGGCTTTCCTAATGGAAAGCTGTCGGTTTTCAACGTTTAGAAATCTGAGTTAAACCTAATTAATTTGCCCGTTTGGACCGACTTTGTGATCTACGTAGGGAAGAGCGGGGTTCGCCCACCACGTGATTCTCATCTTTGCGGCCACTGGTTGAATGTGGCGAACACATTATAGATACAGTAGTATGTTGCAAGCTTCCCATATTAACGTGTCAGATCACCGTAACATGTTTGTTAATTTATCGTCCAAAAACAAGTTTTGCCTCGCAAAAGTGAATTTTCTTCCATTTTCATATTGATTATTTTCCAAAGATATTCGCAGAAAAGGTTTTAATGTAAATTATCTTTAGGTAGGTATGGGATTGATTATGGATTAGATGCAATTAACAAGCCATCAATGCATGTGGGACATTCGTGGTGTAGGTCAATGCACTTATTGCGCTATATTGGGCACATACGCCCTATAATGATTGAGCAGGTTCGCCAATAGGGATTTATATAGTTATGATTTTGCATAATTTCAAAATTGTAATTTTCCTCTTACAGGATAATTGTAAGAATTATAAAAATAGTTATCAGGAATGAAGTAACACTAATAATAAAGGAGAATATTTCAAAATGTGGTATTTCTTATTACTTCTAAAATTCTAAACGAGTATGTTGTATGTTCCGCAAAAGTGCCCCACTCCTATATTTTGGACTTTATTTTGGAATAAAATAACGAAGAATAACGAATCTATATGTTTTTGGATATTATGGTACTTTGTGTACCCTAATTCTGAGCCTAGGGCGAACTTTTCCCGGCCTATGGGCGAACCTACCCCGGCGTCGGGCAAGTTCGCCCTTTTGAGACACTAATGTCTCTATCATTCACTCTTGCCTTTACAGTAAGGCCTAGAGTACTGAGATCATGCTCGTATGTAGCCTAGATATCAATCTTTAACATGATATCAATAGGTCCATTCAATCTTTAAAATTGGCGTCTCTAGACCTCTTCAAATGAAAATGGGGCGAAATAAATCACTATAATAACAACAGTTCTTTAACCAAATCTTGCAAACAAAAACATCACTTAGAGTAAAGTGTTTTACAACTACAACCCTTCCGAAACATATTGTTCTCAGATGATATCTGAAAGCTGTACAGATGGTTTTTTTTATCTCTGAAGTCCGGCATTTGAAATATAATTGAACATATACCGCTTTTCAAGAAACACCGCGGCGGATCCCGAGACGCATTTTCCATCGTGTTGTGTTCTTACAATACCATTGGTCTTGTAACTAAGATTTCGCCCCCCCCCCCCCCAACACATGACCGCTCGTAATGATTCCCGATCCGAATTAAGTGCCGATAAACGATCCTTGCTTTCCACTTTCTTCTTTCTTCCTCTCTTTTACATTCCTTTCTCTTTTCTTCCTCCCCTTCTCCCCTTTTCCTTCCCCTCCTTCCGAAAATCCTCGGGAAAGACACCCTAAGGCACATAGTTATACCACCGTACTTCATTAACCCCCTACCCGCCCCCAAACCAAACGGTACTTATACCACATAAAACATATAACCCCTAGGCCTCCTAACTATATCCTATTAACACCTACTCCGACGGGTTATCGAGTTATCGATCACAAAAAACCCGATGACGTCATAAAACTATGTGCTGCCTTTTATTATTATTTGCGCAGCGGCCAATTAGAAACATCGTACGTAAATTATTCGGGGATCGAGGTCAAAGCGCAAAATACACCAATTTCTAATGGCTCTAAAATCATTTCAGATTGACATTTACTGAATTTCTTTGCTGAATTCTTTTATTTGAATATCACTCATTCTTGACCCGGAAGTCTAGCCTCGTGGTACACTCCAAAGTTCTTAGAAAATCGATGGAAAAGTAGGCCTTTTAGCTGTGAAAAGCAATGAAATACAAATGAGTCTTTTTGACCCGACGTGTCAAATGGAATAGAAACGCTGAAAATCATCGCGTGTTTGGAGAGAAAATGAATAAAAACGTAACGGCGTCACAAAAAGTGTACCACATTTACCGTATTTTTGAGGACGATTCGGAATTCAGAATCAAGATAAATATAGCTTTGGTAGTTGTGTAGATCCAGAAATTGCTGTTGATAGCGATGATAACGCTTTGGAATTACTGATATTATTAGCGGAGCGGTGCGGTCATGAGGTAACCAATACTGTGTGGGGGTGTGTGTGTGATGCAATTCACCATACAATGTAGGTTATTTCTTGGTCAAATCGTAAAAAAACCCACACAGCATATTTACGAGTCCGTCACTCACTGGAAAAAGGCTATCTCTGAATCATGGAATGCAAGGTTACTTTGTTTTTGTTTTGTTTTCTTATTTTTGTGTGTAAGATTTGTTGATTTTTTAGGCTTGTACATAATATTCAATGGGCACACATCAGAGACGACTAATGAGTAATAAGCTTAGAAGTCTAAGCTTACAAACACATTGTAGCGCGAGCATGGTGTTTTTATTTGATTGAATTGTTCACTTTGATACAATTAATTAGTGTTGAAATGCGTACAATACTTGCTCAACTTGTCTTATATTTCAAATTGTTCTCAAAACAAATACAGAAGTATTATTCTGATGAATTTCAGGAAATCCTACTCTCTCAAATTGGTTATTTTACATAATATAGGAAATTTATTATGATTACGCGGTCGTATGCGAAACGCACACTAGCGTTTAATCATAGTGGCTCTTTTTGGAGCCAATTTTTAACCAATTTCACTGGAATCTAATTTATAAAGCTTCCCGTAATTTCCTCTTTTATGCAAATTAGGCGACACTTTGATCAAAACTAACGGAAACTAAGATTAACAAACACACACCGTTTCCAGATTTATATTAGATTATTGTCGTCGCAACTTTAACAAAACCCGGTTATTTACATATTAAAAGAAGAATACGTACGCAGTCATGCTGTCTTTTTAGATTTAATCAGGTATAACTTGTACATGTTAACACTTTCCAAGTGGCTATTTGTTTTACCATATTATACAAAACAGATTTTTCAGAAACCTTTTCATATTTTCGAAGTCTATCTCAAGGATTAGTGAATCAATACTATGCATGTTTGTACTTATTGTAATGCATTCCTTATGGTGATTCCAAATATGGTAATGTAATACAATAATGGTGACACTTTTGTGAACATCTGCCGCATGGAAAGTGTTAAGAATCCAAAAAGGGCCTCGGTGGATTCTTGTTATTTTAAAGGTCCCTGAAGTATTTGAAAATGTGACCAGCAAGTTTCTAAAATGAAAACTCTAAATCAGAAACACATTACACTTTTTGTTTTGGCATTTGATCAACAGGTGTGATGAATTATAGAAGTTTTATATGTACTAGGCTTTCGTTGAAGGGTTTGACCAGGAGAAAATAGGTAGAGACTTGATTTTGGAATTATAAGAAGCCGAATTTCTCCCGGAATATCATATCAAAATTTCCAAAAATGCCATTGTGGAGAAACGTTTTTAGAGCAAATTCAAAATGCCTGCCAAATATATGTCTGAAATTTTAACTGTATAATTAAAATAAAGACTGCAAGTACAGACTGTAGGGTTGGAATTCATTACGAAGCCGTGGACATCTCAAAGAATTGACCACAGAACAGTATTTTCAACATGGCCGCCAGAATATCATGAAGTTTGTCTCTGCGTCTAAAGCTATCACTTACCAACTAACATTGCACAGTTGTTACAGTATGTGGTACCTATGTGTGTAATCAATCTTTATTCAAGTAATCACTGACATAAAATATACAATGCGAGAAAAAAGAAGGTAGATTAAAGCCCAGGACAAAAGTCGCAGGGCTGAACAACAAACAAAAATACATCAAATAACCACAAAAATCAATAATGTCCAACCGGAACCAGGATATACACAGAAATAGAGCGAACCCAGTGGAACTATGTGCAGGGATAGAGAATCACACCTTGAGGTAGGGTTGATCATCGCTTCCCCAGGCTGGCTCTTGCCTCGCATTCCAAATAGTGTAGCTGCACAAACATAAATATATAAACATAAATAAACACTAGGGCCACAGCATTTTTAATTGAGAGGTGTTTTCCTATATGAGGTAAAATATCAAAATTATGAGTACGCAGATCGTATCGTTACTGCTGCAGCAATGATAATAAAAGACCCTGAACATATTTAAGAGAAAATAATAAAAGCCAATTCATCTTACTTCTGCGAGCTTATGGACGAATCACATCAACGGGAATGCAGACATAATGATAGCTACATTTGCTCTGAAATGGGCTCAGAAGAAATCCATGACAATTTTGAAAATAGGTTATCTCGTTAACAAACCTGGTAATGTTTTTATCGTCTATGCGTGGACTGGCTGCGACACAACATCTGCAGCGTTTAGCCATGAGAAAACTATCATGATAAACCCTCTTGAAGACCTACATCGCATATCATCGGTGATGACGTTACACAAGAAGATATTTGTAAAGTTGGTATCAAATTATTTGTGATCTACGATTGACATACATCATTATACGAATAATGAATGTTCATGAGGTGAAATATGCAATGTTCCATTCAACGAGGCGGAGCCGAGTTGAATGGAACATTGCATCTTTCACCGAATGAAAATATTCGTTCCATTGCACGAATGAAAATATTCATTATTTGTTTTATACAACACCAAGAAAATCTACACCATCAAGTAATTAGGCTAACAATGCAACTCGGCAACCAGTAAATCGCGTTTGGGCCGAGCGGCTTACCGTGCAATGTATCGTAGTGGTCGATGCACGGCAAATCGAGCAATGGAGCGGATATTTAATCACACGTGACCTATAATCCTCCAAAGAAATAACAAT